>CM056489.1:246907-323086 GCA_029783415.1 Anisodus acutangulus | reverse complement strand
TTCCGCGTTGGAGAGGTTTCCCTTTATAAACCGTAAGAACATATATTAGTCCGTATCATGGGTCTATTTGTTACAAAAGGCGAACAATTTGAGTATTACTTTCCTAAACTTGTATGATATTTCTTCCTGGACTTGCATGTTTTTGGAGTTGGTTCCTAGTTGCATCAGATTATCTTGGGTGTTCCACTTGACGTTTCCCAGTAAAGCTAATTCCTAATTAATCTTTAATGCTGGCAGATTATATCCAGTTGAATGGTGACGTCGCACTGAATAAATTCTTAGTTAAAACTTCAATTTTCAATTTGTGGGAATTCTCACTGGCCTTGAGTGTATTTGATCTAAGTCCAATTCTGTGGACGTGGAGAAATTGGTGATTGGTTTTCATAATATGAATGATGATATGTGCTCAGGAGGGAATTGTGATTAATGAGGTTTACAAAAAAAACATTTGAGACTCTTAACAAATTAAGTTGTCTTTCTCCATTTCAAAAAAAAAGTCTCTTTTTTAAATTTGGGGTTCTTGTCTAGGATGCTATTTTGCATCTGTTTGAACTTTCCAGAACAGTGTTAAGATTCTGAAGTAATATTTATGAACTGGATGTTTCATCTCAATTGGATCTTTCCTGCATTTAAAGAGTTTAGGAGAAACCTAGACGTTTCTTTGAAGTTCTGTTCAAGATCAGAGCTTTTGGAATTCCTTTGAACTTGATTACTTCTGATTATCTGGACTCATCAGTGAGAGTAATGCTGCTACCTGTACCAGATACCTGTATCATTCGAGAAGCAATTGAAGATATTTTTGTACTGTCCATTTTGTTCCTCTGTTTATGGGTGTACTCACAAACATTCATAGCTCTAGTAGGCATATTATCATGAAACTGATTTTAGAAAAGATGATTTAATACTAATGTGCAGCTACTAATGCCTCTAACGAGCTGTTTTGTGTAACACGTAAATATACCATCTTACTGTCTGTTCTCTAATCTGTTTTTTCCTTGTTTCCAGTATTGCTTACAGGCATGTAACAATTCACAGCTTTTATATGATTCCGGTTTCCTAACTCTTTAGCATTATAATGTTTTCCCTGTTTCCAGTTTGGCAGAAACTAGAAGAAGAAAATCAGGAATTTTTTCAAGCATACTACCTGAAGCTGATGGTTAAAGAGCAAATAATTGAATTCAACAGGTTGCTTGCAGAACAGGTGAAGATGACACAGCAAGTTCCAAGTGCAATTGCTTCTCTACCTATGTCTAATGGGTGTAATATTTCGCCAAGTAAGATGGATACTTAGTGAAGCTTTCTGTATTTTAGTTCTCATGCATCAATCAATATCTTTTCATTGAGTTTCTTCAAAAAGCACTTGTGTAATGTGGCAGTTCAATGTTCAATTTGTGCATATACCAAGTAGCGTCCAACTTTTAACCATATGACTTTACCTCAAAGCGACGCATACACCATAAATGCACTTAAACCTTATCAGTTGGCAGACTCTTCCATTTGGTCTACAATCGAATGGCTGGTGTTGTCTCAGTATGACTGGATGCTGCTGATGTGGTTGCCTTCATTTACACGTGGTTATGCCAATGTCTGAGATACATCTAGAAGTCTCTAGTTTTATCTTCTTTGTATAGTTTTAAACTTCATTTGCCTTATTAAAGGAATTTCACTCTCTCCTCTGCTCATCCCTTTCAAATACTCCCTTTCATTTGCCTCCACCAGATTATAAATTTTCCTTCCAGCGTCTGATGCTTCACCTGCTACATTAAATGTTGTTTGCAGATTTTTAAACTATGCAAGTCATTGTATAACATTGGCGTTCAACATTTTGATAATTATTTTGGTATGTCAGTATCTTCCTTTCTGTTCATGTTTAATAGCAAGCAGACACAGATATCACGAGGGTGGAAGTGGTTTCTGTACCAATTTCCTTTGAGTGCAACTTCTGAAGTTGATATGTCATCCATTATTGATATGTCGATGAGAGTCCTTGATGTGTGTCTTTACTGATATTACGCCCGTCATTTTTGCTTTAACATGTCTAATCTCATATATATCTGGCTTTACGATCTTCGATGATGCAAACAATTTCCCCTCAAGTATTTGCTCTTCCCTAATTCCTAGTAATACAGTCTTAGAATCTTCTATGCTGATAGATGCCTAAAGATTTTTTTTTTGGTTGATTATTTTCTAATCCCTATTGGTGGTTAAAGTTGCTCCAGGAGGATGTATTGGGGAAGGTACATGTATCTTTGATATTGGTAAAGCCAGCAAGCACCATATTTTTTATCCTCTACTGAAAGAATTCATGTGAATTAGCACTCTTTTCTTTGTTTTAGTCAGAGGTTCCAAATATGAAAATGTGAGGATTGACCTACTCACATAGTGATTCCTTTTATTTCATTTTATTAGTTTTTTTTTGTGAAAAAAACTATTTATTTAGTGATTTCGTCTCTAATGTGTTCCATATGTACCGGTGTTAATTCTCCTTCAACTCCCCTTACAATGTGGTATCCCGTTCATAAGAAAATAGCTGTTCACATATTGGGTCAGTGTTAGTTGGGTGCTAATGTAGGAGGAATGCCATATGTAGTGTTTGTGGGTATGGAACTACGGATTGTTAGCATTAGAATAGTGTTAACGAGTTAGATTATTATTATGTTGTCCCTGGACGGACAAGTATTATGTAAGTCTTGTGTTTGACACCAATAAGTAGGTGTCTTGTATTCCACTCTGATTAAGTCTTCAATATCTTTTTTCTTTTCACTTGGTATCCAAGCCTCTACGATCTTGTAGAGATTCAAGTTGGTTGCTGAGACTGTCCACCCAGCTATATTTTTCTTTCCTTTCTTTTCTTTTTCAGCAACCAGCACCACTTGTGGGATTACACTGGGTATGTTGTTGTTGTTGTTGTTTCAACAACCAGCACCGCTCCTCACTTCAGCAATCGCACCAGTCGTCTCTCCAGCAATACACTTCTCTCTTTAACATTATTCCTCTCCTTCGACCGTCTCAGATGAAGTGTTCCTCTCTTTCCGGCTGCTGCTCTAGTGGCATCTTGTCTCTTTAGGAAGCACTGTCTTCCTGTGTTCCTTTTCTTTTCTGGCAACCATTCCAGCATCAGTGCACCTTTTTCTGATGAATGTTCTGGAGACACTGTGCCTCTTTATGGTGACTCTTCCAGTAGTGCCATGCCTTTCCGGGTGACCATTGCGAGGACGCCGTGTCTCTTGTGCTGACCATTTCTAGTTTTTGCATCTTTCTGGTCATTGTTTTGGGCAACATCTTTTCCACCGAGTTAACAGGTACCGGAGCTGTTTCAGCCAATTTTTCCGGTCATTCATGTCGATATTTTGTATGTTTGCTAATTAAATAATGTCGAGTTGTTTTCACCATAGGGGGCATATTAGATGATAAGTATTAGTATCAGTATAGTTAGCACTTATGTTATTATTTGGATATTGTCCCACATGGAACAAATATAAAGTAGGTGTTTGTTGTATACTATTATCATTAAGTCCTCAACATAACTCCTTTGTCTTTTATTTTTTCACAAGGGTAAGGATGATCTCATGGATATAGGGTTTACTCTGCAAGGATAGGTCTGAATGTTCCTGATCTAAGAATGAACAAAAAAACTAGCATAGATCTGAGTTTGTTGTCCTACCATTGGGTTTTGTTTTGCAGATTCTCGGGGCTCTTCTCAGCTTCCTAATCAAGAGATTCATTTGTGGCACTCTTTATCAATGAGCACTATGTGTCAATTTAAAGCATCGACTTCTTTAAGTGTTCTGGGAAGATTTTCCCAAGATGTAAAGTAGATAGTGTAGGAGTGAATGTTTCTGGTTATGTTGAGGTTGATATTATGTGTATGTGTAGGTTGAATTTATCTGGTGGAGAGACTCATTTTAAAAAATAGTTTTTGCTTCATAAGCCTGAGAGAAATTGTCCCTGGTCCTGTCCTTTATTAAGAATTGTGTCTAGACTGTTAAGTGGTAGCCCTAATTCACCAGGAGCATGGATATTTGGCTGGGACCTAATCATTTAGCATGTGACATCTCTGAAAGATCTAGCTGGACCTGTATAAGAAGGAAGAGAATACGTAAGGCATGGGATGTTGCTCCTCTAGCACTTTATGTGGGCCTTATGGAGAGAGAAGAATGGAAGAGCTGATGGAGTAGAGTAGGATTTTGTACATTTGAGGCATAGCCTCTTATCCCTTGTTTCTTTTACCCACGAGGTTCCAACATGTATAGAAGATTGGGTGCCTTTCATAGAAAACCATATCATTTTGTAATTTTTTTCTACCGTTTAGTTTACCTCTTGAATAAGGGCAAATGCTGTTTTTCCCCTTTTCTAATGAAATTTATTACTTTGTCAAAAAGATTTAGCTTATGTTTGTAAGTTTGTAAGTTTGAGCCATTAAATCAACTAGTCTAATAAGGGCAAATGCTGTTTTTCCCCTTTTCTAATGAAATTTATTACTTTGTCAAAAAGATTTAGCTTATAAGTTTGTAAGTTTGTAAGTTTGAGCCATTAAATCAACTAGTCTACCATATGTGGAAATTGATGTGTAAAATTTGATCGGCCATTTGCTTTTAGTTTTGTGGGTCTTATCTGAAATAAATATGACGTGTACTCATCTCAGTTTGGAGTCGGCCAATAAGTTCTTGTCTAGATTTAACCTTAAGTCAATGCCCTCTTTGATTTATTTGTTTTCTTGCCAGAACCTGCATTTGAGAAGCTGTGTCGTCTCTAGTTAATGTTAAGTTTTTTTGCCTTGTTGCAGTGCATCAAAATTCAACTTGTGGTGCTGCTGAAAATGTTGGAACTGCTGCAAGGCCTAATGGCATGCATGATTCTGTATATGCAGATAGACCTAATGCATTCAGTAACAGCAGCTCGTCTGTTCTCTCTTGCATGCAAATAGCAATTGATATTCCTTCTCAAAGCAGGAAAATTGACGTTCCTCCTAGTATGTTTTTGGGCCAGCCCTCTAACATGGGGATAAGACAATCAATGGACGGGAGGATTATTAAGACAGAACCTGTCTATGGTGGCAATTCTCCGTTTGCCTTTGGTCCTCATGGCAATTACTTGGAGTCACGTTCTGCAATGGGCGATGCATCTGTTTCGTCATTTAGTAGTGTGGAGTCGAACACGCAACCTCTTAATGAACCTCTTCTGGATGCTGACACCAATTCCTTTGGATTTTTAGGGGAAATATCTCAAAATTTTGGTTTCTCAGACTTGACTGCTGATTTCACTAATAGTTCTGGTATGTCTTCCTCTCCCCGTCATTCTTTGCTTTTCCACTTTTGATGTTTTAGGTACTCAAATGAGTTGTATGATGCTAACCAGAAATACTTTACATCCGTTTTGACCATGTTCAGATATATTGGAGAGCTATTCTAGGACTCCCTTTCTAGCAACAGATACAGGCAACTTGCTTGATTCAAATGGTAGGTGGATATTACCAAGGTAAGACTTTTGTACTTTTTGTTATTCTCTTTGGATAACCAATTTCATGTATTGACTTTCAGGAGGCATTGAGAGGTTAACCAATGCATCAGAGAACTTGAGATACACTAATTTCACTCCAGATTGATTGGGTATAGGTATATTTTCCATCTTATAAGATTCATTAGAGTTGCAGTAATTACTTTTGCGGTTTGACTTGGCAATGCATCAGTAAACTTTGAGATACAATGGTTTCTCTGGAGATTGGTTGTTTAGGTATTTTCCATCTTATAAAAAAATACAAAAAAATATTAGACATGAAGACTCCTGTGGTCATATTATTGTTACTCCGTTGTTTCCATTTTGTATGACAGTTTTGAGTGGATATGAAGTTTAAGATATAAATTCTGACTTATGGTGCAAGTAGCACATGTGAGATGATGATTGAAGGTGTAAAAAGGTATGAGATATACCAAAAGTCACATGGAATGAAGTTACCTCAAAAGTCCTAGAATTCTTTTGGAATCAACATAGACATAGTTAAGAATAGTACACATGCATATAGTTCATTTTGGTTTGTTGGGAACTTGTGTTTCTTGGGTAGAAGTATGTGATTCAGATAACTTCTGGTTTTATGGAATTTCTTATCTGTCTTAACAATCTTTTTTTTTAATATTGAGTTAGATGCGCCAGAAAAGAGCAGAATGGTTAGGAAGTAAGTCAATATGGAAACATTGCATCATAACAAAATTTGATAGTTTAAGTGATTGAAATCTTGAAGTTCTTTTATTATAGTAATAATGTCAAATATTTTGTACATCCCAAATGAAGAGAGTATCGTATACATCCAAGTAGAGTGGGGACAACATTGTTTCCAGCTTGGAAACACAACGAGAATTATGGTGTCCGTTCTTCATCTTTTCTCATCTTTGAAGGACGACTTTGTTTTGGTAACTTAGTATAGGACGAAGTCGGTCTGGTATTTGTGCCATGGAGCCAATTGATGTTTCTTTTAGAAATAATATTTATTTCCTCTACTGTCTAAATTTTTCCGCCTTCTTTTGGTTATGATAGTTCAACATAATTGACTCATTCTCATTGTTAATGTTCTCACTGCAGATCCGGTCAAACACATACACGATAATAGGTTTTGTATATGCTGCTCAAGTGGTTTAGGATATTTGGATTCTCTGGTATTGTAGGTTTGAGGTTTCCATGGAGAATAATTCAAACATGATAGATTCCAGCAGAGATCTTGTACAAAGAGTTGAATGTGATTTAGAACATTGTTATTTTAGCCACGTATAGCATCATACTGTCTGATTCTTAGTGCGACTATGGAAACAGTGTATGAAGTTTAGTGCATATTGGACCAGGAAGTTCAGCTTTTCCGTTTGTTGTTTGGGTGATTTTTTATTTTTTTTAGTCTCTCTCGTGCAAGCGTACTACTTTTAGTCGCGGTTAACAGAAATTCTCCATTGTTTGGATGAGTTTTAATTTTTTATGTACAGTCTCTTCCCGTCCCTCCTCCCTTCCTCGCTCTCCGAGATTTGCAGATCAATGGATCATCTAATATAACCAAACAACAACAACAATAACAACATACCAGTGGGGTCTAGGGAGAGTAGAGTGTACGCAGACATTACCTCTACTTTGGGGACAGAGAGGTTGTTTCCGACCATCTAATATAACCAAGTGAAGCAAAAAAAAAAAAAAGAACTCGGTGCACAAAGCATCTCACATTCACGATGAGTTTTGGCTAGCCTATTGTGATGCAAGCATCAATTGTTGATTCCACGTCTTGAACCATTTGACTTATTCCAAGGTTCCGCTTCAAGCAAGTTGAAACAATTTTTGGAAGGTACTCTTAGTTGAGACCAGAAGGTTGTGTTGTAGCCTGCAAGCGGAGAATTTTGACAAACATCCAAGATTAGAAAGGTATGAATCCATGAGATTACATGTTAGCCAAGACAAGAGTTTGCAGATTTTAAGTTAGTGTTGGATATGTTGATTGCAAGACCAATTACTATCCATAGGCAAGATTTTAAGTTAGTGTTGGCCCCTTTGTGAATTTACAATGATAACGTAACTTCATGATAATTCATCTGAACCACAAGGAACATTTACAAGACTTCACTCAAGATTGCACTGCCTAAACAATACTTTTGACAATGCGGATGCAACCATCTGAGTTACAACTTACAACCATGAAACCTCCTCTTGGACAACGTGGATGCAGAGCATCGTACCGGGTTCATATTATGAACATCAATACTTTTGACGTGGAGCATAAATTTATGCATAAAAATCAACAAAAATTGCAATAAGTTATAGATATGAGTCCGCATAACTTTAAAGATACAATGGGTTGATTTCTTGGTTTGGCAGGTTGGATTCTAGGACTATAATGTTGCAGGTGATGTAAATAAATCAGAGAGAAATGGACATGGTCATTCACCAAATGTCATTCATAGGCTAGGATCTCCATGATGTTTCATGTGATGTCTGTCGAGCAACTGCTGGTTCTGGTTTCATACTACCTCTGCAAAACTTGAAACAATTCTCGGAAGGTACTAGAAAATTGTGTCTGCCCTGCAAGCCGAGGAAATTGAGAATTACATTAGACGAATATCGACCTTCAAAATGTTTGATATAACAAAAATTACAGGAGTAGTAGTTTCTTTGAATTGGTTAAAAGTTAGCATCTTCTTTAGGTGATAGAAGGGATTTCAACTCCATCTCCTGCCTAGGCAAGATATATGACCATGCTGATTCCGTGATGTCTGGTGGTAGTGTTTGTTGAAGATTCCTCAATACGTTAATCATGCGATTAACAGTTTCTTCTGTAGCGAGATCCTCTCCGTAACATAGAACCTACACAAAATAGAACAAAAACAAGAAACTTTTTAAAAATTCATAAGGTTTTAATGTTTTCCTTACAAGAATAAATAGAAGAATGGCAGTTTCAAAATCTTTATATCTATCACAAAAGAACAACTCAATCTAGCATCTAGTAGTTTTTATTTCAAACTAACCCCTGCAAAAACTGAAACAACTTTTGGAAGGCTTTGATAGTTGGAACCTAGAAGTTCTCTGTCTGACCTGCAAGTGAGAAAATTTGGTAAACATTAGAAGAGTAAAAAGGCGTAAATACAGTAACAACCACCAGCAAGATGATTTTGTCAAGTCAGATCGCCACATCAGAGAATATCTGTATTAAATGGTTACACTAGAACTGTTCCAGCTGCCATTTGTGATGTTCTCGTTTTTGGTTTTACGACAACGTAGAGAAGTTCGATACATCATATTGATGGCTGATGCAGGAAACAACTAGAGCAAACCAATCCAGTAGCCTTTCCACCATTGAACATAACAGCTCATGAACAAGTTAGCTTTAATAGGCAGGCAATTGAACCAAGCTGGAATAACCTACCAAAGAAATTATGAGTATCTTTCATCTATAATGACCAAACCCTTATCAAAAGTATCAATATTTTCTTTTCTACTGACTGAAACACCTTCAGCGACAGGTTAACTTAATAAAAGCTCCTCTATTAATGATCTCATGTTGCAGAAAAGCACAAGTGAGTATTGAGGACCAATTGGGAACAAGCATTATGACTAAGCAAATGAAGTCATATATATCCACCAGACTTCACGGAGTATCTCAAAGATTACATCCACATATGAAGCATAATGCAATAATTTGAGTAACCTGATAGAGACACGTACCAATATTTAGGTTGTGTGTTAGAGCCCAAAATTTTTAGGAATCAGATATACTAGAATATACAAATAAAATCAATTGTATGGTATAGCAAACCCCTTGTAAAGGAACAGTTTAAATAAAAAATGTTGCTGGTTGTTTCATGTATCAATGATAATCTTATCTTCTTTTAGCTTGCAATTGTTTTTTTGGGAAACTTGCAGCATCCATAGACGGACATACCTTCACTCATGGATGAATATCCGCAGCTAATGCAAGAACTACTTGGTTATGGTATTCTTCTTGCAAATGCGGAGAGAAGTCATGCAACAACTGGCAAATTGCATAGCAAGCTGCCTATCTAACTCGGGGATGAGGATCTTGGAAACAATTGAGAACCATAGCCACCACCTGCTCCAAGTTCTTAATCATCGCCTATAAGAGGAAAAAAGCCATTAACTCAAGGTAATCAACTAAAACCCAATAAACAAAAGCAAAGAGATAAACTACAAAGAATAATAGGGGCATATGGGAAGTATCTTATAAATTTAAGCAGTTTGCTAGAAAATGCTCCTCTTAAATGGCTATGACTTGAAATAATATGAGTTATAACCAAACCATAGCCATAATTAATCCACAAGTAAGACAATTGTTGTACCTTTAAGCATCCTTGAGCAATTTGAGCATGGCGCTTCTCCCATTCTGGCGCAGCTGAGTAAGCAGACAGTTGCTCTATGGCAACGTGAGCAATAGACTTACCTCCTAATGCAAGAGAAAACCGAGCTAAACACGTCGTACCAACACAGTAGTTAAGTGTTATCCCTGTAATGTCAGACGCGGTCTCGGCACTATGCCAAGCAGGGTCATCCTTAATATCTAGTAATAACTTCAATAACATCGCGAAACATCTGCTAATAAACAAGGGAACCCTCTTCATCATACCTGGGGCCCTCTTCTTCGCCTCAACCAAAGTTATAAAAAATTCAACTGCCAGCTGCCTCGGCCGCTCTTCCACTAGCTGCCTTCTGAAGAACCTAGGCTCATTCTTGGGGCCAACTATATAAAATCTGTCAGTGTGTGCTCGTCTGCAACCTCGCCTTTGCTCAACGTCTTCATCATCCCCAGCAACAAATCCTGAAAGTGCTCCTTTTCATTTGAACTCGACATATGCTGAATGAATCTGATCACAGCCCTCATGGCTGTTATCCTCAGTTCTAGATCAAGGGTATCATCATTCAGTGTACTACTGAATACTGAGTGCAAGGTATTTGCGGAAGGGACGACTATTGTTTCACCTATATCCCCAGCTAGTTTAGCAAATATTGAGAAAGCTGACACTTTGAAGTAATTCTTTAAAGTGGAATCAGTGAGGCATTGGTACAAGAATGGCAATAATTCAGGCCAGTTGTTGTCTGGGAGAAGTAAAGTAGCCAACCTGTAAATGATACGAAAGCGCACTTCGCTCATGAAATTTGATTCTTCAAAAGTTATAGGATTAACAAGGAAAGATTTGATGGAAGATTGGGTGGAGATGCTTAGATTGCGGGTTGATGTTGGGTTTGGTGTTGTGACATTTGACCCAATATATCCTCTGAAGTAATGATTTGAATGCATGAAAATGTTGGGACAAATGTCATAACATTCGGACCAACATCTTCGAAAAACAGTTTTGACTTACTTCATGCTAAGCAATAATATTTTACTGTGAGATAAAAATGACTTAGGCGTGGTGAATTAGAGTTGTGTAAAACGTGAGAGAAAGAGTCAAAGCTTGGGGAAGAAGTCGAGTAAGAAACAAGTCAAAGTTGTTGAGAATTTTATCTCCTTAATCATCTACCACAACCTGCCCACCTTTCTCTCAACTTCCACAACCGATCGATGAGGCTTTCAAGGAACTCTTCACTATAAATAGAGATGCCACAACAGTGAATCGAACATCCAGAATTAGATTGCAAAAATACCAAGAGAGTTCTCGGTATTTCAACTCAGAAATATGGATCACAAGTGTTGCCTGAGTGTGTCGGCAACATTTTGTCCAACATTACAATTGATGTTTAGATTCTAGATTAGTTTTGTATGGAGCGGTTGTAATGAGCGGTTGTAATGAGAGGTTGTAATTTTGTATATAATATATATACAATACATCTGGTCATTGACCATCATAAGACTTATGAAAATTTTAAACCTTTGTGTTCTTTAAATTCCGCTGCATTTACTCTTTGAAGTTTCTGTTTTGCTAAAGTGTTGTTACTGGTGTCAAACGACATAACTACTGACATTCAGAAACAGAATTGACATTCAATTTATTTCATCTCTTGTTTTTACTTTCTATAGCTTTTGACACCTTTCACATAAGAACGCATGAATACTTAAGAACGCATCTATATGAGAACCTATGATTTTAATAAATTCACATATTTCATTGTAGGCACATTAATTGGGTTTGGGCTATTGGTTTCATTAGTGGATGGGTTTGCTGGATTAGGAGTATTGGCTTCATTAGTGGAAAGGTTTGCTGGATTGGGAGGTGTGGAGGTAAATGGTATTGAGGTGCCTTAACTTGACCGAGCGAACCATCTATATTAGAACTTATGCAAATACTTAAGAACGCATGAATGATGCCACAAGCATATGTATTTATACAAATGATCATCGGAACACGGAAAACATATGACTATTATACAAATGTACATATGTGGCCCACAATGTATGTCTATGAAGCCTCTATGATGACAAGAACTGTACAATTGTCAAACTGTCGAGTAGGCGATGAAAATAAACCAATAAATTATCTTTAACGGATAAGATTTTCAAGACAATCAATCAATTTGGGAGAGAAACTTGCAATTCAAATATAAAGGCTTGCATTAGAGCAACATGCAACTGCAAGAACAAACAAAACTGTAGGTATATAGATACCTAAGTTCATCATAAAATAGCTCAAAACAACAAGGAACGTGTTGTAACAAGCATGCAGGAATGGTCGTGTGGTTAAACTATGACATAATGTAAGCCGGGACATAAAAGCTAGTACATATTTTACCAAAATATTGATGTGGTGATCATGAAATTATTTTGCTGCCACTGAATGTAAACTCCAGTTTGGCCATCGATTTTGAAGTTGAAACTTAAGAATTTGAATTTTTAAAGTTGTGATTTTTAAAATTTGAAGTTGTGTTTGGACATGTAGTTTACTTAAAAAGAAAATTTGAAGTTTTGTGAGCGAAAGTGAAATTTCTCCCAAAAAAAAAACTAGTTTGGGCCAATTTTTTGAACTTGAAAATATTTTGAAAATAAATTTTTTAAATCTGATCAAATTTCATGGCCAAACAGATATTTGAAGATAAATTTTCAAAATATATTCAAATTTAATGGTCAAATAGATATTAATTTCATGGTCAAACAGATATTTAAAGACAGATTTTCAAAATCTGATCAAATTTCATGGTGAAACAGATATTTAAAGATAAATTTCACGGTCAAACACATATTTGAAGATAAATTTTTAAAATCAAATCAAATTTTATGGCCAAAAAGATATTTAAAGATAAAATTTTAAAATCTGCTCTAAAATGTACGGCCAAACCAGCTAAATCTCATTATGCTGCTAAAATTGTGTAATATATTTTGGACTGCCTAGTTTTGAAACATCCCCAATCTGTTTCAATAACCCAACGGGCTTTGAAATAAGTGGGCTTCATACATATGGCTCATGACTTTAGAAGCCCAAAATATACTCTCTCCCCAAAACCCTACTTTCCTCTATAAATAGGACCACTAAGCTGCAATTTATCTCATCTACCTTTGCCGACTATTTTCAACAATGGTGATATCTTTTTTTGTGTTAAGTTAACACTAATTTTTTTATGTATGTGTATGTGTTTTAGTTAGGCTTCTTTAATCTGGTTGGCAAGAAATAATTCATTTTTGACCAACTCGTTCCCTTGAAGCAACAGTAAGTGTGTTGTTCCCTTTTTTATATGTCTTTCATTAATTCAATATAATTTCGACAACACTGAGGGGCAGCTACAACTTTTATTTTTCTTCTCCAATTTTTTTGGTGAACAACAGTGATGAGTAATTTTCTACAGTTACAGACCTGTAATGATTTGCGAAAATGATCGCAATTAATTGAACATCTAAGGGACTGAGTTGTTCATCTATATGTTACAATATATCTTTGTTTTTTTTAACTTTATAAGCTTAGATTATTTTATATAAGGTTTAATAGCATTTTTAGTCCTTTGATTATTGATCATAGATTTCACAATATAATTACTCATATGTGTTATGTTATACTATCACTCTATATTTGAGTCTCTAAATATAACATTTTTCCTACATAAAGGAGGATCAAAATCACATATTTAATTAATTGAAAATTATATTTGTTGAGTCATAAATTATAATGATCAAAATTAAAATTTACTCATTATTCACGGATTAAAAGTGATATTATCCTTTTATTATTTCATTTGTGTGGAACAACAGTGATGAGCAAATTTACAGTTACAGACCTGTAATGATTTGCGAAGATGATCGCACCAAATTGAACATCTAAGGGACTGAGTTGTAATTTCCACACTATTCCAAATTTTATTTTATAATTTTTATTTATATAATGCTTTGCTAATTATTTTCTGGGTCATGGTTAATTGTGTGGCACTATTACAAGTGAAGCTAAAATAAATGTTCCCTTCGCTATCCTTTGCGCCTAATTTTTGTTGTATTTGGACGTTGGGGTACTACATTATTATTTTAAATCAAATGTTACTAATTTAAAATTTGTTTTGTTAGATAAAGAGTTTGTGGATTGGGTCTCTACTGGAAATAGTTTCTCTATTCTACGAGAGTAAGGTGGATCTAGATCCATTTGCCGTGATATTGTAATATTGACAATAGGAAAGACGATCAAACAATTTTCAATCATGGTCCTTGTGGATCGGATCATCCATATAATAAACAAAAAGAAATTCTAGATATTTGAGATCTTTCTCTTTGATGTATCAAAGCACTTAGGTCGGCAAGTAAGATTTTGATAATATTCAGCCAGATATGAGGGATCAATATCAATTTAAGGTAGTAATGCACTTAGGTTGACTACTGGCTATGGCTTGATGTTGTTTTAGAATTTCGAGCAGATGCTAAATAAATCTGCATCTGCTCTGTAATATAAGTTTGGAGAGTTTAGGTTTATTGGATTGTAATCAAATGTTAATTTAAAACAAAGTTGAGCAGCCCTTAGTTGAGTTTAGATGATCTAATAATCATGGTTACAAGATGAGCATCATGAAAGATAGATTAAAAAGAGTATCCATTTACTCATACGACATTTTTTTTAGTTTGTTTCAAATTTGATAATAATTATAACTTTAAATTTAATTATAACTCTACAAATATTTTTGATTTGTTGTAAATCACAATAAATAAATAAATTAAACGGAGGGAGTAATTTTTAGGCAAAAATAAGTAATTCAATTAAAATGTCTATAATTAAGAAGTTATTGAGATTTGGTCATCAACACTTAATAAGATTAAATCTTTAAAAGTAAAGTTAATTTTTACTTAATTTGATAAGTATACATTCTTTTTTATTAAAAAATCAGGTCTTATGATTAACATATTGAGGCATCTTCAGCGAACACTACCACCCGCGACCATGGAATCTCTGTGAGAGATGGAATTGAAATTTGATATATCTCCTGAAAAAAGATGTTTAACTTTTAACCAAAATCAATTCCGTCTCCGTTATATCTACTAAGCCGATGTAGGTTTAAAACGAGTTAACTTAATAAATAGACCAACTATTAACCTATCCAAACTTGAATGAGTTAGGCTGAACTTTTTTTTTGTTGACGAAGGAACCCGCAGCCGCTATTCTTTCGAGTACGCACAGGGTAAACTTCGGACTGACGCAATAGCTTGCAAACTACGTCAGCCGATTAACCACACTTGACAAGTCATGTGTGACATGCTCAACCAAAAAAGTTTATATAGGGGATCGAACTCGTGACATTGCGATCTCGCTCTACTGCTATCACAACTTGACTATCCTTGCGGGTGAGTTAGGCTGAACTGAATTGACTTTCATGGGTTAGTTTTATGACTTTTATCACTCTAATAAAAAAGTTCACCCAATCTATAATGTGTTTAATCATATTCTCCATCCCACTTTCTTGACTTTATTTATTTATGTGCATTGTACTTTCCTTGACTTTGACTCAAAGTCAAAGAGACAAAAAGAATGTGATATGACTAATTAAAATCAATTATTAACAGCACTGCCTTTTGAAGTGTTATTACTCCTACAACATGTGACAAAATCTAATATTACTCCCAAATTACATAATTTTTTAACTTAATTAGTAAAATCCAAAAGCTCTTTGGTTTTATCTATTGAAAAAGAAATAGTGAAAATGATTGAAAAAAACAATCTCTTCATTATTCTAATTAATGAAAGAGTATATATACAATTTGCAATTTTCATAATAGTAAAAATATATTCCTATTCTAAACTCAAAACCTTATTCTACTTGTACACTAATTATACAATTATGAAAGTTTACAATTCTAAATATATATAAAATTATTCTACCATAAATAGCCGATATACACGATGTATATACCGTGTATATCACTGTCTCCCAATTGCCTTGGGTTTTTGTGATACCGTGTATATCTGCTATATTTAACACACACTCGCAGTCATAGCGGCCGGTCTTCGTACGATGAGATTGTCCCTAAAATCTTCAAAGAGTACTGCCGGAAGACCTTTGGTAAAGATGTCTGCAATTTGATACTTGGAAGGGACATGGCAGACGCGTACTTATCCACGAACTACCTTTTCGTGAACGAAGTGAATGTCCATCTCGATGAGTATAGTCCGCTGGTGCTGAACCAGATTATCAGAAAGGTAGATGGCACTAACATTATCACAATAAATCAATGTAGCTTTCTGAATAGGACAATAAAGCTCTAATAGAAGATTACGTAACCAACAGGATTCCGAGACCATATTGGCTACCCCTCGATACTCGATCTCTGCACTAGATCGTGATAAAGTCGACTGACGTTTTGCAAACCAGGAAACCAAGTTATTACCAAGAAACATACAATAGTCAGACGTAGAGCGTCTGGTGTCTGGATAGTCACCCCAATCAACATCTATATACAAGACAAGTGTAGACGTCGATGAGGGATATAAATGTAAGTCAAAGTCAAGTGTCTCATGGATGTACCGAATAATGCGTTTGAACGTATTCATGTGCTCAACTCTGGGATGATGCATAAACAAACACACATGTTGTACGACATACGTAATGTCTGGTCTCGTGAACGTAAGATACTGAAGAGCCCCTGCAAGATTGCGATAGTGGGTTGGATCCTCGTAATGGGAGCCAGTCGCAACCCCTAGCTTGGGTTTAGTATCAACTGGAGTGGAAGTGGAATTACATGATGACATACTAGCTCGCTCAATTATCTCAGCTGCATACTTCCGTTGGGGTAAGAACAACCCACTTGCATGACAAGTGACAACAATTCTCAAAAAGTAACTCAAGGGCCCCAAGTCTTTCATAGCAAACTCAGAACTGAGCATTGTCATGATAGACTGGTGTAATGCATCAGAAGAGGCAGTCAAGATAATATCATCCACATATAATAGTATATAAGCCAGGGAATAACCACGACGATATGTGAACACTGAATTATCAGACATGCTTTGAGGGAACCCAATAGTCGAAACATAGTCTGCAAACCTCTTATATCAAGCTCATGAGGACTGTTTAAGCTCATACAAGGACTTCTTCAATAAACAAACATGTTGAGGATATTTGGGATCCCTAAACCCCAAGGGTTGATGCATATAGACTGTCTCATTGAGATCATCATGTAAGAAAGCATTTTTCACATCTAACTGATGAATGGGCCATGCTTTCGAAAGAGTCAAGCTGAGCATAGTGCAAATGGTAGCCGGCTTGACCACCTGACTAAATGTCTCACCACAATCCACACCAACCTGCTGAGTCTTACCATCACCTACAAGACGAGCCTTATGCCTCACAAAAGAACCGTCAGAATTATCTTTATGAGCAAAAATTCACATAGATCGGATAATATTAACACCATATGGACGGGGCACCAACTCCAACGTCTTGTTATCAATAAGAGCATTATATTCGTCGGTCATAGCAATTTTCCAATTCGGGTCGTTTAAAGCAGACACATGATTACGGGGTAGATGGGGATTTAAGAACATTAGAATTTAAATTAAAATATCTTTTTGGTTTAAAAATACCCCGTTGACTACTAGTGACTGGTCTGTGACTCGGAGAAAAATTGGGGTGAATTTTCGAAAATATCTGGACAAGTGACGGACTAGCTAGCAGGCAGTGGGCGTGCTAGCCCATGCGGAAACGATGGTCAAAGCGGGAGTATGGATCTGGACCGCTTCGGTATTGGGTGAGTACCAGTGCCCAATTATCAGCGAGGCCGAACGTTATCGAAACTTGATGGGTCCATCGGGCAGTGGGCCCGCTGGCGGAGTATGGGATACATCCAAAAAATTGTGGATAATATATGAAGAGATGTCATCGTCCAAAAATTATACGAACTAGGCTCGGGACTATGCACGTGAGCAAACGAAAATCAAGTCTCATAAAAAATAACATGACGACTAATGATAATTTTATTAGATGATAAATCAAAATATTTTGTAGTCACGATGATTAGACGGATAAACCAAGAACACAAAAGGGGTAGACCGGGCTTGGAGTTTGTTAATTGTGGTGGACGGAAATAGCGGATAACATAATCAACCAAAGACTCTAAGATTGGAATACGAAGGAGTCCGATTATATAATATGTGAAGGGGGGACGAATAAGCCAAATCTTTGGTAAGAAGAATGTAAGGAGATATGTAGCCATTTGTAGAGCATGATGCCAAAAAGAGGGGGCACGGAGGCATGAACCAATAAAGTTCGGACAATGTTATTAATGGTACGAATTTTGCGTTCGGCTTTCCCATTTTGTGAGGATGTATGAGGACAAGAAAAATAAAAATTGATTTCATTATTAGCACAAAACTCCTGAAACACCCCATTGTCGTATTCTTTGCCATTATCACATTGAATATTCTTAATTTTCCGTTCGAATTGGGTACGGATGAAAGCTCTAAATTTTAAAAAGGTGGAAAAATATGAGATTTTTTTGCTAACGAAAAAGTCCATAAAAATTAGTATAATCATCCAAGAAAATAATATAATAATGATGACCCAAAGAACTCAGAACATAAGATGTTCATAAATCGCTATGAATAATATCAAATGACACTAAAGTACGAGAATCAAAGTCTACAAATGACAATCTAACATTTTTTCCTAAAGAACAAGATTGGCAAATCGGAGTACTACGAGTACCCTTACAAGAAATAAATTTGTGTTTATCTAAGGAAGACAAAATTGACGACCCCGGATGACCTAGACGTGTATGCCACAAGGAAGGAGCAAGAGATACAAAAGTAAATGACAAGTTTTGACTCGAGAGATCGGATGTGGGCGTGATAGGATAATGATATCCCCGACTATCACATCTCATGAGAGGAATTCCCGTCTTGAAATCCTTCACAGAAAACCCAAAAGGATAAAAAAAAACTGAATTATCAGGGGTGAATTTACTGACATACACAAAATTTTTAATCAACTTAGGAGCATAAAGGGTATTTTTCAACACAAGTGGTGGATGGCGTGGAGACAAAGTTTTATGACCGTAACCACGAGTTGGAATTGAATTGCCATTACCAACAATTATGCCACGATTGCTGCTCAAATTGAAATAAGACGATAGAGTACCTTGGTCGGATGTCATGTGAGTAGTGGCGCCGGTGTCCATGTACCAATTCGGGTCCGAGGGATTTAATCCAAGTGTGTGCATCGCGGCTTCAATATCGGTAGGTATGAGGCTCGCTGCATGGTGGGCCTGCCCCGACCCATATGGGTGACAGAAACCACTGGGCCACTACGTGTTGGGTCTGAAGAAATTCAGGGGAGCCCACTAGCCAGGGACTGGACACGGTGGAGCATATGGGCCGTTGGGCCACTGTCCACTAGCCTTGGCCCATTGTCAGGGGGCCCATGGATGGGACCAGTTGGTTGGTGGCCCACTGTTATCGGGACGGGGCCCATGGATGGGACCAGTTGGATGGTGGCCCACTGTTATCGGGACGGGGCCCATGGATGGGACCAGTTGGATGTGTGGCCCACTGTTATCGGGACGGGGCCCACTGCTACTATTTTGGCCACCGCCGCCACTGTCGGAACTACCGCGTTTGCCCCCGCGATTTTTTTCGAGTATTCTTGTCGCCACCGTGAACACGGTTTTTGCCCGAAGTATCAATAAAACTCTGAGAATTAGTGGAGGACATCATCATGACCACGGGACTAGCGCTTGTAGCTGCCTTTTTTGCCAAGCCGACTTCTTCGAGTATAAGCATATGACGAGTCTGATAAAATTACGGAAGAGGATTAGTGTGACGAATAAGCGTACCAACACCACTATAGGCCTCAAATAGGTATGCTACCATTTGTAGGATCAAACGATCGTTTGTAACGGGCGAGCCAACGTTGCGGAGTTGGTCCGCCAATTCTTTCAACCTTTTGCAATAAGTTCAAACGTTCGGAAAATCTTCCATGTTGATGTGGGAGAATTCCTGCTCAAGAGTAACAACCCTAGAATTTTGATTATCTTGGAATATATCATGTAATCTATCCTAAGCAGCCTTAGTCGTAGCGTCAGACTCAATAATCATTTGCAATAGGTCGGTAGAGATATTGGAGTAAATCCACTGAAGAACGGTAGCATCAAGGGTCGACCACAATTTAGGATCATCCTCGGGTTTAGGCACCTCCATATCAGTAGGAGCCGCATGGATAATGTGATGGAGGACTTGATGCGAGCGTGCGTGAACTTTGAATAGTTCGGTCCACGTCGCGTATTGGACGTTTTCTATTTCAAGAATGGTAGGGATTTGATTCTTGATATTAGAAACGGTAAGAGCAGGGTGAAACATGTTCTTAGCCATAATAGCAACGCAAGACGTGGGTGTAGGGATTTGGAAGAAAAAAGGCAATGACGGGCACAAAAAATGAGAATAATGGCTCGAATTTTGCTGCGTGTCGGCCGGGAATGGGAGAAAAAAAAAATAAGACCTAGACTTCTGATACCATGAAAGAAATAATCTCTTGATTATTCTCATTAATGAAATAGTATATATACAATTAACAATTTCCATAATAGTAAAACATATTCCTATTTTTAAACCCAAAACCTTATTCTACATGTACACTAATTATACAATTATGATAAGTTTACAATTCTAAATACATACAAAATTATTTTATCATAAATAGCCGTGTATATCACGGTCTCCCAATTGCTTTTGGATTTATGTGATATACACGGTAGGCTTTATTTAACAATTGACAAAAGAATTGGCGTTGACCTCAACTTCCTAGCCATTCTTCTAGTTACATTTGTGACATTTGCATGGTCCTTTATTTTTCTTTTCAAAAGGGAATTGCTTTTGATTTTCATTTGTCTGGTACCTGTATTTGAGTTCGACTAATTTAAATTTGTGTGGCGTAAAATTTATTTAAGAAAAAACACTCTTTATCAATTTTTTTTTATATATATTCAAGACTCAAACTCAAAACATTTAATTAAAAGCGGGATGACTATAACTCCGGTCACTAAAAGAAGTTACATCTGAAAGTGCCTTTTAATATTTGAAATTTGTTTTTATTTAAGGATTATTTTAAACTTCTAATTTGAAGAAAGAATTTTGGTTTTAAAACATTAGAAATACACCATATAAATTTGTCACAAATATCACCAGACAAAAAATGTTGGGGGACACACATTATAAATTTTTCTATTATATTTTTAATTGTTATTGATGATACAGTCTATAGGTATTTTTGGTATTATACTATGAAGCAATCGTCTGATAGATTAACTTACCTGCAGAGTGCAGACCTCGTAAGGCGGGCAGATTAAATGTTTAAAGAGTCTAAATCCCATTAATACCCTTATTAAATATTTCAATTTACTTTTAATGACACTATTTATTGAAAATATCGCCGCCTAAACAAGTGGGAGAAATGATAAATTATAAAAGATCTCGTTGAATCTGGGAAAATTCAGAAATAAATTTTAAAAACAGAATGTTGGTGGTTTAATTACATATGTACCCTTGGAAGGTCAATTAATTCACTACTCTTACAAGATCTTTTTTTTTTGTTTCGTATGGTATTGAGTACTCGTTTTAAGGCTTGATAATTTAAATACGTATCGGAGAATCTCAATTTAGGAGAAATGCTTTTAAAGAAATTTTAGCAATAGAAAAGTTACGTCAATTCATTAAAATATGATATGCTATAAGTAAATATTTGCGATAAGAAATAAATTTTAAGTTCAGAATAATTTCAATTCATATAATATTTTTCTCGAAATCGAAACCTCTCATTTTATTTAACTTTTGGTCGTATTGCTCCAATAAGAGTGGGTGTCAAGCAAAGGCAAAAAGTGCCTTATTTTATCAGCAAGTACCAATTTATTTGAGTTTCTTCAATGGGAAGAATTGTCATCATCTCTACTTTAACGTTCTGCCCATCTTTTGATGTGAAATTCCAATTTTAAGAAACTGTCCATCATCAATTAAATATATATATATATATATATATATATATATTTTAAGGAATCTTTTCAAAAAGACAGCTATGAGAATTTGTTTTTATTTTCAAATTGTATATGAACAACACTCGTTATTTATTTGTTTCTTCAATTATAACAATGTGATGATTTTTTAAATAGAAGTATATTTGCAATAGCAATTTTCTTTTTTGAGGAAATGATCTCTTATAAACACCATACATTATAAACAATCAATTTTCACCGTACATTGTAAACAACCATTAAGCAAAGAATGTTCATTTGCTCTATCTTGAAGGATAAAATTAGAAGTTGTCACTGTATGTACCTTTCTCCAAATTAAGCAGCAGTCTTTAAGGAACTTTTTGAAAAATTACAAAAGGATTATTCTCAAATCCAATACGTTTTGTATGAATATACTAAAGTTGCATGATAAAAATAAAAAGTATGTCCACTTTGATGGAATCTTTGTTCAGGACCATAGGAGTTAGGATGGGATAAGGTTCCGTTGATTTATACTTACGTGGTAAATCCTGCCACAATAATCGTTTTTGGCTTAATACATTGTGTTTGCAATAAATTTTTGAGTATTTAAAATAAACTGCAACCATAAGCAAAATATTTAAAAAATAGGTTTTTTTTATATAAATCGTGTGGGTATAATTCTGTTTAATATCCTAAATCTTCTCTTCTAAATTTTCTCTGTAGTTTGAGGACCGTTAATAGCAAAAGAAGTGGGGTGGGGTGCGGGGTGTCGCGGCTCGTGTCGCGCTAGGCTAATTTTGCACGAAATCGACAACATTCGGTAAAATAGTCATAACTCCTAGCACAAAACTCCGATTGTCATGGTCCTTATATGATTGAAAAATTATTTTAAAGGGCTACAATTTTTATGTTTTGATTTTTTTCTCTTCAAATTCACAACTTACAAAGAGGCTACTCCCTTGAAATAAGACTTTTTACAAACTCACTTGAAAATAACGTCCACTCTATTCTCAAAATTAAGGGTCAACAAATTAATGCAGTCTTAGTCACACACAAAAATTGATCCAACCACCTCGTGAGAGAGGCCACAAAAGGGTTTTTGCTTCTTATTGGCTCAAAGAGAGAGAGAGAGAGAAAGCTGCTAGTATTTAAAAAAGCAAAAAAGAAAAGAAAAAAAAACAAGAACTATTATTTGTTGCTTATTCCAACTGTGTATAAGTACATCTCTTCCCTTTTCATTTAGTTCTCCTTTTACTCTGTAAACCCTCTTAAGTGCCCCTATTCTCTTTTTCTTTTTGAAATCTCAAGGGAAAGAGAGAGAGCAGAAAAAGAATGGGTGAGAAGCCAAAATCTGGAGGTGTTTGGCCCACTGTTAAGCCCTTTGTTAATGGAGGTGCTTCTGGAATGCTTGCCACTTGTATTATTCAACCCATCGATATGATTAAGGTAACAATTTGCCCTTAAAGATTTGATTTTTATGGGTAACACACTTGATTTGTCCTTATGTGTGGTGTTTTTCCTGGTTGTTAGCGTTATTGTTTTGAAAGATCCTGCCCTTTTTAATGTTTTTGAGTGTCTTTTGGGTTTTGAGATGTGTTTTGGTTAGTGGGTCAAGGTAACATACTTGATTTCTTATATGGGTATTGCTTTCCTTGTTTGATAGTGTTCTTGTTTTGTAAAAATTGTGCCTTTGTTGATGTTTTTGATGTTTCTTTTTGGGTTTTGAGATGTGTTTGGTTAGTGGGTAGGGTTCAGATCTTGGATCAAATGAGTGAGTTTTGTTGGGTTTGTCTTGATTTTGTTGTTATTATTGTTTTGTCATTAATGTTTGGTGTGTATTTGGTGACTTCAGATCTTGGAGCAAATGGGATTTTGTTGAAATGTGTCATTTTGTTTTTCGTGGGATTACACTGGTTATGTTTTTATTGTTGTTGTGTCATTTTGTTTTTCCATTATAGAGTTGTTTTGTAGTGAATGAACAAGATTTAGCCTTGAAAAGACTGATACTGATTCGCTACACCCAACCCAGCAGGCAAACCAATTCCAATTTTAGACATTTGTTCCTTATTGACAGAAAATAATGAAAGCATATGAGAACAATGATAATGAAAGTCCCAAGTCTGAATATATCAAAATATGATATGAAATGTCGAATCTCTATTTGGGAAATGTTTTAAGTCTGCCCAGTTCTACCCTTAACGACCTTTGGGGATGCTAATTTTTGGTTTTGAGATGTGTGTGGTTAGTTGTTTGGGTTTGGATCTTGGATCAAGTGAGTGTTTTTGTTGGGTTTGTCTTGATTTTGTTGTTATTGTTGTTTTGTCATTGATGTTTGGTGTGTATTTGGTGACTTCAGATCTTGGATCAAATGGGATTTCGTTGAAATGTGTCATTTTGTTTTTCCAATTTAGAGTTGTTTTGTCTCCCCCCAGACCTCACCTTGTGGGATTACACTGAGTATGTTGTTGTTGTTGTAGTTGTTTTGTCTCCCAAGGTAGGGGTAATGTCTGCATATACCCTCACCATACCCCACTTGTGGGATTACGCTAGGTATGTTGTTTTAGAGTTGTTTTGTAGTGAATGAACAATATTTAGCATTGAAAAGACTGATACCAATTTGTCACAGTCCAAAATCTCACTAAGCCATAATGGCACCTACACTCAATCCGGCAGATGAACCAATTCCAATTTTAGGCATTTGTTCCTTATTAAGAGATATAATGAAAGGATGTGAGAACATTGATAATAAAGTCTCAAGTATGAATATATCGAGATATGATATGAAATGTCAAATCCCTATTTGGGAAACATTAAGTCTACACATGTGTAACTCTTTGCGACTTTTCAGGGTTGTTTTTAATGCAATATGATGCTAATTTTGGGTTGTGAGATGTGTTTGGTTAGTGGATCGGGTTCAGATGTTGGATCAAGTGAATTTTTTGTTGGGTTTGTCTTGATTTTGGGCCGGGCTCTCTGATGCAATATGATAAAAAGTTTTGAGTCTTGTAGTTTATGATGCTATTTCTTAAATTTGGTGGGATCTGTTCTGATTTATGCTCGTTGTTTGTTTGATGGCAGGTGAGGATACAATTGGGTCAGGGATCAGCAGTTGATGTAACCAAGACCATGGTAAAAAATGAAGGCTTTGGTGCCTTTTATAAGGTCTGTTCCTCATTAGATTTATATCTATATTTGGTTGACTTAGTCGTTGATTAATAATGTTTGCACCTTTAACTTGTTGATCTGACTGAAATGAATCTTTATACTTGTGAGAAATTATGGGAGAAAATATATTATTGAATTGTGTATCTACATGATTACATTGAACTCTATTTATATACACCCCATTACAATCCCTTTCCTAGTAGGATACTATATATGAAATCGTATTTCTATTCTACATTACAATTCTTTTTCTAGTAGGATACTATATATGCAATCCTATTCCTATTCTAACACTCCCTCAAGCTGGTGCATACAAGTCATATGTACCGAACTTGTTACAGATGTATTAATACGAGGATCAGTGATGGATTTGGTGAAAATATCTGCAGGCTAATCACTTGACTTCATAAACTTTGTAATAATATCATCGGAGAGTATACCTGATCTGGATTGAGCAGCCTCAATACCTAGAAAATACTTCAGTCGGCTGAGATCTTTAGTATGAGTCATGTCAAACTCCTGTATTAATGTGCTGAATTTTCCAAACCAGGCTTTGGGAGACTGTTTCAAACCATAAAGTGACCGACGCAATCGACACACCAGGTTAGACTCTCACTGAGCAACAAAATCAGGTGGTTGCTCCATATAAACTTTCTCCTCAAGGTCACAATGGAGAGAATAACATACTTCATGAATGAGTCCAAGCCTATTACAATAACTACATCTAGGTCGAGATATTCCAAGGAGACCTCCTCATCGCTTTTTCATGGAATGGGATGTGCAATTTTTTGATCTCCTTAAAGATTTTGAAGTAATCAAAATCGAGAGACGTGGCGAGATCTTTCTTGAAAGATGTATGAAATTTGACGAACACAACCTAAGAAGAAAATCACCGAGATCTGGTTGAAAAAATGTGCCTGTGCGGCGCGTGGATTTGACGCGGTAGCCGGAGCTGACACTTCGAGCGGCACGTGGTGGCGCGTGAGTGGTCATTTGCCGGAGCCGCTGATTGAGTTTTGGTCGGAAGGTACTGATCTACCTTGTGGTGGTGTTGAAATTTGCGCAACACTACTTGAAAGTAATTTTGATGCGGACAACTATGTTGTCACTGGAAATATTGCACGGTGATTGATTAGCTTTCTTAGAAATTGTTGGAAATTTGCACAACAATTAGTTTCTCACTAGCTTGAACCTTATCTATGTTGTGGTTGTGCCATATTCTGCACATCACTAGATAGAGATGTGACGCTAACAATCACTTGAAAAATTATGCGCGATGGTGATATTTTTCTTTTTTTCGAATCTTTGTTGGAATATTGCACTAACGGATACCTTTTTACTAAGCCTCTGGAAGAGAAAGACGCAAAACAATCACCGGAATTGAGGCACAGGACTTTGATGGTATTTTGTGAGTAGGATCGGAATGATGACACGGCCTTACGGGACGCAAAATAGTCGCCGAAATTGAGGCACGAGACAATGATGGTATTTTGTGGGTGACCCTACGGGAAGCGTAATTATGCCGGAAAAGTTGTCGAACCTCGAATAAAGTGTTATGGGTCAACTCGGAATCTCTACGCGATGTTGACATTAAAAATAATTCTTAAAAGAATATCCGGAAAAAGCCTTGAATCACCGGAACCCTAATTCCGACGATCGAAATCCGGTAACTGTTCACGCCGGAAAAACATTGTTCACGCGGCACTGTTTACGCAGTACTGTTCACGCCGATTTTCTTTTGTTCCGGTGATAATATTCTATTAGCTGGAGGAGAGTATTTTATTTATAAATATCTTACAGCTCTCTACAATCTTCACTCAACCATTATCTTTGGCCAGACGGACGACACACATTTTCTAGTGCCGCCCGCCGTCAACGGAAGCTCTTTGATTCTCTACCAAGATCGTAGAAGCTCTGATACCATGTGAGAAATTATGGGAGAAAATATATTATTGAATTGTGTATCTGCATGATTACACTGAGCTCTATTTATATACACTCCATTACAATCCTTTTCCTAGTAGGATACTATACATGAAATTCTATTCCTATTCTACATTACAATCCTTTTCCTAGTAGGATAATATACATGAAATCTTATTCCTATTCTAACAATACTATTTCATATGATCCTGAAAAGTTTAAATGTCTGAAAGGAACAATTTCTAAAAAATTCATTGTCAATCAATAGTACACTTGGAAAAAAGTCAGCAAGAAGACTAGATGATATATTTCCTCTAGAAATGAGCTCGTGAAAGTCTTTCAGCATTTAATACAAATGTTTATGTCCTGCAATGCCCATCTTTGGTGTAATGTAAAGGAGATTCTCTGATTCAGTTCAAACTTTTGATTGGTCAATGGTACAATTATAATATATCGTGGATTGGACAGGTGCGGAGTAACATAAATTGGACTACATAAGGTGACTCCCAAATTCATTAACTTATCTATTGTATTTCCTGTGAGGTTGCTTAGGAAAAATAGATTATTACCTAAAATCCGGATGGTTTTACTTGAAAGACAATTGAGAAAGCTCGCAAATTTATAAGTTTTAGTGACCGTAGCTTCAAATGATCAGTTGGACTTCGCAATGATTGAATAATATTGACTCTGATATGGATGCAATAATATCAATGTCTTTTCAAATCCAAGGCTGATGTCTTATATCAAGATTGTCTAAATTAATAGCATCTAACTTTCTGTGTTGTATGTTTTCTTTTTATTTCATGCCATTAATTATTTATCATCTTGTGCAGGGTCTGTCAGCTGGGCTTCTTAGGCAAGCAACCTATACAACAGCCCGACTTGGGTCATTCAGGTGACTGTTTGTCCTAAATTTTATCTTTTCTTCATTCAGGATGTGCCAGACTTGTTAAGGTTTTCAAATACTAATGTCAAGGTTCATAATACTTTTCACAGCCCTTAGTATTGCCTTCCTCTCTTGTTCTTTGATGCATCTTGGCTCATAGTTGTGACACATCATACCCCCCCCCCCCCACACACACAGACACATACCACCACCACCAAAAAAAAAGCTAGCATCAGCTATGAATTTCCCCGCTAATTTGTTGCTAAATTTCTCGTAGCTAATAGAAATTTGTGATAAACCGCCGCTAAATAGGATTAGCGACAGATTTTGTTGTTTAGCTATAGGATTTGTCCGCCGCTAATTCTTGCTTTTTACTATTGCACACACAACTATGACTTGTACATAATACATAAGTTTGCAATAACTTGGAGGTTTTCAAAGGATTTATTCTAGGTATCACCATTATTCTGCATAATACTTTTTGAGTCTCACGTTCCTTCACGTGACTAATTTTCCATTTGGTTTTTTTCGAATAAAAAAATCTGAACGACTCATGTTGAGGTGCTGAGCACATATTTTTAGAATTGTCTTGTAATGAAGTTACTCTTTGGATTTGTGAAGTGTCAACATGGAATAAATTTGTGAACAGTGATATTATTGATTTTCTGCAAGTCTAGCTTTTCAGATTTTGTAAGAGCTCGGAATTAAAATACACTAATTTCACCCTTTCCCGCTCCCCTCCACTTGGATGTTAACTTTTTGAAGGTTTTGCAGCTTGGTATTATTTTGTAATTTTATGAGGTCGATGTGCTTATTGGGTTTACTCTTGTGCTTTTCTGCTTATATTCATTGCAAGATGTGCGATATCATTGTTGGACCTCCATTGGGATTCAGTGTTTTGCTAAAACTTGTGTATGGAAATATTGAGCTAAACACACCTTCTGAAAGAATTGGTGTGAAAACAAAATCAGCAGGTTGAAGAAAAAGTGATGTGATGAATTTTAGAAAAATACAAAGATTTATTTCACCTACTCCATGCATGATTGAAGTGTCGAGTGCAGGTACTAGTGTAATTGCAAACCACTTGAACCCTCTAGAAAACCACATGAAATCCTTTGTTTGATGCTTTGACTCGTTAATCATGAGTTTTAAAGAACTATGTCGGTTTTCCAGCCTCCATGTGAATCAATGAGAATCCGTTGTCTTCTTTCTTGGGGAGGAAGGTGAGTTGGTAGACCATCTTTCAGGGATTTCAGAACATTCGAAATTTGTGCAACAGGAAGCTGGATTTTGCATGTAACTAGCCTATCATTAAATACAATGTGCCTGTTTTTGTCTGTTTTCTGTGCCCTTCAGCAAACAGTGTAAAGGGCTTGAAGCTTTTTGTGATTTAATTTTAAGCTCAATTTTTTCTTTGGAGCAAAGAGGACCCAACTATAAATACATTGTTGGTTATTTAGGGGATGGCTTTTTATAATAGTCCAATGTAGTGCTGTTATGCCTTTTGCTTATTAAGATTCTTTCTGCATTCATCTTGATAAAAAAAAATCTTTCTATATTCATCCATTAAAAGAACAAAAAGTAGGACTAACTTTTTGGCCTTCCGTCTGGTTTTTTCTTAAAATAGAATTTTGACGAACAAGGCCATTGAGGCGAATGACGGGAAGCCCTTACCTCTATACCAAAAGGCTTTGTGTGGTCTGACAGCTGGAGCAATTGGTGCATCTGTTGGCAGTCCAGCAGATTTGGCCCTCATCCGTATGCAAGCTGATGCTACCTTACCTTTAGCACAGAGACGTAATTACACAAATGCATTCCATGCACTCGGCCGTATTGTGGCTGATGAAGGAGTTCTAGCCCTCTGGAAAGGTGCTGGCCCCACAGTAGTAAGGGCAATGGCGTTGAACATGGGAATGCTTGCCTCTTATGATCAGAGTGTGGAGTTCTGTAGGGACAATCTTGGCATGGGCGAGGCTGCTACAGTAGTAGGTAAGATAATTTCTTTCCAAATGCTTCTAAGGATCCTGATTTTATAGCCTGTTATCAAATTTTGATAAGTGCTTTTTGTCAGAAGTACTTTGGAGAGTAGCATTTTGTGTTTGGCTAATCAATTTGAAAAACACTTTTGCCAATATTAGAGCAGTACTTTGTACTTGGCGAATGTTCCAAAAGTGCTTTTAGGGAAAAGCTATTTTCTTTAACTTCTGAAAAACGACGTCGGCTATTGCTCAAAAGCACTTATTTTTTCTCTAAAAGCTTGGCCAAACATCTCAACTTTCTAAATTAAGCTGTTTTGAATGATGGGTATGCTGCAAATTTCTATATCTCCTATGAGCACAATCTTTCCCGTTCTTACAAGTAGTACCTTTCCCTTGCCTAAAACACAGGGGCCAGCAGTGTTTCTGGATTCTTTGCCGCTGCTTGCAGTTTACCATTTGATTATGTCAAGACTCAGATTCAGAAAATGCAGCCAGATGCTGAAGGAAAATTGCCCTACTCTGGTTCTTTCGATTGTGCCATGAAAACTTTGAAGGCTGGAGGACCCTTCAAATTCTACACTGGATTTCCAGTATATTGTGTTAGGATTGCCCCTCATGTTATGGTATGTTTCCCTTCGTTTCTCCCAACATCTGTTTCTCGGTTTTATGTCACCTTTTAATATATGTTTCCCCTTCTTTCTTTTGCCTATGCAGATGACTTGGATTTTCCTTAACCAAATTCAGAAGGTGGAGAAGAAAATCGGATTGTGATTTATTCCCCTATTAGAAATGGCATCTTTGCCTTGATGTATTAGTACTGTTTTCGCTCTTTCTTTATTTTCACGCCTTCAAAGTGAAGGGTGCTTTAAAGATTTTTGTGGTGATACATAGACTCGCGGAAATTTAGGCTAGCCATTTGGTCTTTTTTGATGATCTTACCAATTTGGTTTTGGGAGGTCTCTGCTTTGATTCTTTTAGCCGAATAATCTTTGTACTTCAAAAACTTTCTTGAAGCAGGTTTTACGGAGTTTTACACCAATTCCGGCTTGTGATCTTAAGCTTTATCTTGTTACCTATTTTGTGCTATTCTTAAATGGTTAAGTTTCATTTGGTTGCATCTATCTTGGTATGAGCTATTGAGTATTGGAGTAAAAATGCTTCAAAATGTTATGCTCCATTTGGATACAATAGTTTTTCATGCACCTATCTTTGTTGCTTGTCATTTGACTAGATTGTTTAAACTTTTTGTAACTCATTTTGTGTACAAAATTATGCTCATGAATCTGATTTTTGATTTTGGGAGGAATATAGTATGCATTGTAGCACATATTTCATGAATCTCCTCGTTTTTTTTTTATCTATTCATGTGTTATATTTTACTGATCTCTTATGAAAACGGTCATATAACTAAAAGAACATTATGTACCATAAAATTGTTCCCTGTATATTTTAAACCAGTAAAATTGGTTAAAAAGTCTTTAATCTCATATCAAGGTGAAATGTTGCAAAAATTATTGAACTTAAGTGGAGGTGTGGAGTAGTGTGTTGAGAGTATTTTGGAGGCGACAATTCCATTAGCTGCTTCTGTATAGTGAACACCATCCCAGCTAATGTACTTTGATCTATCCTCACATATTGTGTAATTCCCTTGCCCGCATTTGTTGTTTGATTCAAAGTTGTATGGTTTCCCTCCATATCCACAACATGCCATCAATGGATTCACAAACCCTGCCATAACAAGAGAACCAATACACAGTCAAGAAGTCTAGTAAACATTTGTCTGCACTCGATATTTACATCAAACTACATAATCAGTTTGGTAACGTACAAACGGTGTCGAGAATATCTTCATGTTCAGGTCACTTAAAAGGTAAATGTAAGTAAATTTGCGTTCGATTAATCAATTTGAAAAACACTTTTGTCCATTTTAGAGTAGCAATTTCTGCTTGATCAAGGTTCCAAAAGTGCTTCTACGGAAAAATTAGGGATTCTGGAAAACTACTTCTACTCAAAATACTTATTTTTTTCTGAAAGTTTAATCAACTATCTCAACTTTCTAAAATAAACACTTCTGCCTTCCCATAAGCTTAACTGAATGGGTTATATATCTCTTTGATGAACATTAATCACTAACTAGACAAACATTGTAACTAACATATTATAATATGTTAATCATCAGTATAAATATGGTTATTTCAAAATTTTGAAATATTTATATAGAGTTCCATTGAATCTTTTGATAAGGAAAGAAACGAAGCCTTACCATAACTAGAAGAGTTGGCAATGAGATCATATTTGATGGAGAAGATGTCAACATATACAATGGTGATATTCTTCAATTCATCTCTTAATTTTTCACAGAGTACTTGTAATTTGTCATTAAATATTTTTGCACCTTCATTTAGAGAAATTAAGCATCCATGCTCATCATAATCATTTTCATATTTCTTATATGTTGCAAGTGATTTAGGCAAGCACCCTAATGGTCCTGTATTATGTACCCAAAAGTTCTTTCCACCTTGTTCGTCCATTGCCTGTAAATTCAATATAAAATTCAACAAATCCGAAATAATAAAACAATAATAATAATAAAAATAAAAGCAAAGTAAAAGGAAAAAGAGCAAAAATACAAATTCACTAAAGTTACCTTTATAGCATTTTCAATTTCAGAAATAATATCAGGAATTTTGAGGATAGCTTTTTCATATGAGAGACCATCCAAATCATTTTGTCCAATATCAATTGTGTGAAGTGCATTCTTTAAATCTTCATCTCCTAGCAAATTTCCTTCACCTAAAAAGATACAAATATATATATATATATATATATATATATATATATATATATATATATATATATATATATATATATGTATTTCAAGAATTGAGTCGCAGTTAAGTAGTAGAATTATTGTACTTTTAGTAATTGAGAAATCTTCTAGAGCCTAGGGCCTCACCCCTCTACCATATGATTCAAACATGTGACGTGCGTCTAACTCACACATCACCCATTGTGTTTATTTCACTTTTCCCCTACCCTAAGCCTCATCGCTAGAGGTGGTCATATATCGGTTTATATCAGTTTTGTATCAAAAAAATATGAACCGAATAAAATTTGGTTTTTTTTCAAACTTTTATTTAAAAAAACCGATATATCAATTTATATCGCCGAACGTATCGGTTTATAACGGTTTTTCCAATTCAAATATAAAGTCCAAAAAAATAATTTAAAGTTCAATAACACGTCGGGTCGGTGGTTTTTTTTTTTTTAAAAAAAATATGAATTTTCAACACTGAAATTGGCATTCACACCTACATTACCATGAAATTTCAACGTTGAAATGTATTGTATATCGTGAGATCTTGACTAAAGAAAAAGAAAATTAGAAACCGATTTGGGGAAAAACATAAATTGATTGGGAAAACGGATGTGAGGCCCTATAAAAACCGTCATTATTTTAGAGATTAACTCTTTTTAATATTTCATAATTTCATATCAGACCTCTCTGTAACAATCATCCTTTATAATAACATTTTACTATAATAATTAATTTTTTTTTGAAATCGATTTTTATGTTATGTTTATATTATATGTTCTCTATATCAATATTTTACTAGAACAACCCCACAATATTCCAACAAACGTCATTTTAGAAAGGTTTGATTGTATACCTTTGTCAAATAACTCAAGAGAAAGAGATTGAAACCGATGGAACTGGGCAATTTGGATGTGCAAATTAAAAGAATCTAATCTTGGAAGAACTTTAGAACCGGCAATAGCAAAATTAACTCCATTTGTGAAATTTGTGCCTATTGACTCCATAAATGGAGTTAAATAATCATTTCCCACACTTTCACCTGCAATGGTAACCATGAAAATCAAATAATCAATAAACAAAAAATGATCACGAGGCCAAAAAAAAAACATAAACAGAAATAAAACACTATTGGAAACCCTTTCATTTTTAATCGGCGGTCTCAAATTTGAGTCCTGAATATAAAACTATATTTGGTAAGAAAGGTTTTACTCCCGAAAATGGGACTTCTTAGGGCGAATCCAAATTAATCAGATTTAAAAACGGGGATCAAACATCGGGTCAAAACCAAATAATCACATTTTCTTATAGGTAAAAAAAGATTGAAAAAATTGGTATAAGAGATTATTTCAATTATCTAACGATATCACACCATGTGTAATCATCATAGATTTTGGTGGGATGGCGAATATTTTTCTATTATTAATCAATAGGTTCGTATTCGAGCACTAATTATGAAACACTTTTAATAGAAAGCACTTTAAGCGAAGTGAGATTTTATGACGCAAATCGAAATTAGTTGGCATCCAAAAATACTGTATATCAGTTGGAAAACAAAAAAGAGGTGTAATATTAAAGCAACTTACATAGAAAATCAATGACTAATCTGCCATCACACATTCGACCAGCTAAATCATGATTGAAGGTGTGCACTTTTGGAAGCTGTCCAGTCATGCCACGTACTATAACATAGCCACCAGTATCAGAATTTGAATCACCAAAATTTATAATTACTAGATTTTTATTGCATTGTGAATCAACAGATGAAGGGAAAAAGAGACCAAGAAAAATCGAAATTACAAACGAGAGAAAATATAATATTCTTTCCTTCAAATCCATCATTTCCCTTCTTCACTATGATCAAACATATTTTTAAAAATCCTGTAAAATTTAAGCTAAAAACAATATTAAGTGGTAATTTATTTCACAAAAAGTGTAAAAGTAAAAGGGATGATCTATCTTCTAAAATATTTGTAAAAGTAGCTATTAGAAGATTGATTAATTGATGCTAGATAAACAAAATAATAAATTTTATGTATATGTATTAAGGATCATCTGAATTATGTAACGGATAAATATCAAACAAATCAACATATTAATTATCATTTAGAGAAGACATTATTTAGCTTCTTTAACCGAAAGGAAACAGAAGAAAATAATTGCCCTATAATACGTTAAGACTAAATATTTAATAAATGAAAAGTAACTCCAATCTCCATAAAGATTACAATAAATAGAAAAGAAAAGGAAGGCAAAAATTCTTTACCCTTCATGAAACACATTAAATTCTAGCAATCTTCTATAAGGACTAGTAGAACCTCGAGTACAACAATATTTAATGCAATTTGAAAATATATAACATATGTTTGCACATAAACTTCCCATCATGTAACCGCATTTGTTTATGGTATGACATGCAAATGCACATGCATTTCTATCACATAACCATGGTTTTTTTTTTTTGTGCACAACATATGTTTTCACTCGCATTTCTATCACATAACCATGGTTAGTTACTATATATTCTTAGCTCATTAAATTACTTAATCATGATAGTTCAATATAGTTTAATATATATACCGAATGCAAGTAAGAATTTACCTTACATTCATATATTCTGAAATCTCTATTGGAGTTCAGATATCTCTAGTGTTCATTCATTTATTTATTTCTGCAGGAAAATCACATGATTTAAAGACTTGACGACAAGCCTAAGAGGATACATAAATATTAACTTGAGAATATATAATCACCAGGCAACTTAGCAATATATGAACAGAAAGACATTTACCTTCACAAAATAGCAAAAGTTCATCTTACAAAAGCTTGTTTGAACTATTCAATATGTCTGACCCTGCAGAAATAAAACACAATCCTCGCATCTTCTGAACAACCGACGAATATAGTTCCATCGGAGTACAAAATGACTTAATGTTGTCAGTTGACGAGTGTAACGACTGCCAGGGAAGAAGCCCTAGGTAGACTTAGTAATCTTTGAGCTACTTTTAGCAAGGACTGGTGAATTTTCATCTTTCCTCCTTTTAGCTATGATTACGAGATTCTCCAGTACCCTCCCGTTCTTCAAAATGAACTCTAGAAATGGAAACACACTGTTGTGCCACAAATTGGGTAATCTTGACTGTCTTCAACTGATGCAGCAAACATTTGACGTGCTTCGCTTGTGATACTAAGTAGTTTGCGCCATTAAAATCTGCTAACTCTGTGCCTTTTGGCTAGAAAAACATTTCCAAGATAAAGGTTACTTACATTTAGATAGAACCAGGAACTAATAATACAAATGATGTCCAGAAGTCAATAAGAGGATCAGATCAATGGATAATTAATTTCATTTTACGTTAATGAAAGCATGGATCACTTCTCTGACAAGAAGAAGAAAATGGATATATATATATATATATATATATATCAAGAAAATGTAGTGAGTGCAGTGTTTAGTTTATCAACGGAATCTAAATTTCCATAAACTATGCTTTTTCTTCACAAAGATACTGTTGGAAATAGTAAACAAAATGCTAGAAGTAAGAATAAGCATCTAAGTTCATTTGTATTTTGAGTTGTTCTATGTGTTAAGTTGGATGCTTGTGTTGTGAAAAGTATAATCAAAGTGTGTCTTTTGAGTTGTTACAAATGGTTCATGTAACAAGGAGTTCAAGGATTGACGTTGTAGCTATACATATATAACTAGAAAAATGTTATAGGTGCGCTTTGTGCTTATCTTCCTCTTTCATCCTCTTTATGCCTTGCAAAATGTTATCATTTGAATTATGTTATTTTATTCTTCCATTTATAACAGTGGTTATGGTGGCAAGAACATAGTTTAAAGTCTAGAATGTTTCTTGGAGTGATGAATTAATCATGTTCAAAGCGGGTATTTGATAAATAAACTGGACTCATCCGAGTACATGAATTTTCTTATAGTTTATGTATCAGAAGGTTAATGTAAGAATTCATGAACATGTACTAAACTAATATAATAATACCTATAAATACCTATGTACTTTTAGTTATTTTATTACGTCAAGTTGAGAGAATAACAAGCATTATTATTTCCTCCACTTCTTTTAAAGGGAGTTAAATTGACTGATAGTGCTCTTCTCCCCAAATTTCCAACAAATACTCTGGGCAGAATATGTCAGATAAGAAATAGAGAACACGAAAAGTTTAGGAAATGTGTACCTCTTCCCAGAATTTAGATTCCATGTCTTCTATTAGCATCTGCAAGTCTGGTGAACCTTTTAGCAGGTTAACTGTCCCCAAAAGATCGTCTTCCCTCATAGGTACACTTAATGTGATACATTTGTGAGTTGAAATCTGAGACGGGATACATCAATTCTCCCTTAGTGCTAGAACCTTGTACAATCAAAATCACAGAATTCAGAGGGTAAAAGTAGATACTTCAGTACACACTCGGATAAGTATGCCCAATCAGAATTTCATGAGAAAGAAATTGTAATAATGTCTAGTTATGGGGAAGTTGTAATCTAAAGACACACTGCCTAGCCGTTAAACCTAGTTATATACAAAGTTAAACATGATAAACTTTCGTACATCTTTGAGAGCGGCATAGCTTGCCTCCTCCTGAAAGGATCTAAACCAAACAATGTGGTGCCCCATAGAACATTATGTGCTATCGGTCTTTGTCATTTGTTTAACTCAGACCACATTATGTGGAAGTCTGGTAGTTCACTGAAAGTAGGAATCTTGCCCAAGTATATAAGGAGAAAAAATGAACGTCCAAAATAGGTTCATGGCACAGTTGAATGAAGAGAAACACAGAAGAATGAGTGAGGATGCAGGAAATATTTAAGTTGCTCCGACTCGGTGCGGGTGTCCGATACGGGTGCGGATCTAGAGGTCAGATCCTTCATGATCTAAATATAAAGATCGGGGATACGGATCCAGGTATGGTGATTCGGCTAAAAATAATTCAAATATCTAAAATTAGAGTTATAAAACCTAAATTATGAGATATTATGTGAAAAACTTGAGGAGAAAATATTGATCAAGTGGAGAATCCCGGGAGGAGATAAAAGGAAAAAGAATGACATAGAAATTTTTATATACAAAGTATTCCATTTTCTTCAATTTCAACTCAGCTTTTGTTTTGATTAAAGAAATCAGTGGATCTATCCGGAATTTCTTCGTCGATTTTGGTCAAATACCCAAAATGGGTTGACCAGATCGGGTACGAATCACACACCCACACCCACACCCATGTCGTGTCGACACGGGTGCAACACCGAAAGTGAAGAGTCCGAGCAACATAGGGAAATATTAGCAGGAATTTCAGTACAAGACTAACACACTGTGGATTTAACTCAACTCCAAGGTAACACTTCAACTTATATTCCTCGAGTTTCAATCATACCAAAGGTGTGTGCCCTTATTTCTTGTGGTTAGCTTTTACAAAGTGGCCTAATGCTCAAGAATCAGAGGATCCTACCGAAGATCTCTCTGATGTAACATCAAGTTTGGTCTACCAATGTGCTAAATGTATATTAGAATCATGTCTAGAAAACAAATCAATTGGAGAACTAAACCAAGCGATTGTAATAATTACTTCACTCAGCTCCAGAGGTTAAGACACCCAATATACACTTCACAAAGACAACAACATACCTAGTGTGATCTCACAAGTGGGGTTTGAGGAGGGTAGGCTGTACACAGACCTTACCCCTATCTTTGCGGGGTAGAGAGGTTGTTTCCAATAGACCCTAGGCTCAAGAACACTTCACAAAGACACACAACAAAAGGACCTTATAAGAAATGCAAAGAGAAAAGATCAGAAACAGATTACTTGTCTAGAAAACTAACCTCAACGCACCAAGTGCCCAAAGTTAAGTTCTCAACATTTTTAAGGCTCCTAACTAACTCCATTAGGTTTTCCTGCTGCCATTTTAATTTCTTCTTTTCTCTATCAGAGTGAGTATACGGACGAAAATCCAGGGTGGCATGAACAACAGATGGCACATTCATCAAAATGCAGTTCCTATAAAAAGATCCTGACAGTTGCAGGGACTGAACATTGGGGGCTGAAATTCTCATGACGGGACCATGCTCATAGTCAACTGATTCATACTCACTTACAACCAACACTCTTAAAGAAGTTTAATCAAAAGTCAGATCATTATAGCCCCCACACCAATCCAATTCAAGGAATTCCAGTTTTGGAGCACCCACCATAATCTTATGAATGATTTTATCCCACAACACTGAGAACCAGAGGGTTAACTTTGTCAACGAGTTCCAGCTTATCTGCATATCAGATCTAAGTCAGCAGCTCCACAACCTCAATGTCTTGAGCGACGTATTGCAATACACACACTTAGGTGGCAACCATTCGCAACAGTCTGAATCAAAATCTAGAAAGAGCTCTTCCACATTGTTCTTTGCAGCATACAAAATCCATCCATCATAATCTTTACGAGGACTAGCATTTAAAAAGAGATGAATTCTAAGTCTTTTGATCCTAGAAGTGCCACGAGAAAGCAAGGTCCGATTCACAAAGTCCACAAAATCCTGATACTGAACGAAATCGTCACTAAAATCAAGCTCTTGGATAATAGTCCACAGGTGCGGCCAGGTTTGGAGACAATGGCCGTTTTGACAACATCTCTCGTGGTCAGGAATGAGAGGATGTGAAGCAGTACCGATTCAGGCAGCTCACTAAGTCGATCCATTTGGGAAAAGAGTGAACTTTGAGTACAAGCTCACTAATTTATTATTGGCAAAATCCTCTTCACTCCATGTAATTATCTTGATTGCTTCAGAATATGGTCAAAAGGTGAGTTTATTCAACTGAAGGATAAATTTTTCCAGGAATGATAAAAGGAGCTTAATCTTTATCAAACAAACAAACAAAAAAAGAAAAGTAGATGGTGATTACAGCAGACTAATAAGAGATAAATCCCATCATATTCAGCTAAAAGCAAACAAATTCCAAGTTATGAACACATTCTTAATACAAAAAAATATCATGTATATCAACTACAGTACAAATTAGAACATTCAAGAATCTGCAACCCTAAAAATTTTAATCTTTATCAACAAACAATAAAAAAAAATAGATGGTGATTACAGCAGACTAATAAGAGATACATCCTATCATATTCAGCTAGAATTAAACAATTTTCAAGCTATGATCACAATCTTAATACCCCAAAATTCAAATTATATCAGCTACAGTAAAATTAGTAACATGCAAGAATCTGAAACCCCAAAAGTTCTAATCTTTATCAACAAACAATAGAAAAAGAAAAATAGATGGTTAATAGCAGACTACAACAACAAACCAGAAAATATCAAGATATAGAACAAATAAGTAATACCCACATAAGAGCAGACTAATAAGAGATAAATCCCATCATATTCAGCTAGAATTAAACAAATTCCATGCCATGAACACAATCTTAATACACCAAAAAAAACTCAATGATATCAACTAGAGTACAAATTAGCGACATTCAAGACTAGATGAATGGACTAATATCAGCATGCATACCTTTTTCTTACAGTTTGGGATTCTTGAAAATCATATGAAAATCAAACCTAAAGCAGTAGAAATTCAAGAAACAAGTTTGATGTTGGAATCTTGAAAGGTATGCTAGAAAAATCACTACTTAATCAAGCCCTAATACCTAAACAGAAAATTCAAATAAAAAGATACTACTAATTTATATAACACAATTTCCTTTATGTCCATCTAAAACGGAATGACACGTTTAAAAATTTAATAATAATTTTTTTTTAAAATTTATTTTAGATCACAAAATTTAAAAAAAAAATCTATATTTTTAAATTTGCCAGTGAAACTACGTTGAAACGAGAGAGTAACAAAGAGATAAATATCAGAAACACCATTTACCTGAAGCTGCGGCAACAAGTGGAAACACAAACTAGTGCTTTGTTATTTATTTCTTCCGTTTTATTTTCACAAGCATGGAGAAGAATTAGAATAATGGCAAATAGTTGGTGTGCAATAGTATTTAAAGAAAAGTTTTAATTCTAAAATACTCTCAATCATAAGAATTGTTTCTTTGTAATTCTTAAATATGTTAATTTTATATTAAAATAATTAGTTAATACCTAAAATTCACCCTAAACTATTCACATTTTGCAACTTTGATACTTAAGGCTATGTGTTGTTGCAATTTTTTTAGATATGAGATATTATAGTTTAGTAATAACAACAACAACACATAATTTCAGTATTAAAATTTCGAAATGTTAATAGTTTAAGAGGTCTTTTAGGTATTAACTTAAAAAATTGTAGTAAGTTATTGTCTAGATTTATGCTGAAAATCAAATGTGTCAATATTCTGCTCTGAATCTGTTAATTGTTTTTAGATTAATAGTACAAATATTAAATATCACAATAAAAAATTTATAACCAAATTTGTTTCTTCTTTACTAGTCAATGGAAAACTTGCAATCTTATAGCTACATTGTTTACATTAATCTGTAGATAAAATGAAGTTTTCTTGAAGCTATTCGTGATGTAACCATTCATAAAGCATAATGTCAATTGATTGATTTGTGAGAATATAACACTAGAAAAGTAAACTTAATAGTCCAACTTTCAAAGAAAATAAGCTTAATTAGTTCTAAGTTTATTAGAGGTAGAACTTATAGGGAAATACTTTCTAAAGAAGGTGCAACTTAATATTTAGAAGCGATAAAACTGATAGAATACTGTGTATATAATTCTCATATATATACACTTTCCCCTCTTACTATATTTGTAGAATCTTGTACATGTATAATTATGGTATCAATATTCTAGGACAAACTTTTCCTTCTCCAAATATTCTCCCTTCTGCCGCCCTACTCTACCAATCGGCCGACGACCGACCCCTCCCCATCCCTTCAATTTTATTTTTTTCTCAATTCATAATTATCATCTTGTTCTTTCATCATGTCTACCACAAAGAACACGTTTCATCTTGCCCTTGCAGTCTCCAACATCAAGAACAACACCCCGCTCGTTCTTGAGATGGAAAATGTTCAATACACGACGTGGGCGAAACTATTCAAAGTTCATGCACGGTCTAATCGAGTCCTTCATCACATCATTCCCCCGACAACAGGCGAGGAGAAGGTGCCTACCACCGATGATGAAATAGAGTTGTGGGCAACTATTGATGCTACAGTACTCCAGTGGATTTATTCCACTATCTCTACGGACCTTTTGCAAACTATTATTGAACCCGACACCACATCAATGGAAGCATGAAATAAGTTGCGTGATATATTCCAGGATAACGAAAATTCACGTGCCGTGACCCTTGAGCAGGAATTCTCCCACATCAACATGGAGTATTTTCCGATTGTCTCCTCCTATTGTAAAAGGCTCAAGGAGTTGTCGCATCAACTCAAGAACGTTGGCGCGCCCATCGATCATTTTGTTCTTCAAATGGTTGCAGGCCTCTCCGAGACTTATAATGGCGTTGTGACGCTCCTTCGACAAAGTAATCCTCTCCCACTGTTCTACCAAGCACGTTCCATGCTCACCTTAGAAGAAGCCGGCTTGGCTAAAAAGGCGGCAACCGAAGCCAATTCCACCATGATGGTGGCCACGTCCGATGACCCTCACTCATTCTCTGACAATTCTAGCCAAAACTGTAACAATGGTGGCGGTAAAAAGGGCAAAAATTGGAAAATGATGGCAAAAACTGCGGCGGTAGTGGTGGCAGTGGCAGATGACGTGGTGGCAGTGGCTAGCCGGCTAGGCCGCAACACCACTAGCCACAGCCTTGGGCCAATGCACCGTGGCCATGGGCTGGGCCAGTGGGCAATGACCCACGCCACAATTTCCAAGATACCAAGCAGCGAGTTGGGCCAGGCAAAACAGCCCCGAGCAATTTCAGCCGACCCAACAATCATGGACTTGGCCTTGGCAACAGGCTGGCCTGCTTGGGCCTCAGCCTCAGCAGGCCTTCGCTGCTGCAGAACAAACGACGGTTCCGACTCCCACGGATATGAGGCCGCGATACATACACTTGGATTAAATCCTCCGGACGCAAATTGGTACATGAACACCGGGGCCACTTCTCATATGACGTCCAGGCCTGGTAATCTCTTGTCTTATTTCAATTTGAGCAGAAATCATGGCATAATTATTGGTGATGGTAATTCAATTCCAACTCGTGATTATGGTCACACAAAATTATCTTCCCCGAACCCACCTTTAGCCTTGAAAAATGTCTTTCATGCTCCTCACTTAATTAAAAATTTGGTGTCTGTTCAAAAATTACAACTGATAATGGGTTTCTATAAACTAGAATCATCCCAAGTACATGAATATTAGTTTAGTGATAAAGGGGTTGTTCATGTATTTTCTCTCAAATTTCCAACAAATCCTCTTGGCAGAATATGTCACATAAGAAACACATAAGATGGAAATTTAGGAAATGTGTACCCGGTCATAAGCGTCTCCAGAGCTGGTGAACCTTTTAGCAAGTTAACCCCTCATAGGTACACTTAATGTGACACATTTGTGAGTTACAATCTCAGAAGGAATACGTCTAGAATCTTGTACCATCAAAATCACAGAATTCATAGGAAAAAAAAAACAGATAATTCAGAATTGTTCTGTTCTGTTCAGAAAGAAAAAATAGTATAATACTTGTCTTTTTAGAAATAACCTAATGCTCAGCAATCGGAGGGTCCTACTTAAGATCTCTCTAACGTGTTTGTTTCAACGTCAGTATTCTACAAATGTGCTTGATGTACATAGAGTAATGCCTACAAAGCAAAATTGATCAAAGAACTAAAGCTAAGTTATTGTAATAATTACTTCACTCTGCTCCTAAGGTTAGACACCCAATATAAACCTCACAAAGACAATAAAAAGGGAAAAATGATTCTTAAACGAAGGCAAAAAGAAAGATCGGATAAAGATTACTTGTTTAGAAAACTAACCTCAATGCACTCAGGGCCCAAAGAAAAGCTCTCGACATGTTTAAGGCTCCTAACTACATCCATTATGTTATACTGCTGCCATTTTAAGGTCTCCTCTCTACTACTGAAATCGGTACGTGGACGAAAATCGTCAGTGGCATGAACAACAGACGATACATTCATCAAATTACACTGCCTATAGAGAGATCTTGATAAGTCCAAGGACTGAACTTCGAGGGCTGAAATTTTCACGATGGGATCATAATCAAGCTCAAGTGATTCATGCTCATGTACGATCAGCGTACTCAAAGAAGGAGAATCAAGGTTCATATTATCATAGCCCCAACACCATTCCAACTTAAAGACTTCCAGTTTTGGAGCGTCCACTATAATCTTATGAATGTCTTGATCCTCCAACACCGCAAACGAGAGTGTTAACTTTGTCAACGAGTTCCAGGTTATTTGCACTTCATATGTGAACTCAATGTCTTGGGTGACTAATTGCGATACACACATTGAGGTGGGAACTAATAGCAACCATTTTGATGAAATTCTAAGAAGAGCTCTTCGACATTATTCTTTGCAGCATACATAATCCATCCATCATAATCTTTACGAGAACTATCATTTAAAAAGAGACCAATTCCAAGTCTTCTGATCTTAGAAGTGCCACAACAAATCAAGGCCCGATTCCCAAAGTCCGCAAAATCCTTGTAGACATACAATTCATCATTAACAGAATCAAGAGTTGGGACAATTGTCCATAGGTTCTGCCAGTGTTTGGAGAGAATGGTTGTTTTGACAACGTCTTTCATGTTCAGGAATGAGAGGATATGAAGCAGTATTGATTCAGGCAGCTCACTAAGTCAATCCATAAGGTAAAACAATAAACTTTGAGGACAAGCTCACTAATTTGGCAAAAATCCAGAGCTCGATTCCTCTTCATTCCATGCAATCAGCTTAATTGCTTCAGGAATATGCTCAAACGATGAGTTTATTCCACTGAAGGATAAAATTTTTCAAGAAACATAAAAGGAGAAAGTTTTAATCTTTATCAACAAACAAGAGAAAAAGAGTATATAAATGGTGATTGCAGTAGACTAATAAGAGATAAATCATATCATATTCAACAAAAGTCAAACAAATTTCGAGCTATGATCACAATCTTAAAACCCCAAAACTCAAATTATATCAACTACAGTAAAAATATACAACAATTAAGAATCTGCAATCCCAAAAGTTCTAAATCTTTAATTCTTTATCAACAAACAATAAAAAGGGCAGCCCGGTGCACTAAGCTCCCGCTATGCGCGGGGTCCGGGGAAGGGCCGGACCACAAGGGTCTATTGTACGCAGCCTTACCTCACATTTTTGCAAGAGGTTGTTTCCACGGCTTGAACCCATGACCCGGTGATTGCAATAATATGTATCAACTACACTAAAAATTAGCAACATTCAAGAATCTGCAACCCCAATAGTTTTATTCTTTATCAACAAATAACAGAAAAGGGAAAATAGATGATTAATAGCAGACTACTAAGAGATAAATCCCATCATATTCAGATAAAATAAAACAAATTTCATGCAATGAACACAATCTTAATACACCAAAAAAAATGATATCAACTACAGTACAAATTAGCAACATTCAAGAATCTGTAATCCCGAAAGTTTTAATCTTTATCAACAAACAAAAGAAAAAGAAAAATAGATGGTGATTGCACCAGACTAATAAGAGATAAATCCCATCATATTCAACTAAAATTAAACAAATTCCATGCAATGAACACAATCTTAAAACACCAAAAAAACTCAATGATATCAACTACAGTACAAATTAGCAACATTCAAGAATATGTAACCTCAAAAGTTTTAACCTTTATACCTAGTGTAGTCCCACAAGGTGAGATCTAGGGAGGGTAGAGTGTACGCAGACCTTACCCCTACCATGGAGCATGGAGTTAGACATGTTGTTTCCGATAGACCCTCGACTCAAAGAAAAGCAAACCATAGCAACTAACCTTTATCAAGAAACAATAGAACAATTAAAATAAATGGTTAATAGCAGACTACTAAGAGATCACTCCCATCATACTTAGCTAAAAATAAACAAATTTTAAGCTATAATCACAATCTTAATACCCCAAAACACAAATTATATCAACTACAGTACAAATTAGCAACATTCAAGAATCAATATCAGCAAGCAGACCTTTATATTATGGCTTGGGATTCTTGAAAAGTGCATATGATAATCAAATGAGAAAATACCATATATAGCTACTGTAACTATCAAAGAAAAATCAAAGAAGAATCATTTACCTGAAGCTGTCGGTAGAGTGGAGCAAACAAGTGAAACACAAAATACTAATGTTTTTTTTCTTCTTCTGTTTTATTACTTTTGCAAATGAGGAGAATAATTAAAATAATGGAAAATAGACCCTTCTACTTATTTAAATCCGTCTCACCATAGATTTTGAAGTCCAAATTTAAAATTTAAAATTTAAAAAAATTAAGTTTTTGAAGTTGTGATATTTTGAATTTGAAGTTGTGTTTGATCATAATTTTTTTTTAAAATATTTAAAGTTTTGTAAATATGCTAGTTTTATACTCAAATACTGTAGCTCTCATCAAGATTTTCTACTCCAAAACCTGTTAAAGATCACAAAAAATGGTATCTACTTTAACCAAACTAAAAATTTAGTAGAGAAAACGGTGACAGCTAAATTAACACGGATTACCAATATGGTGCTTCCTAATAAAAGGTCTGAGCTGAATTAACCCTGCACAGTGTGAATTTGGTTAAAATGAGGCTCCCATGCGTATAATGAATATCGATACGGACGAAATAGTTTCTTTTTTAATTTTTCTCAAAAGTAGGAATATAAATATTCGCCATCTCAATTTACATGATAATTGAATACGAAATTTAAAAAATAATAAAATTTTTTAAAATTTATAATTTAAAATAAATTAAAAATATTTATGTGTTTATATATTATATCGTTAAACGTAAAATATAAAATTTGAAATTAAATTATTATTAAATAATTTTTTTTTAAATTGATTAAAAAGAAAAATATATCATGTAAATTTGAATAGATGAATTATCAAAGTGATAAAGTAGTACAAACCAAACAGGCCTCATTTAAAATAAATAAACCAAAAAAGGAATTAATTTTTAAATAAAAATCGTACGAAGACGAAAAAGTGGCTGAGAGAGGTTGGGGGGTTGAGGTGGGGTGGGGTGGGGTGGTGGGCGTGGGATAGATTTTCTTCAAGAAAAAGCTGGTTTTGGCACAACATTAATTAACACTATACAAAAATAAAAGAAAAAAGGATAAAAGAACTCAACTTTATCACCCAATATTTCAATTATTTTTATATATAAATATATAGGGAATTTTATTTGGGTATTATTAGGTGAAAATCAAGAAAGTAGTAGTATTGTTTGTTTGTTTGTAGGATTATGGTGTCAATGAAATACATATTGGTATTATTAGGTTATGTATTTGCAACATTTGGATACGTATTATCATCCTATACGAATACAGAAAATAGATTTCTGTACGATCTGAGCTCTCAATGCCCTATTGGGATCTCCTTTCCATCTCCTTTGCTTGTTGAGGTAGTTTAATTTTTATCAATTTTTTGTGGGATTTTTTATGTTGGATTTTATTATATATATGATTGTTTTTTTTTTATAGAGGGGTGTTCTTGATTGATTGAAATGGGTTGTATTTTTCAATTTCTTGTTGATTTATTTTAGAAAAATTTCATTTTTATTGAAGGGTTTTTGCTAATTTTGGTTATTAGTAGGGGTTTGAAGTTATTTTTGATGTTGGATTTCATTATATATATGATTTTTTTATATTTGGGTGTTCTTGATTAATTGAAATGGGTTGTATTTTTCTAAGTTTTTTGCTGATTTGTTTTATAAAGATTTCATTTTTATTGAAGGGGTTTTGCTAATTTTGGTGATTAGTAGGGGTTTGAAGTTGTTTTATGATTTGTGAGAATCTTTTTGTTTTTTTTTCTTGATTAATTGGGTTTACTTTTCAGTAGCTAATCATGGTTTTGGTTGTGACTTGTGATTAATTGATTATTCATTGGGTTGCTTCTGTTTTTGATGATTTTTGTACTTTTTTGCTTATAAAGTTGGATTTTTAAAGTTATTTTGGGATTTGAGATCATCTTATGATTCACAAGATAAGGTTTTAAGTTGTTGGGGAAAATACTGCAGCTTATATCTGCAGATTTTTCAATTTGTTTGGTTTGGGTATTTTTTAAATTGTTAGTGTTGTGTTAGTGAATTTGGAACAAAGAGAGATCATTGTATGAGCAAGATTATGGTTTCAAGTCGTGGTAATGTGGAGATACTTGTTCCATCATAGCTCGATTAAGTATTCTCAGTTGCTAATCATGTTACTCTTTTGTGTATAATCCTGCATAATCTCGAATGTTACCAGTTCCGGTACGTAGACCAAATAATACAATGCAAGCAAAAGTTCAATTGTTATAGAACATCTTTTGAAAGTTCAATTACAAAAATTAGTCTAGTCACTGGTGATATGGAAATTCTATCTATAAGTATTGCATATACCTGTTTCAAACTCCTCTTTAACCCCCTTTTGCAGCATAGTGGAATATAGTTGAAAAAATGACTTTTCTTTGAATTTAGAAATTGAAAAGTAAGTTTTTTAGTGAGGATTGAAGAAGCGGATCAAAATAATCTGGAGTATTAAGTTCATAACTTCTAATGGACTAATGGTAGCTTCCCTCATCCCTCTCGGAGATGCCCATTAGTAGGACACTGCTCAATGTAATGATGTTTACTTTTTTTTGAAGGTCTTCTGTTTCGAAATCATATTCCACGTCACGAGAGTAGGCATTATGTGCATTTAGTGCGTATAGAAATATTGATTTTTGGAGTTCTTTTTCATTTTTATGTGCATTGGATAAAAAAGTTTGTGTAAGTGGTATCAACAGCCTCTCTTCTTTCCTGTATAAACCCATCAATGAGAGAAGCTCAATGCATGTCATTGATTTTGTTTTGAAACTTTGCCAAGTGTTTGAAAGGTGTATTCCATTGTTTCAAGCAGTGTTATTAAAGGCGAGCGCTTTGTCGCCAATGGCGAGAGGCGATGCGATGGAGTATCGCCTTTTTCCGGCGAGACGACCAGTTACCAAAAAGGCGAGAAGAGGCGATGAGGCGTCACCTTTTTTTTTAAAGAAAAAAGCTGAATTAGAACATAAAACGCAGAGTTATGGTTTTACTATACTTTTCTCTTTCAAGAACTTGAAAATCTTGAAGAAGAATTAGAATAGTCTTTTAGTATTGCTTGTCTTATGAATTAATGAGTCATTCAAGTTCTAGACTTTTAGTATCTACTATCTACTTTTAATTTTAGAATTGAAATATTTTTAATGTGTTACTGCTATCAAGATTTTGATTATTTATATATGCAATTAAATATTTTAATTTTTTGGTATTAATTGGCGCCTCACTTCAAAAATGCAAGTGCCTCGCCTCTCAAAAAGGTGAGGCAGGCCCTTGTTTTCTTTTGTCCCCGCGCCTTTCAAAACACTGGTTTCAAGAGTAGAGGGTGAAGTGTGCATAGAGTAGGAAACTTAGGTTGGAAGAGTGTTACAGGATCTGCTTAGCTTCCTTTGCAGTTAGAAATTGTTTTTGTGGACGGGACATTTTTTGTCTTAGAATGCAGCTCATGTATTCTCCCTAAAATGAGTTGTTTCCAAAAATTAGCTTTTCGACCTCCATATCCGGTCTTTTAATTTCTACTGGATGCTTGTAAGGAATGTTTATTCTTTTCGTACATTAATTTTTGAAATAAGTTGTTTTTGAAATTTAGCTTTTATCTCCATACCCGATCTTATTTATTTTCCTGAATACTTGTGAGGAATGCTTACTCTTTTCTGACATAAAATTCATCTCCAGCCTGAACTTTGGGCAAGCTTGATATATACTTTGTTCTTAATGGATGGGTCTCATTTAGATCCTTTCATAGGTTCCCAAAGTTACGTTTGTTATATGGTCATTTTCTTTTCCATTTCTGTTCTTTGGCGTAAGAGAGCTGGGGTTGTTCTTTTTGGGTGTAGCAGAGGAAATTGAGGACCTGATTTCTCTTAGATTGACTTTATAATTCTTCATGTAAACTGCATCCTTTTTTTTTTTAACGACGGCATGCATCTTAATATAGTTATTTTTCTTTTATACTGATTTTTGCCTTTATGCAATTTTCTCACAAAAGACGGATGGAAAATCACTTGACAAGGCTCTCGGATCCTATCAGAAAGATGATGCTACTGCTATTTTGTTCTACGCCTCGTGGTGTCCTTTCTCGATGGATGTTAAATCAAAGTTTGGTGCTCTGAGTTCCATGTTCCCGCAAATCAGACATGTGATGGTTGAGCAATCAAAAGCCATGCCTAGGTGAGTTCAATTTTGTTCCATAATTATCTTTTTTGATTTCGGTAATGCCGTATTGTCTGTATTAGCATTTTGCTCCACCATTAGCGCTTGTGCAGTACAGCAATAACTGCTCACAATGCCATTAAAGTTTTATGGCCACTGCTGATTCCAGACTCCCCTTATGCCCAAACAATACTTAATCGTGTCGGGCATTAAACAATTAAATACTTGAAAATGTGCTCAAAGCATGCCCATGTATGATTGATACCGGCAGCTTTATTTAAGTAGGTGCTTGGCCATAGAAACCAAAAACAATTTCACTTTTTTTGGAATATTTGAAGTTGGAGTTGGAGTTGTGTTTGGCCATAGTTTTTGCAAATAATATTTGGTTGTTGGATTGTACTTTTTCTTAAAAATATGAAATATGATTTATACCCTCAATTTTTAAAAAACTACCAAAACCACCCAAAGCAGTTAATAAACATAACCGGTGCATAAACATTGCTCATCAATCATTTCCTATTACATTAAGCATGATTTATATAGTCTTTCTTTAATACGATGATATAATCAAGTTCACAATTACTCGCATCTTCAACATGTATCGTCATTAATCACGGGCATGGGCTTGTTCACTGATGCATACAAGCTACATTGTGTTTCTTTTTGCCTACGAGTTACTATATAGTATTACTCTTCCTCAATTCTAAATATTATTACAAAGATTCATTAGTACTAAAAATCAACAACACTAGTATGTTATTCTTTAATATAATCCTCCCACATTGTGTAAACAATATGTTTCCTTCGAGCATGCATTTCCCGATCAGCTGAATTAAATGGGGTCAAATTTATAAAAATAAAAATGTAGGGTAAAATCTAAAAAGTGAAAGACAAAAGCAACAACCAAAAACAAAAAAGTGAAAATTGTGAAAACAAGGATTGGGTGTTTTCCAAATTCCAAAGGTAACTTCAAGTTGTATTTGGAATTTATGGCCAACTAAGGGTTTGTACCTGGGATTTTGTCGCAATTCTACCTGTTTGTTTTCAGAATGTGGATGTGCTGCATGGAAATTTGTCTTGGGAAAAATATGACATTGGAAGTATCAGATGAATATTTCCGGAGCAACTTAGTGATAGAACCCTTTTGAGTTTTCTTTCAATTAAATAAGTTATATTGTGTGCATCAACTTCATTAAAAAAACTATTGTGTGCATAAATAATAAGGCATATATGACATGATGACATCAAAATGTTTCCTCAAGAAAAGGAAAATTGATAAAGAAAATTAGCTTTTTCTTCTCTCCCAAGCTTCTCCGCTCTTGTTTCAGTTGCTTGTAACAATTTTAATCATGTGTCTTTCCTCTCATCTGCAGTGTCTTCTCAAGATATGGAGTTCACGGCTTTCCATCAATATTGATTGTGAATCAGACGGCGAGAGTGCGATATCATGGCCGGAAGGATCTTCACTCTCTTGTAAACTTCTACAAGAGAACTACAGGTGACCTTTTCGAATGCTTGCCTATATTCTCCTTTTGATTGCTCTTGAGTGGCAAGAATTCATCTATAGTGTTGATATTGTTTATGAGTGAGTATTTGCCATCTTTTCCAAAACACAAGCCAAACCTAAAATTTGGTGATTGGGCTTTCATGATTGTGGTGCAACTCATTACATTTGGTTTCGAGTTTGGTGCCATTTTTAAAGGGAAAATTCAGCTAATTGGCAAAAAAAATCGAATGATTTTAAAATGTCTTACATATAGCATATGCACATCGGTTAAGCCAGATCAATGTTGAAGCAATGAAGAACTACAAATAGTAACCGCAGTTAGCTCTTCAATTTAAGGCCCATACATTTATTTTGAGGCACAATAACCTCACTTATATTTAGATTTTGGTCCCAAACTGAAGAGGCCCCAACTAAAAACTCAACTAGAACATAAGCTTGAGAGAACTGAATCTGAATACTTAATTAGTGAATGATTTTCGAAATCTGAAAATCAAGAAATTTGGTTTGTACTTTAAGCCTAGTTTTGAACTACTTTAACCCTAGTTTTGCCACTCCACGGAATGGGTATTGTACGTTCGTGCATTCGTAGGGTATGAAGACTAGTTAAGACTTAAGAGGGGTACTATTGGGACTTCAAGTTCATTATAACTAAACTCATCCAACATTTGATAGTTCTCATGTGTAGAAGGAACAATTTCTTGCATTTCAACCGCTTCTTCATCATTTATTGTTTTAAATCCTCATTGTTTTCTGCTTTAATTTATCCGCGGTTCCTGTTTTGATCCACGAGAGATACCAAAAAACCGAAAAAGTCGAACATGCAGAAGCTCCCGTGATTTTTGAATTCCTTAAGTTTTTGTTTTCATAGAATACTAAAATGAGAACATAGCTCTTAATATGAGATCATTGGGAGACTGACCTAAAATTTATTTTTATCCTTCTCTAATAGTCTCATTTTCCCTCCTCTGCAACAACAACAACATAGCCAATATAATCCCACAAGTGGGGTCTGGGGAGGGTAGAGTAGAGTGTACACAGACCTTTTCCCTACCTTGGGAGGTAGAGAGGCTGTTTCCTCCTCTGCCTCTCTTTCAAAGTTCTCTCACTTTTTATTTCAGTGTCCACACATTATCTTAGGACTGGTCAAGTGCAAAGCAAATTTTCGTAGCATGTAGAGTGAACACCAATAACGGTCGCCTCCCCAAAAAAATGACTGTTTTTAACGAGTCTTAATTTTTAGTGCTAACTGGCAATTACTGGTTTAACCATGCAGCCACATGCTATATAAGTAATAGAAATATTATTTAGAAATTTCTACAATACACAACAAATAAGCTAGTGCTTACTCTTTTTCATTTTCGACTTCATGGTATAGAATTCACCCAATTATGATTTGTTTCAGGGCTTCATCCTGTGGTAGATGCGACTGAAAGTCAAATAACTTATATGGTAGATGGTCACAAAGCTTTTAAGCTATGGAAAGTGTCCTCTTTAAGGGAATTGCTCTCGAGTGAACCTTACCTTGTACATTCGGTTGCATTCCTATTGTTTAGGTTTTGCCTATATTTCTTCCCCGGGTTGATAGCTCATGTAGTAGCATTGTGGGCTGCATATATTCCTCATCTAAACATGGGGATTTTTGGAGATTCAAGGCAGCTTTTGGGGCGGGTCTTCCACGTGATTGACCCCAAGAGGGCTTGGAGCAAGCTAAAGCTTTGCAAAACAAGAAACTTCCATAAAGGTGCTAGGAATGCTCGAGTTTGGGCTTCGTCCTTGACATCGGTTTCGCTGGGAGAGACGTCAGCAGCAAGAGTGTCCCCCTCAGGAGACTCATAAACTACTACTCGTCTCTTGCATCGGATTGTCACTAAAACGAACAAACGTAGCACTCAGAATCTGGTTCTACAGCAAGTAGAGTGGTCTTACTTCTTCATTCCCTGTTATTTCTTCCCCCTCGGGTTAGTTGTTCTGGCCCTGTGTTGTATCTTATCTTTTATCAGAAATTTTCCGTATACGAAGAGACCAGAAGATCTTGTGTTTTAGAGTTTAGATGGAAACATGAACAACATTCTTGTAAATTTTGAGAATAGAGGGTTTCTATGTATATTAAATGATGTCAAGAGGGAGACTTTGTAACGCTGCATGTGTTTGTCTGTGATAGTTTATTGGCATTAGCAAAAAGTGTTAAAGACCATTGAGTGGAGGATGCTCTTTATTAAGAATATGTGTTGTCTGGTGACTAAGTGGTTGATTAAATTTCGAGTTTAATTGGTATTGGTAAAACAAGGTAAGTTAATTATATGAATTGGTAATTGTAGAAAAAGGTAAGTTAATTATGTGGAACATTCATCTTTCAGCTTGATAAATATGTACATAATTTAGAGATTAAGGCCTAAACCAACCGACCAAGTTCTGTTGCTGCATATGTTTAGGTCTTTCTTCTTTTTCATTATCTACTCCCATGTGCGCTCCAACTGAAATAGTATATAGACATTATGCTTTTTTTAATAATAGTAGTGTCTGGGTTTATTTGTGCGCATCTTGACTAATTCACAATGTACTTGTTATTTTTCACCAACATAAGTATCAGTTAACTCTATTTACCAAAACTTCGACAAATAGGAGAATACATAATGATTTTATGGTTTTGATGTAATTTGATTTTGAGACCTCATAATTCTCAAGTCAATTCATTGACCACTAGATCACATCATATTTCATTGCTAGTGTATTTCCCGGTGTACCCTGTTTGTGTTAACTTAAAACTTATCTTTTGTTAACTATAATCATACTTTTAATCAAGATGTTGGCATATTGATTAAGAGGAGTATCTTCTCTTTTGTAGCCATGTGGTGGTTTGAATTACATATTTAATCAAAGATCTTATGTACACTTAATCTCTTGAATAATTTTTCCTTTCTTAAGTATTTGTTTAATAATGGTCGTCACCGGATTTAACTGGAAAATATAGATAATTTTCAGAAAATGTTGAATTCTCACACATTGAAAAGACAACAGAAAGAGAAAATAAGCAAATCTAGCAACCTAATAAAGAGAAGGCCTCCCATTAATTTGTTTCTAAGGAAATAGGACTGTTAGTTAATACATCTAGCTAAATCTTTATATAATGAGATTTTGGTAACACCAGTCACCTACTCATATAGGAACAAGAAATATATAAATATGATAATGAGAGCACCAAGTAGCCAAATTTGGTAGCTATAGATTTATGAGATGAGTTGTCTATAATTTTCACAATTTGGTGGCCTTTCATTGAACTTTCAATAAGAGTACAACTTGTTAGTTCACATGTATAATTCATTCAAGAGTCACCATCAATTGATGTCAAGAGAATTCTCTTGATAAATGGCTACCCCACAAGAAAGAACAAGGAAAATCTAAATTTGTGGCATCTATTCAATTTCCTTTCTCCTAAAACATGCTCAATGAAGAACTTCAAATCTACCGGAAAAGAATATGATTGTAAGTTCTATAATTTTATTTAGAACAAGGTGTCCAATTGTATTCGAAGACTCATTATCCGATTTTTATGGTGGAATAGATGTAAACATTCGGACCAGTAAATTCACAGCAAAATAAACGTTGACTTAGTTGTTTTTGCAGATTCTTAAATCATCATAACAAAGTTCAATTTTTGAAAGTATAAATTTATGTTTGAAGATTTTTTGTTATATTTATGATATCAATTTTTTGTCTGTATTAGAATTTGAATTCGTGACATAGATATAAATCATATATTATGCTTTACGCTTTTATCACTAAATCAAATTCTTTGAAGATAATTTATGTTTGGAGACTTGAAAAGTTGAAATTCACACTTCTTAGAATAATCAATAATGCCTATTATACGTTCCGCTGCAAGTTGCTAGTGGAATCATTCTCAACATGTTCCTTTTATTAAAAAACTTCACCTTCCAAAAGTAGTTCAACTAGTTAGGTCCTTAAAGTAATTTTCTTTTATTCTTTTTGGTCAATTTATTTTTATCTCAATGTTTATTTTAATTTGATTAGAATGTGCCCTTGCTTTCTTGAGATTTTTGTAATTTGTATATATTTAAGGAAATAACTTATAGGAGTAATAGAGATTAGAGAAGTATTTACCTTCAAATTTAGCTCATGTATAATATAATACTACGGTGAAATTATCATACAATTCTAAGATTAGAATGTCGTTCAATATAAAAAAAAATTATACCAACATATCACTCAAAATATATCTACCAATGACCTTCTTATAATATGATTAATCTGAAAAACAACATATTTTTTACATTAACATGTTTATAACTTAAACTGTGTAAGAATCCTTTAATTCATGACTATTTTTCAACATAATATCTCTAACATATTAAATTAACTAAGCCAAATGTAGTGTAATCAAGGAAATGAGAATTATGAAGCCAAAACGCGAGTCAAGATCTCTTATTAATAATAATAATAACCTAAAAACTCACTAAATATTCCAATATAGTACACAATAATACATAAAAACTAACAAAATACAATCATAGAGTCACCCCAAACCACAACAAAAAAAATTCCAACTCCCACCAAAAAAAAAAAAACATAAGACAAAATTACCAAAAGACCCTCATGAATAAAAACATAGAGCTAGCTTAGAAAAGAAGAGCAAAAGCAAGAGCAACAAATGAAGACAACAAGGCAGGGACAAAGATGGTAGCGTCGGAAGCCGGTGCTGGTGCCGGAGCATCAGCGGCGGCGACGCCCTTTACGGCGGAGATAGCAACTATCATCATCATCATGACTGCAACAACGAACATCTTCATGTTAATAGCACCTTTCATGTTAATGCGTGTGTGTATGAGATTATGAGATTCCTCTTTGAGAGCAAAATGCAAAAGAGGAAGTGAATGGAGATGTTGGAAGATTTGTGGTGTAATATGGGGGTTTATATATATAGTTGCAAGTGTGTGGTGCTGTGTGAAAGTGAAGAAGAACTACGGGCAGCTCACCTGCCCGTTGAAATATATCACATGTAAGTCACTACAACCATAAAAGTGAGAATAAGATGAATTATCACCAATAATGGTTATGGGGGAGAAGGGCAGTCTCCATATACATAATTACACATGCATACATGTGTGTGATTACTTATTATACTCCTAATAACCTTTCTAACAACTCCATATTTATTACTGTATTTAGAAGCTAAAGTTTAGTTACTTAATAAATTGTGACAGCAAATAAAGGATGGGTTGCCCGCTACCCGAAATTTGACAGTGTACAAACAGTGATATATAAAGTATAGCTTTTATTAAAATATAAATATAATGGTGGGTCACCACCTCAAAGCTGTCTTCTTAACCACAGTTTTTTTTTCCAGCATATAGTATTTATTTTCTTGGAATTTTCACTAAATAACTTTTTAAATATGATTTATTAGGCAAAGGGCTAGTGCTCACCTTGTGCTAAACTTTCTATTAGTACCCTCTTTTTCTTGTTTTTTTCGAAAAAATAATTTTGAAACTAATATATGAAATTATGTAAAAGCATAAATCAAAATTATCTCTAGATAATACTAAAAATTTGTGTTAAGTTTTCCGTTTATTCAGTTATTGATCTGCACCAATGATGTACACTACTCAAAAAGGACACTTCTGTTGATATATATCTTTAAAAAGATTTTTAAAAAATCATAAACAGTTAAGTACTAAAAACTAACTCGTATGTTTATCATAATTAATATTTATTAAGCGACGTATATATAAAAAAAATGATAAATAATTTGAGACGGAAGAGTAATAGAGTAGACATCACACCCTATGGATCAGGTTTTGTTTTTACAATTTTAGTTCATATACAAAAATTTCAAACTTACGCAATTAGTGGCAAGGGCGGAGCTAGTATACTGGCCACGGGTTCGACCGAACTTAGTAGCTTTGATCAATACTCTATATTTTATCGTAAAAAATCTATTGAATAATACACAAATTATTAAGTTAGAACTCAGTAAAATGATTAGAATACCGAGCATTTAAATTTTAAATCCTGTCCCGGCCTCTATTAAGGGACGTGTGTCAAAAGCTAAATCAGTATAAACATCTCCACTTCACGTGATTCCAGATTAAACATCTTCAATATCGCCTTAATTTTGGGATTTTCAAAAGACTATTTGTCTTATCAAACTGGTCAATATTGTTGATTGATACACAAGTTTTATTCTTCTAAATACAAACACTATCAAACAAAATTACAAAAAAAAAAAAGAAGAAGAGCTCATTGCTCAATATAAAGTCATTAACACTCCCGTTAGACTTGTTATTTGTAAGAAATTTTCGTTTGAACTATGTTAACGTTATGAAAATCAGTGAAAGGGGGTTTGATTTAAACTTTAAATAGAGATAAAAAAAACAGTTTTCTATTATATCAAAATTGCACTTTTAAATTGAGTGTAGATGCAAATAAAGGTTTACTATGCAAAATTCAAAAATAAAGCTTTCCCTTTATTTTTCCATCTTTGTTGGCATGCAATGGCATTCACTAAAAGTTTAATGCATGTAAACGACGCTTTCATTTATAAAGCTTAATATGTTTTTTTTATCATATAAAAAAGTAGCATTAGCAATTTAGTAACCCAAAAATTCCTCTTCTTTACTTAAAGCAAACCCCTTTGTGCAATTTACTCATAAGGCAACCTTTGAAAAAAAATATTTTGGTTGCTTTTTCAAACAAAAGGATAGTTGGGAAAAGACACAAAAGGTACAGTTTATGCTACAATTTTTTTCAAAAAAAAAAAAAAAGGCTCCGGCAATTATATATATATATATATATATATATATATATATATATATATATATATATATATATATATATATATATATATATATATCTTTATGTTTGTTTCCTATGCCAAGTTGCCAACTTAAACATCTATCGTATATAGAGTTCCATGAATAGTTTACCTAATAAGAATTATCCTTCTTGTCTTTTCATCATTAGTTTACCTAATGATTAGTCACTTGTAACATTACTACGTACCCAGGGTTGCGGTAGGATGGTAAATGCCACTTTATTTTTAATCAGATATATCGGATTCAAAATCGTCTTTGATTGGGAGTGTTTTACTCCCAAAATGGAACCTATTCCGGACACAAATCATATATAATTACTCGGGCCTCAAAAGAGGATAATGGATATCTTGGATATGAAAAAGTAACTTGTAACAATAATTCTTGATTTCGAGTTAAAATTGAGTTTGTAACCAAGTGATATTCATGTTTCATGAACTTATGATATATTTTTTAAAGATCATTCAAGAGATTTTGCAAGAGCTACATGCCTATATGGAGTTCTAGAATGAGAGAGAGACTAATTTTGACCTTTTTTGTGGTGATTTTAGATTCAAATCGACCCAACATATCTTACCTCATTTGTTTAATTTCTGTACGGGCTGTACGGCGGATCTTTTCATCATCTAATTACCCCTAGAGGTTAGAACATAGATGGTAATCTGTTTAATTAATCATTTTTCAGAGTTAATCAAATAATAAACATGTAATAATCTTAGGTTCGATTTCATTTCTTAATAAAGTGTCTATAATCTCCTATCAACATTTAAACATCATAGTATAATCTCCTATTAATATTCAAACCTCATAACAACAGAGCAATCATACTTATCCAATTTATGATTAGAAACATATAGTTCAAGCACATACCTTTATTCAGATTTTCAGATCATCTAAGTAGCTCAATCCACCTATGGCGCTGCCTCCCTAATGTCTCCTGACTTTACGGGATATATGGCCTGGGTGCTTGGGAGTCCTCACGGATATCCTCTGATAATCGTCTGAAAGGTGTTGTATCTAAACTAATATAGTCCTGAATCATAAACTATCAAAGTATTTTTACTCTTGCTTTTATGGTGTTTTTTTTATTGATAATCGATTATACTTCTGGTGCTCTGAGTTGATAATCGATTATAGACTAAGGGTTGTTTAGCTGAACATTGAGAGAATTTTTATGAAGTGTAAGGTTGTGTGTATTTCCGAATGAATTATCGTCTTGACAAGAGGCTCCTTATATAGATAACCTCGGTTATTCTCTATTCCTAACTTTTTGAAAGTAAACAGTATTACTTTGCAAAAGTCGTAAAGTAAACAGTAATCAGACAAAATACTTTTACAAAAGTCATAAAGGCTACAATATCCACAGTGCCTTGTCTGCTTCTTTCCGTAAAGTTGTCTTGTCAATATTCGGCTAATCTGTCAGCTGTTTATTCGGCGATTTGTTCAACTGTCATATTCTGGCATGACTTTCGTGAGAAATGTCATTTTCTTGTTGGGCGGCTGTCTTGTTTAATGCTTTCCAGCTGTCCGGTTGATAATCCTCTTCTGAAAATATCTGTTGGGGATATTCCATGATATTCAATTTTAATCATTTTTGGGTCGTAAGGCCATAATCATGTTGGGCACTAAGGCCTCTTTTCTTTGGGCTTTACATAGTTTAAACTATGTTAAACCATATTCTTTTGGGTCGAATGACCTCTTTTCTGGGTTACCAGTAGTTTAATCTGTTTGGGCTGTAAAGCCATAATCCGTTTGGGTTACGTAGTAAACTACATTCCCTGACCAGTATTCAATAGGGTTATGCAAAGTGAATTACATTCCCTGCATCATAATCTTTCGGTTTCGGGTAGACGAATCTACATGATACCTGTGAGAATAATCAATTTTTCCCTCCTTATTCAAAAGGATCAGGACTTTTCTCTTTTTTTTTATATTTACAGTGGATGGTGATGGTACATCTGTTTTAATCATTGGTTGTTTCCTTTGTTCAGTCATGGTTTTATACTGGTGGATAGTCTCCTCAGCATGGGTATGCTTTAGATTGGTAATCTTGTCGAGTAAGAGAGTTAATTCGGTAGTCTCCTTTACTTCAATATCATTATCATAGTAAAAGGGTCATAATTTCTTCAACATCTCTTCCTCTGGAACATCCGGTGACAGATGCTTTCCGATTTCTTAACATATCCTCTATTCTGGTTTTTAATGTCATTAGTCCAAATACTCGTTTAGTGCTTATCCAGTCTTGGAACTTCTCCAGTGTACATGGAATTTTCATGTTTAGATTTTTGGCATCCCCGCTGATGGTGTTGTTCCTTCATGTTTTAAAGATTTGGCATATGACAATTGGTTTACCTTTTAGATCTGTTGATGCATCTAAAATCTGTATTCCGTAGATCCCTTTGCCAAATGATTCCATCATTAGCTCCGTTGATCTTGTTATAATCTGTGGTAGTTTGGTGAGGTTAGTCATCTTATCATCTGTGATAATCTTGTCGATAAATCCATAAGTGAATAATCTTTCAACAATATTCGGGTTTGCTCGTTCGCTGCATATAAACCTGGGATATTTACTCAATTTTGCACTGCGTACAATATCAGGGTTAGTCTTATAATCATAAAATTTGTTAATTTTCTCATAAGCATTAATCACTTCAGGTATATACTTCAAGTTGTCTGCCATGGATACCGGTGATGAGGTTGAAGGTATTGCTGATGGCATGGTTGCAAGTTTAGACGAGAATGGTACAAAGGTTTTTTGTTGTACTGGTGGTGGTATTGTAATCGGTGTTTTTTGTGGAATTTCTTTTTGTAAGATTTTGAGTTTAGAAAAATCTTGTATAGCTTCCACTAGTTTGTTGATGGTTTGGGTATTCTCTTGTAATTTGGTATTTCATTTGTTCGGATAATCTCTTGCATGGCTTTGGCTATATATTCTTCGAAATCGTTGCTGCTGTTAATCGACATTGTTATATCTGCTAAGAAAATCAGCTAAAACATTCTTAGTTCCAGATATATTTTTAACAATAAAATCATAACAACAGAAGAACGATTGCCATTTTCTTCTTTTATTTAATTCTGGTAAATGATCAATTCGGTTTGTAATAAATGTCTTTACCTGAGTATTATCAGTTCTAACAATGAATTTTACTAGTAATAAATGGTAATGGAATCTTTTTATTTTAAATTTTACTGCCAATAATTCTTTTTCGTTGATATGGTAGTTTTTCTCGTTAGGCTTCCACGTTCCACCTCCATATCCACAAATTAATCTTTTTTCTTTATCAATATCTCATTTATCGTATGCTATTAGGACTGCTCCCCATCCTATGTCACTAACATCTGTAAAGAGTTCTAATTGGTCTTGATCTGTTGGTACCCTGTGTTTTGGTAATGATTTTACCTTTTCTTTAATCTGGTTTATCGCCTTGGTATGTTCTTCTTTCCATTCAAAGGTTACATCTTTTTTAATCAAATCTTGTAATGGTTTTCTTAGATATGGTAAATCTTTTATATGATCTGAGGCATAATTTATGACTCCTAAGAACTGTTGTACTTCTCTTTTATTTTCTAATTTTTCTTTAAAGTTTTTAATCTTTGTTACAACATGTTCTTGTAACTGTATTCCTTCATTATCCACAATGTATCCTAAAAATTCAATACTATTCTTGAATATTTCTGATTTCTTTTCAGAAAGTAATATTCCGTGTTGGTTTATCATTTCAATGAATTGTTCTATATGTTTTATATGATCTTTTAAATCATTGCTGTAAATCAGTATGTCATCCACATATATTATACAGAAATCTGCCAATTTTTTAAATACATGGTCCATTCTTCTCTGAAATATATGTGGTGCATTTTTTAATCCCATAGGTAGTACATTCCATTCATAGTGTCCTTGAGGGGCACTGAATGCTGTTAAAGCTCTAGATTCATTGGTCAACTTAATTTGCCAAAATCCGCTTTTACAATCGAATTTACTAAACCATTTTTTGTTTCCCAATCTGTTGATAAGGTTTCTTTTATAGGGTAAAAAGTATCCATCAAAATAGTCTTTTTATTTAATTCTCTGTAATCAATTACCATTCTAGCCTTTCCTCGTTTTAGTTCGTTATGCTTTCTTACTAAAAATGCCGGGCTACTATGTGGGCTTTTACTTTCCTTATCACCTTCATTTCTAGTAATTCCTTAATCTGGATTTCAAACTCTTTTTGATCCGTTGGGCTATATCTTATTGGTTTTGTTCTGACTAAATCACTTGGATCTGTCAGTTTTATTTCTCCGTATATTTTCTCTTTTTCCCATAGCTGCATAGGATTTTCTCCAAAGTTAGTTTTTAATCTGTTAAGATATTTTTCTTTTAACAGTTCTAAGTTATTACTTCTGTCTGTTTTTATTGTACATAATCTTAAAGTATTTACTGGTAGTATTCTTTTTAATATTATCCACTTATCACACGGTGATTGTAGGCTGAAAGTATTCTTATTTATAACCTGTGTTTTGAAATAATCTAGGAAGTTATTTCCTAATAAAACCTGTTGTTTCATATTATCTAGTTGATAAACTATTGGTAATCTAAAGATAGTTTTTCCTAGTATAATTCTCATATTTTCTGCTATTATATCTAACTCTTTTGATTGTTCATTGAATCCTGATACTTTAGCTCTATGTATTCTAGATCTTTCCATCTATGTGATTCTAGTACATCTTTTCTAGCTAAGCATATATCTGCTCCACTATCAATGAATATTTTTTGCTTTATCATTTTGTTTGGTTTATATTCTATATGGGCTTCTATATTAATTGCTACCATCTAGTCTGGTTCATTCAATTTTCTATTGAGTTCTACATCTTGTTCGTATTCTTCTATTTCTAATCGATCAGTTTTATTTCTTATAGCTTCCTCTATTAGTCTTGCTATCTCTCTTTGTTTCCAATGTATTTTATTTATTTCTTCTCTTATTTTTCCAAGTCTCTTGGTAATCTTATTGTATCTATCATTGTAATACATACTTCATGTTTCACTAACTACTGAAGTCATAATCAGTTTATGTCGAGTATACTCCTCGTACTGTATCCAATAATTTCTCTCTTCTATTGTTCGTATTCTTCTATTTCTAATCGATCAGTTTTATTTCTTATAGCTTCCTCTATTAGTCTTGCTATCTCTCTTTGTTTCCAATGTATTTTATTTATTTCTTCTCTTATTTTTCCAAGTCTCTTGGTAATCTTATTGTATCTATCATTGTAATACATACTTCATGTTTCACTAACTACTGAAGTCATAATCAGTTTATGTCGAGTATACTCCTCGTACTGTATCCAATAATTTCTCTCTTCTATTGTTCGTATTCTTCTATTTCTAATCGATCAGTTTTATTTCTTATAGCTTCCTCTATTAGTCTTGCTATCTCTCTTTGTTTCCAATGTATTTTATTTATTTCTTCTCTTATTTTTCCAAGTCTCTTGGTAATCTTATTGTATCTATCATTGTAATACATACTTCATGTTTCACTAACTACTGAAGTCATAATCAGTTTATGTCGAGTATACTCCTCGTACTGTATCCAATAATTTCTCTCTTCTATTAGTTTTCTTTTTTCTCTTTCCAATGTATTCATTTTATTCAGAACTATCTTCACTATTTGATTGTTGGTTAATATAACTCACTTTTTCTATTTCTGATTCTTCATCTGTTTCACTAACATAAAAGTCTTCGTAATCATACCACTTATTATTATCTTCGTTAATCTGTCGTAAGCTCATTATAAATTGTTCCGTATTTATATATTTTACTCCTTTTTTCTTTAACTTTGGACACTTATTTGCATAGTGTCCTTTTTCGTTGCAATTCCAGCATTTACATTCTTTGACTTTTTCTTCTTTAGTCTTATCTGCTTCTATAGGGTTTACATTTCTTCTTTTCCTAAAATTTCTTTTGTATCTAAATTTATTCCTTGTATCTGGATCGTTCCTATATCTCCTAAATCTCTTTTTCTTATAGGATTTATAATAAGGTCTTTTCTTATATTTTTTATGTCTTTTATATTTGTGATTCCTTTCATCTTCCTCTTCATGTCTTCTGTGCTTTCTATGTTTTCTATACTTCTTTTCTTTTCTATTATCATCGCATCCAAATATCAATCTTCTTTCAGTAAATCCACATATTTCTCTTAATCTTATTTTCTTATCTTTTTTAATCTTTTGTTGCAACCTGTATTCTTCGCATTTTCTCATTAGATATGCTCTAAGTACTCTTATTCTTTCTCCTAGAGTGTTTTCTTTTGGTTCTAGTTGAATATATTCTTTTGATATTTCAATATTATATGGTACCGGTAAATGATCGTAGTATAGCTGTTGATAAATTATTCATTCTTCTGGTAAGAATCTTGCTTCATAAAAGAATTTACTAAAGCTAATTGTATATTCTGGTAATTTGTTTATCCTACAACATTTCATATTATTCAAATTCATTATTATTTCAGTTTTTCTTTCTGCTAGTACGTTTTCCCTAGCTACTAACCATTTTTCTCCTAGAAATTCTCTTTTTAACAGTAAATCAAATATCATTAACATTGATTTCCAATTTGTTGCATGACTTAATACTTCTCCTCTTAGCTGATAAGCGATTGATTCTATCCAGTATGCTGCTTTTCCAATTAGTGTTTTGGATATTAAATCATACATATAATCTAAGTTTTCTGTTTGTGTATTGTTCATTAATGCTATATACATACCTAAATTCCAATATGTTATTCTTCTTCCTACTTCTTGTTCATCGTAAACATTATCTAAATCTAAAAAGTATCCATTATAGTTTACTCCTTGGGTCATTGATCCTACAAATTCTTTAAATTCAGCTTGTTGTCCAATGGGTATATGATTTGGTAATCTAGTTCTTCTTCTTGTTATTACTTCTAGATTAGGGTCTACTAATTCTTCTTCGGGATAATCATCTGCATCTTCATTAATTATATTTTCTGATTCTATCTCCGCTTCTACCTGTCCGTTATAATCATCTTCTATATCACTGTCTGGTTCATCTTCTATTATCGCGTTTACTCTCTTCATATTTTGTAAAACTTCTATTATTTGGTTATTTTCCTTTACAATTTCTGTATTTTCAGAATTTTCTTCTTCTTCTGTGAATTCTGCTACTTGTAATTCTTGATTAGTTTGTTTTGTGTTATCCTCCTCTGTATTACTACTTGAGGTAGTTTCATCACTTAATCTAATCTTTCGTACTTTTTTTTTTCCTTTTAATCTTTTTAACTGTTCTGTTAGGATTTGTATTTCTTCTCTGAGTTCTAGTAACTCTTGTTTCACTTCTTTTAATTCTTCCTTTGTTTCTTTTAATTTTACTCTGGTTTCCCTTAGTAGGGTTTTTGTATCCTTATGTTTTTTTTTTATATTTTTTATACTCATCATACCATTCTGCATTATCATTTGATTTTAACTTTAGGTTTTCTGTTTTTAACTCACTAATCTGTTGTTCCTGTCTGTCCAATCTTAAATTTAGGTATTCGTAGGTTGTTTTCTCTACGTCTTTTCGGGTATTTCTTCCTCCTGTGGTGTCTCTTTTTTTTCTAACTTCGATCTCATAGGTTCGTATTTATGTCTTTCTTTTTCTATAATCTGTTTACCATGGGGTCTTAAAAATGTGATAGCACTAGGTTCCATTAGAATTTTCCTTCTTTATTTAGTATTATTAGTATGTCTAAAGTTTATGTTACATCTTTTGATAATCTAGGTTTTATCTTACTTATATCTACCATTATTGGTACTTTACTTCTTCTCCAAGCATCTATTGGTACTATTTCTGGTTTATGAGTATTCGTTTTAGTTATCGTATTATCTTTACTCGTACTTGCTTCATTACTAGTTTTCCTTTGCTTTTTTCTTCTAATAATATATTTAGTTTTCTAATATTAATTTAAACGTTGGTATTTCAGATACATTCCATAAGTTAGTCAATTCTTCTCTTATTATTTGTTGTGTTTTATTTTGGGTTTCCTTTATCTCATCCATTGGTAATAAAATGCTTTTTATCTTTTCTTTTAATATTATCTCTTCCCATAATGCTTCTATTTTATCACTAGGATTAGTCAGGATTGTTTATTCGTTTTTTCCATCCGTTACCCATGTCTATCCAAATTTTACTAAACTTTTCACATTGTTTTTCTAGTCGTTCTATATCATTTTCTAACTTCATTTCTTTTGCGCTGTATTCTAAGTATTTTAATTGGAAATATATTTTTCTTGATAAGGCCGTCTTTATAGTCTTTAGTTTTTGTTTTTTCTTTATTATTTTTAGTTGTACGTTTATATTTTATTTATGAATCCGGTTTTTCCTTGATCATTAATTTCAATTCCGTTATTGTTTATCTTTTAGTTTATCATAGTTAAAAAATCACTTTCTAATAATAATTCATTTAAGCTATCATATTCTATTACTCCTATATTTATCTTATATTCTAAATCTTGAATTTTGAATCTTAAATTTATGCTTTTAGTAATTATTATTTCTCTTTCGTTTTCAGGGTAATTATAAGTTTGTGGTTCTATTATGTTACACTCATTTTCATTTATCTTACTTATGTGTATAAAACTTTTAATTGCTTCTGTATTTATTTCTGCTATTCCATCTATAGTTATCATGTTTTTAAATATTATAACCTTGATTTTTAATCTGTTACAATCTATATTTATTAAATCTATAGTTCTAGGTTGTATTTTTGGTAAACTATTCTGTTGTGTCATTAGCGATTCTCTAGTTATACTTAATCTAAATCCTTTTATTCTCGGTATTAATCTTCTTGAAGGTGTTAGTGTTCTGGTTTTAAAATCCATGAATATTTCTTCTGGTATTGTTATCTTAGAGTTTTCCTTATGCTCAATTTGCTCAAGTATTTCTTTATACATTTTTGGTACTATAATATTCATTTCATGTTGTTTCTTTACATGGTGATTTCCAGTTAAAGCGTATATCATTTTTGTTTCTATACTCATTACTTTACTTCCTGGTGACATGTTTATTCCATCTAATTTATAGTATAGTGTTAAAGCTAAATCTTTATGTTCATCTTTTAACGATACGCTAAAGTCTGGTTGTATTGTAAATTTCAATATTTGGTATATTAAATTTCCTTTTATAACAGATATTAATGCATCTTGTAAATTTCCTAATATTCTGTCATCTAATACATAGATTTGTATTGGTGTATCAATATTCTTTTGAAAATATGCTTTTATTGTAAATTCTACTCCTCCAAAGTAAATATTTCTATATTTCTTTGCTTCCTTAGTCGATAATTTAGCTAATTCTCTTTTTATTACCTCATCACTTATTAAATTAATCTTTGTTCTGCCATTTGTACTAGTAGTATCAATTATATTTTCATGTTTATGTGCTATGTATCTTATTTCCTTATTCCTTTCAAACCATTTTGTTTTAAATATCTTTTTTACAGATACTTCTTCTTTTTCATCTTGAATCTTTTGATATGTATCGGGTTTAAAACTTAGTGTTTGAGTTGTTCCTCCTTCATAAGTATTCATTTGGTAGTATACTTCCTTTGAATCTGTTGCTATTTCTTTTCCTTTATCCATATTTTAGTAAATCGATATATTTATATTGTTCTTTTATGATTTCTTTTAAATCTCTAATTTCATCTTCATTTTTTATCTTTTCTCTAAATTTCTGTTCTTTTATCTTATCGATTTCTTCTTCTTTTTGCCTTAGCCTTTCTTCTCTTAGTGCTGATAAATTTCTCAAGAATGTTATCTTTTCTTCCTGTTTGTTAATTGTTTGATAATTTTCTTGCAGTTGTTTCTCTTTCTCTTTTATTATTTCTATTCCTATCCTACAACTCATTATATGTTGATTTATATCTCTGTTATAAGTCAGTGGTTTTTCAGCTATTCTTTCTAACTGTAATCTTTTTTCGTGTAGTTTTATTATACTATTTTCATCCATAATGTTCTATTTCCATTCTTAAATCTGATTTTATTATATATATTTGTTCATTTTGTTCTACTATTTGTGTATTTAAACTTACTAATCTTTCATATGAATCTAAGTTTTCATCTATTACCTGTCCTATTAGGTCTAATTGTATATCAGTAAATCCTTTTTCTGGTATATTTATTTCGAAATTTCTCATTTCTGATATCCACTTATCCTGGGCATCTACTATTATTTTATGACTGTTTCTATCTCCGATTAGTAATCTTTTTATACTCCTGTGCATCCATAAAATCTGATTTAACCTTCTAACATTTCTAAACGATGGATGTGTTTTCATTGTCTAACACTTGTTCTTTTTACAAGCTCTGATACCAATTTCTGTACGGGCTGTACGACAGATCTTTTCATCATCTAAATACCCCTAGAGGTTAGAACATAGATGGTAATTTGTTTAATTAATCGTTTTTTGTCAAAATTTTGAATGATAATGTTGAGCAAAGGTAAGATAATTGCACATGACAAAGTGTTTTAACGTGTTTAAACATAATAATTACAACCGTGTCAAATTATAAATGATATCAAATTAACAGTCATCTCTGATAGTTCTTTACTTTTTTTTTTTTTTTACTTTCTTTAAAGATTAATCTTTTGCTTTTCTCCCTTTTTTTAAAAAATGGTCTTTTGCTTTCTCCCCGTTTCAAAGTTTCAACAATAAAGACTTTTCCACTTTCCTCCACTTTTGTTCAATTTACAAATTAAAGTTAGCTCCATTATAATGTTTTGTGCACTTGCAAGACTTATAACTTGACTGTTGAGAAATAGTATGCAAACTACTATCGTGGATTTACAAAATCTCTGTTAAAAAAGAGTCTCACAACATATTAATTAATTACTCATATAATACTTAATATATATGTGGTCGTCAAAATATATGAAAATTACATAGACATCATATATACTTGAAGGACATTGTGTTATTTTCTATAACAACTAAGCCTCAATTTCAAATAAGTTGGAGTCGGGTATATGAATTATCACTAATCATGTAAATAACTATGTGAATTCTCAATGGTCGGCCAACATTGTTATACACAAATACAAAGAACATTGCACTATTTCCTAAGTTCTAAAAATATATGGGCTCTTTAAATTTCTATCTTTATTAGTGGTAATTCTTGAAGAGTAATGTTGAAAGAGTTGATTAATTAGGTCAAATAATTTTTAACCATGTTAGATTATGGTACAATCTTTGAGGCACATAGTACGATGCACTTGAGGCACATCTTGCTCTAAATTTTTCATAAGCCTAAGTTCAGAAAATAGAGTTTGTATTTTGTTAAAAAAAATTGATACGTTATTATTATGGATTACGTTGGATATGTTGTTGTTGTTGCTACGTTATTATGATCCTTGAAAGTTTTAACAATATTTTAATTTACTTGCATGTTCCTATAGGGAAATTTTAATTTTTGCTCCATGCATTCGTGATTAGTTTACGTAACGAGGGACCAAGTTGTTTTAATTGCAAGTCAAGTTTGTACCAAACACTCAAAATTTATCTTCTCAAGTTGAGTTATCAACTGGTCAATAATAAAATAGTACGTTAGTATTAATTAGGATAGTGACCCTCTAGGCTCTAGTTAAATCTTACTAGTATTATCTTTCAACTTAATATCTATCTCTAAACTCAAAATCAATATCAAGTTAAGATCAGTTATATGTGTTATATCTAGGCCACTTTGCATATTCATTTTGTAATACAAACCTTAATATATAGCTAACTTTTGTTCATCAATATCTAGAACAAATTTTTGAGAGAATTTCATTGATCATTAGGGTTTGATGAACAAATTACCCTAGTCAACTCAGTCCAATTGAAAGGAGAGGCAGATCCATAGTATAACGTATATGGTTCATGGGAATTTAGTAGTTTTTGTCAAAACTTACCCATGAATTTTTTTACTAAATATCTTGTGAATCTAATTATTATTATACATTAAATTGTGGTAGAGGTAAGAATTCATAACTTAGAAATCCTGAATACATCCTTATTTGAAAGTAAAAAGTGAATCTTTTAAAATCCTTAATATTATTTTGATGTGTGGTACCTATATAAAAGCCCTTTTCACAAAACCAACAAAACATCAACGTTCCATAAATCCTAAGGTAATGACAACATGTGCAAATTGTATTCAATATTTTATTACATGACTAGCAGAATAATATGTACCTTAAACGAATTCGGAGAAACAACCAAGTGAAATAATGAATACTACCAAGCTATGCATGTGTATTCATTAAAGGGTCCCCCTATTACTATTGTTATTACTTGTCTTCTACTATTTGTTTCTTTGTTTCTCCTTTTGGTGGGGGTCAAGAGTGTGTGTATTGGGGGTTGGGGGGGGGGAGGGGGAGGGAGGTGTGACACTTGGTGGGTATATATATATATATATATATATATATATATATATATATATATATATATATATATATAAATTTGCACATGGAGTTGTAGGAAACAATTTCCTTGAAAGTTCAAACTCGCAGAAGAAGAAAAAAAGCTGGCAAAACTCTTCTCTTTTTGTAGGCAATTCTAGTCATTTTGAAGATTTTATTTCATATAGAGCATATCAACTATTAGATACATATGAATTGAGAACTAACAATATCATATTCACATTAGTGAACTAATTAATGGGCTGGATAAAAGAGCAACATGAGATCATCGAACTCTCCTTTAATGATTGGGATGAGTCGAAACGATCATTGACAGAAGAAAGTTAAGAATGATCGTCTAAATTAAGAGTAGCCGAGAAATAAACTCAATTCTGGAAAAAAATATTGGTTATAAATAAGCGAAGGACCGTCATCAGATCATTAAGCGGCATCGACAGTGGCACATAACAAGTGTATAAACTAGCACTAATGTATAAACTTATTGATACGATAAGGGTATAACTCTGCTCTTATTCGAACTCATTCAACATAAAACTAATTATCTTCTTTTGTTTTAGCTTGAGCGTACCCGAACAGATGCTGGCATGACACCTATCACCATACATAGGTAATAGCATGTCCGAATACTATCTTCCTCAAAGTTACTGCTCAATATAATCTTGTTTTGGGGGCAACTTTTTATACACAGACCACATGATATCTTAGCATAATTTGACACCCATCACCAAAGAAACCAAAACATTTCAATCTCCATAAGGCCCAAAATGAGAAACCCTAAGCCCAAATTGTGTTAATCTAGTCAAAGATGAACAAAACATTTAAGCCCAGCCCATCTTCAAGACTCATTTGGGCTCTTTCACCCATGCATATTAATCTTCTTGTTTGAGTGCACGTGAGAGTCACGTGCGTTCTTTTTTATTCACGTACTCCCAAAAGTCTCCTTCAAGCACTTGGAGGGAAACTCATCTAGCCGTCCATTCAACATCAACGGCCAAGATTTTCCTCAATTAAATCTACTCAAATATACCCCCCCAAAAAAATAAAAAATAAAAAAATAAAATACTAAAACCACAAAACTGTGGTAGGGGAAACGAAAAGGGTAGAGAAAGACAGAAAGATTATTATTATCACTCTTAAGAAAGAAACTGCACCTTTTCTGATAAAATTTCGAGAACCCCATTTCATATTAGTGTGAAAAGATATGATCTTTGGCTATTTATTGTAATTTTATTAGAAATAAATCAATAAAAATCTCATCTTTTTTACAGTTTTTTGGAGTTTATTGCTGCTAAAGAAGGAGAAGAAGTAAAGCTTATCTCTTTGTAATTTTACTATCTTTTGTTTGTTTAAATCTTTGTGTTTTTTCAGTACTTGCATGCAATTTTGGTTAATGGGTTTTCAATATGTTTTGCTGTTACAGTCTTTTAATAGTATCTGGTGGAGTATCTAACTATAGATCTTTCGACAATGAAAAATTCAAGAACCCCATTTCATATTAGTGAAAAAGAGAAGATCTTTGGCTATATATTGGAATTTTATTAGGAAGTATAATTGATTTTTTAAATAAAAATCTCATCTTTTTACAGTATTTGGGAGTTTTTTGCTGCTAAAGAAGAAAGTTTTCTCTTTGTAATTTTACTATCTTTTGTTTGATTAAATATGTGTTCTTCAGTTATTGCTTGAGATTTTGGTTAATTAGTTTTTATTTTTATGCTAACTATAGATCTTGAGGTCAATCTTTTTTGTGCTTTTTGTTTGTTTAAATCCTTATTTGTTTAGTTTTTTTTTTTCAATTTCTGGTTTATATATCTAGCAGGGTAATGAATATATGGCCTTATTTTTCATATTAGGGAAAAAGAGATGATCTTTGGCTGTTTATTGGAATTTTATTAGGAAAAATAGGTGATTTTTTCAATAAAAATCTCATCTTTCTACAGTTTTTGGGAGTTCTTTGCTGCTAAAGAAGAAGAAAAGCTTATCTCTTTGTTTAAATCTTTATTTATTTAGTTTTCTTCAATTTTTGGTGCATATCTCAAGTAGGACAATGAAAAATTCAAAAACCCCATTTCATTCAAGTGGAAAAAGAGAAGATATTTGGCTATTTATTGTAATTTTATTAGGATAAAAATCTCATCTTTTTACAGTTTTTGAAAGTTTTTTGCTGCTAAAGGAGGAGTAGAAGAAGAAAGTTTATCTCTTTGTAATTTTACTATCTTTTGTTTGTTTAATTTTTCTTCAATATATGGTTTATGGCCTTATATTTCATTTTGTGGGGTGTTGCAGATTGAGAAAGATATGGATAAGTTACATTGGGGAAACAGAAAAAGACTAAGGTGTTTCAAGGTTAAAGATTCAACTTCAAATGGGAAATCTGATGGAGGAAATCTTGTTGTGAAGAAGAAAATCACATCTCGAGTTGTTGATAATAACAAGGATTCTAGTCTTCTTCCTCCTATGTCTTCTCCTCATCGTCTTAACAGGTAATAATAAGGATAATTTTAAGCAAGAATAAAAGTTTGTGTTGGCTGTTGATCTATGTGCTAAGAAAACTTAGCGTGAAGATTGAGAAAGATGACCCATTTGTGTTAAAGATTTAATGTTTATTATGTTTTGGCTGTTGATGTATGTGTTGTGTTGATAGTGTCAGTGTTTTGTTTGATTGTTAAGAAAACTTGGAGTGAAGATTGAGAAAACAATGCCTCATTTGTGTTAAAGATGTGATTTTTATGTCAGACTATGAGTACTTTTGGTTTCTTTAGATGGTGTTGGTAGAGATTTCATGGATGATGCCTTGTGTATGTCTAGATTTTGATGCAAAGAATCATTCTTTGAGTTCATAGGGGTTTTAATAAGTCCATTATAAGAGAAATGATAAGTGTTTTTTTCTGTATATTGGAGGAAATACAGCAAATTTTTGCTCAATTTGATGGGTATCTGCCTTGGATTAAGCAAGGGTGATTTCGATTTGATTTCTTGCCTGTATATTAGAAGGAAAGGAAGTTCAAAGTTTGAGTCTTTAGGTTTGGTTGGGATTAGAGGTTTGTGCTGTTGTTGTGTTTTACCTTTGAGCACAATACTGCTGTTTTTTGAAGATTCCAAGTCTTAAAACAAACAAAAAAAACATGGATTTGGTTAACCCCAACAGTAAATGATTGTAGTACTAAATTAGGTGGTTCCTATTTTGGCAGGGATATGGGTGTGAATAGATCTAACGCAAATGAGCATCGTAAGACATCAGCATCATCCCCCGAGAAGGAGGACCGATGTTATACGACGAGAGGGTCGGTTGGCGTGGACCATAGTAGCAAGTTGTTTATGGATACAAGGGAGGAAAAGAAAAGGATGGTTTGGCCAAAATTGCTCATCACATTGTCAAGTAAAGAGAAAGAAGAAGATTTTATGGCCATGAAAGGTTGCAAGCTTCCTCAAAGGCCTAAGAAAAGGGCCAAGTTGATACAAAGAACCATTCTTGTAAGTATCTTTATTCCAAATTCAGATATATGATCCAAGAATTGAACTTTGTCATTTAAATAGTTCTTGATTCCATTTAAAATTGCTACCTATCTTGTTGTGTGGTGCAGTTGGTGCAACCAGGTACATGGTTGCAAGATTTATGCCAAGAAAGGTACGAAGTTAGGGAAAAGAAGACCTCTAAGAAGGTATTCCACTTTTGCCTTCTTTGATTCTTGACCTATGTTGTTTAGACTCTCCAAAAATGTTGCCGCACCCGTGTCAGATCTTCCAAAAATATATTACTTTCGGAGGGTCTGACACGTTCACTTCATATTTGAAGAGTCCTAGCATAGTTCTTGAAAAAGGTGTATTTTAATGGAAGTAACATATTATGATATTATTATGATGCAGAAACCAAGAGGATTGAAAGCTATGGGGAGCATGGAAAGTGATTCAGAATGAAATCTTGTGAAAAGAGAGCCAAAATAGATTTTGGGAATTCTTTTGGGATAGTTGAAGATGATGGCATGATGACAAAAGATGGAAACACTTGGATTTTTATTTTTTGGGCAGAGAGAGAGAGAAGAGAGGAGGAAAGAAAATTGTGTATTTTGGCATATTATTATATTCTTAATTTTAGCTCATATTGGAAAATGAATGCTTTCTTTTTTGGGGTCCTTATTGCACACACTTGTATGTGTTCTGTTCAATGATGTTTTCCTTCTTTTGAGCTTTTCCTTTTTCTTTATGTTTTCTTGTTTTCCTCTTCCTATTTTTCCCCTTCACTAGTCTTCTCATTTTTTAGATTTTAAAATCTCTATGAGCCCTTCAAAATTTTCAAAGATTTTGGTATTTACACCAAAACTTGCGTTTATGTATAACTACTTAACTAATTTGGTTCCTTATTCTATTCAAGGAAAATGATACATTTATATACTCGGAACTATATGAATTTATATTTTTCATTTTGCCCTTGATCAGACAATTTTATTTTGAGCCTAGTATCTATAAGGAGCAACATCTTTAGCTCACAAAGGTAGATGTCTGCTTACATTCTACCTTGTGGATTACGGTATGTTGCTGTACCTTTGATGAGACACTTTAATAGTCATATAAATGTTATTACATGTTTAAGATCATAATAGTCATATAAATGTTATTACATGTTTAAGATCATAAGTTTAATCGTACAAATATCATAATAAACTATTCTAGGTATGTGAGAAATGTGTGAAAAATTATTTGTTGGAACTAATAAAGATGCTTTAAACGGACCATCTTAAATTTGTGACTTTATGTTACCTTTTATTCTCTTAACATAAATGTCATCTACCTTCCATGTATTGTAAAGAGAAATAATGGGGAAAAGGAGAAATAGTTAGGCATTATATATATATATTTTTTTGGTAATTATAAAATAAACTAGAAAAGTCAATTGTTTTTGCATTTTCTCAGGGTTATTTGTGTAAGAATCCATTTTCTAAAGTATTTTAATACTTGTATGAGACCTTTTCTAATAAAGCATTTATAAATTCATGCACACAACTGAACCGAAAAACTAAATGCATACCCTAATAATAAGTGTACGTGCGTATGTTAACATACTGGGTTTTTCTTGTTCTTTGGGAGGAAATTCGCACAAATTCCCCTGTTTTGGGATGATCTTTAATCTTTGCCCCTCAAATTGGAATCTTTAGTTTTTTTCCTTTCACCTAGAAAAATTATAGATTCTGGATTCGAACCCCAACTCGGTCAAAAATTAAAAAAAATCGCAAGACATAGTTTGGATTTCGTAAGGCATAGTTTGTCTTCATGCATAAGGCAAACTATGCCTTGCGGCCATGTCACCCAGGTCATCCAGATAAGGAATGAGATCTCGAAGTCAACCGCCCAGTACGACCTATTCCCGAGATTAATTTGCCTGGGGAGGAGAGGCCTCAGAGGGGGTCCTCGATCCCGCATAGATCCGCATGAGAGCAATTGAGGGGTGG
>CM056489.1:7500-246669 GCA_029783415.1 Anisodus acutangulus | reverse complement strand
CATCAAGGGAAATGCTTTAGGAAAGAAAGATCCCAAGCTTATGCTGAATTGAGAGTTGACTTGCCTTGATCTTCTGTGAGTTTCAGAGATTCAGATCAAGGTAGTTCAGTTCTCCGAGGCTAATTCAATTCTTTCTTGCTGTGAAAGAAAGCATTCTTTTTTAATTTTTTACTGAGCGGGGATTCGAACTCGGGACCTCAGATATTTTCAATCACTTTTTTAAGCGAAGGGTAAAAATTAAATACCAACAATTTGAAGGGCAAAAACTAAAGACCAAGGCCTTTGAAGGAAAATCCGCACAAAAAAGTGCTCTTTGTTGTTTTAAACAGATACAATTTGGTCTTTAGACCAAGGCCTTTGAAGGAAAATCCGACCAAGGCCTTTGGGCCAACTTGTTTTAAACAGATACAATTTGGGAGATTCCATGGCCCATTTATATACTGGCCTCTTTCTCAATTTGCCATTTGTCTAAGTAAAGAATTTATGTCATACACACTATGAGAAATGAATTTTTTTCAATTTACCTATTATAGCAGGTAAGTTATCTTATTTTTCAGTTTTTGACTTTCACATTTTAAGAAGATTATTTGTTCGTAGATATCTGTTGAATAACATGATAGGATAAAAAATATCTTTAGATTGACGGTAGACTAATGGTGTATGTATAACTTAAAATCGTATGTGTATGCATGCTTTCTATGTCGGTTGTTAGTTTCCATCGAGTTAAACAAATAGTATCATTGATATGGTAGTTCAAACTTCAAAGAAGAAACTGACTTGTTTGGATCTGAAATATAGTAATAATTATTTGTTGTTTTTAGTGGTGGTTCAGAAATTCCGTTGAAACTACAACAGGTGCATAATAGAGTACCATTATATCTAAGAAAACACATTTCATACTAGTAATATTTAGAACAACCAATATTAATACTATACACACACATACATACTTTTATTTCACTTTGTCAGTTGAACACTCAAACTTAAAAAATGATCATTTCGACACCTTCAAAATTTATGTGTCACGTCAGCATTTATGTTTACGTGTTTAGATTTATACAAGTTAAGGTGTCTACTTGTGCACACCTAAAATTTGAAGACTTCTTTATGTATTATGCAATTTATCTATTCTGCACGTGACCTGTTGTAGTTTCAATGGAGTTTTTGAATTGAAAGACTTGTTCCTACTTATATTATTAATTAACATAGAAAATAGTAGAACTTTTAAAAGAGAGATTCAAAGAGTGGTTAGAAATTTACACACTTTGAATACAATACAAAAACAAACGCCGTAGGTATTATTGTTTGAATATAAACATGACAATCTACGTATGTGAAGTTTTGATGAAGCTGTCAAGTGTAGATCCAACGCACTACTCAAATAGGCCTTTCTACTGTCATTGAGAAAGAAATATCCTTGACGCATTTTCAATTTGAATGATTTGACTCTGCTCTACATTGATCATTTGTGATAGAATAACGAAAATAGTATAATGATTAGTACGTAGCCTATATTATATTATCAAATATTCACATTGATTGATATTGAACCAACTTACTATATATATCTATTGAAAATTTGATTTATACTTAAAATTTGGCCTATTTCCGTGTACTACGCCTATTTTGAGAGCATTTCAAAATTATCTCGAATTTCTTGCTCTTTCTCCTTCCTCCTCTATCCGCCACATCCATCTATGAAAAACTCAAATATTTTGGTATTGAAATTCATCAACATCCACGGCTAAAAAAATCTCTATTTTCCCACTCAAAAATATTCAGTGGCTATATTCCATCAAATGTCGGTGAGAAAAATCTAAGTATTAGTGTTTTCACACGGATTTTTTTTTTATTTTTTCAGCATTTTAATGAAAACTTGTTTCCCATCATGCGTTTTTCCAATAAACAGGTTCGATGAGAATGAAGTGGAAAAATCATATTTTATGACTAGCACAATTTTTTTACTAAATATCAATGAAAAAAACCTCTATTTTTAATAGTGATCTACCACATGACCAATCAGCAAACTTAAAGAATATTTTTCAGTAAGGGTCATATATGCAGGATATATATACATATGATGAAGATGCTTTTTCCCGAGGTCTATAAATTAAATACTAGTCTCTTCTATAACGGTGCAAATTAAAATGGCTACGGCGTCTTCACCATTTAAGTTGGCTTTCGTCTTCGCTACTCTTCTCTTTACTTGTAAGTTAAAATACTACTCTCTTCTTTTCATTTTCATAGTAACTATAAAAAAAAAAGTGCAATCTCTGCATAAATAAATAATATCATAATAATAATGATCTGCTTGTTTGTTATAGTATAAATACAAATGTAATTTTCAATATCATGTTTCGTTGTACAAATATAACTAATGACATAGTTTGATCTTCTTTTATTTTAAGAAAAAACTAATTATAAAAAAATATATATTCTCTTCAAATGAACATGTAAATAAATTTTAATATGTGACAAATATATGTATGTATAGGAAAATACATCAGATTATCGAATTCACACAAAATTCCATCAATAATTAGAATTATTTTTTTGAAAAAATGTGAGATATCTTAGTCATACAAGAGGTCTATTCACTTTTAAGAAAAAAAATGAAAATAATAAAATAGAATCCTGGATAGTGAATAATGAACAGATTGAGGATGAAGAACAATATTTTTTGGTTTAGTTTTCCACCTTAATGGTAGAAAATATGAGTGATCAGGATCTATTGAGTTTAACTAGTAGTAATTGTTTATTAAAGGGTTAAGAGTCTCATTATCAAATAATGTTATGACCGGGGGCAAAATGTTACTATCTACACACTCACATATTGATGCATCTAGGTGTTCACGTATATACTATGAAATTCTTATTTTATCCCCATATAAACTATGCACTATCATACTAATGCTCGTTTAATTCGATTATTTTCAGCTCAATTGACATGGTCTCGAGAGATTTCTTATGACATAAAAGCGGTGGAACAAAGAATACTTCCTAATTCTATTATTATTTGTGGAGAGAATTGGTCAGAACGAAAAGATTGTAGTGGTGGATGGGCTTGCCCTAGATGTGGCTATAATACCTTTCATGCTGGCCCTACGTGTATAATGAATTCGAGCTAATTGTAAAAGAGAAAATACATAAAATCACCCCTAAATTTATTCTGAAAACTTACTTGAGAATTTCAATTTTATGGGTATTTCTTTACCCTCTTTAATTTTGTTCAGAATGAAATTAATACCCACTTGAATGATAACTTGGCAGAAAAAGTGATTTCAATTTCTCACAAACGCGTGAGAGGCAAAAGAAAGTGTTTAAAATAGACAAAAATGACACGTATCAATCTCCGTTTGGAATTTTATAACTAATTACACATAATATTAAAATTGTATTCTATTTTTTTCGTTTCTTATTCTTTCTCACTTTTTTTTTGTAAGAAGTTGTACATACTAGCCAAGGTGAGGGAGAGGAGGGCCCATGACTTGGATCACGTGAGGTGTATCAAGGACGAGGATGACAAAGTACTAGTGAAGGACGCGCATATTAGGCGGAGGTGACAGTCTTACTTTCATAAACTCTTGAACGAGAAAGGAGATAGAGATATTGTGTTGGGAGATCTGGAGCAATCTGGTAGGCACCGGGATTTTGAGTATTGTAGAAGCATTAATGTTGAGGAGGTTAAGGGTGTTGTTCGCAGAATGCGCAGGGGACGAGCGACTTGACCTGATGAGATCCCAGTTGAGATCCCAGTTGAATTCTGAAAGAGCGCAGGTAGGGCAGATTTGGAGTGGTTGACTGAGTTGTTTAACGTTATTTTTAAGACGGCAAGAATGCCCGAAGAATAGAGGTGGAGTACAATGATTCCTTTGTACAAGAACAAAGGTGATATCCAAAGTTGCAACAACTATAGGAGTATCAAGCTGCTAAGCCATACTATGAAAGTTTAGAAAAGGGTCGTGGAGATGAGGGTGAGAAGAGGCGTATCTATCTCCGAGAACCAGTTTGGATTCATGTTGAGGCGTTTGACTACAGAAGCCATGCATCTTATTAGGAGGTTGGTGGAGCAATATAGGGAAATGAAGAGAGACTTACATATGATTTTCATCGACCTCGAGAAGGCATGCGACAAAGTCCCTAGGGAGGTTCTATGGAGACGTTTGGAGGTTATAGGTGTATATGTGGCGTACACTAGGGCGGTCAAGGATATGTATGATGGATCTAAGACCAGGGTACATACAGTAGGAGCAGACTCGGAGCACTTTCCAGTAATGATGGCGCGAATGATCATTTACCCCTTATTGAGTTTGCGTACAACAACTATCATGTCGGCATTAAAATGGCTCCATATGAGGCTTTGTACGGACAGAGATGTAGATCTCATATCGGACGGTTTGAGGTAGGCAAGTCAGAGTTATTTGGGCCTGACCTGGTACACTAAGCCATAGAAAAGGTGAAGCTTATCCAACAACGGCTGTTAATCGCTCAGAGTCGTCAAAAGTCATATTCAGATGTGCGACAGCGAGACTTAGAATTCCAGGTAGAAGATTGGGTCTTTTTGAAGATTTTACCTATGAAGGGTGTAATGAGATTCAGGAATAAAGGAAAGCTCAGTCCAAGATATATTGGGCCATATCGTATAATTCGAAGAATCGGTCAAGTAGCTTACGAGTTGGACTTACCTCCGGAGTTGGAGTTTGTTCATCCGGTTTTCCATGTTTCCATGTTGAGAGCATGTATTGGAGATCCTACTCGGATAGTGTCGATTCATGAGGTGAAGGTCACAGAGGATTTATCATATGAAGAGGTTCTTGTTGCTATCCTAGATCGACAAGTCCGTAAGCTGAGGACTAAAGAAATAGCTTCTGTGGCGAAATAAGAACGTGGAAGAGATGACATAGGAGACGGAAGAGGAAATGATGCACAAGTATTCATACCTGTTCCAGACCAACACCGAGGTTCCAAAAGAATCATAAGGTGAGTTTTATCTCATGGTATTATAATTAATGCTTGAAGACCATGAGAGGTCTGATGTAATGATGTATGTTACATTGTATGGCCGTGAAAAAGTAGTTGTATTTTCTGGCTACGTGATGGGAATTAAATTTGTCACCCCAACATTCGAGGACGAATGTTTCTAAGGGAGGAAAGATGTAACATCCCGTACTTTCGGGTCACGGTTTGAATCGCTAAACGTATGTAAAATCGCTAGGCGTGTGTAAATAGACCCGAGCGTTGGGGAAATTTTGGTCATATTTACGTATTCTAATAAAGAGATTAGTATATAAAAGGATAAAACCCCGAAATAATTTTAGAAGTAACAAGTGTGACGATGAGGATTAATAATAATAGTTGTATATCCCCAAAGAGGTTATGGATTAGTGTCATATCACAAAATTATGACATTGAGTATATAAAGGTCTTATAGGTTATTGAGATTTAAGTGAATTGAGATCAAGAAATTAATGGTGTGTATAATTAATCTTAATGTGGGACACTATTTAGTGGGATGTTACGTGTGGCCTTAGGAGCAAATTACCTAAGTGACTAGTTGATGGAATCGACTAGGTGTCATTAGGTAAAGTGGGCTGGCTCGTGAGTTTGGCTTAATGGAAGACAAAATGATGAGATCCATTAAATGGTATTTAAGAGTAAGTTCAAGACATATCATTTAGAAAATATTGTATTGTTTCCTTAAGATCCAAAAGAAGCAAATCAGTAACGTGCACTTCATTTTCGTGAGGAAAAGAAAACATTGCAATTTTGGAGGAGTGAAACAAAGTTCACTTTTCATTTCAACGAGAACTCCATTCGTTTCATTCACTTAGAAAACAAAATTTGCTCCTTTTCATTGTTTCAAATTCGATGTGGTGCTCTGGAAATTCGTAGCAGCCGCGTTGTTTCTACGTTAGCAAACAAAGGTATGTTAAGACAAATTATTTCTTTCTTTTGGCATGTTCCATGTAACGAAATATAACCGTGATATTGCTCCATAATTTATTCTACTCCAAGTAGTTCAGAATATTCATGTTATTGATTCCTATGCTAAAAGCATGTCTAAATATGTTCCTAAGTCCGTATTGAGGCATACGGAAAAGGTGTTGATATTCACAGTGTTAGACGAAGGTACATGTTAAATATTTCCAAGGTTAGCCAATGGGGCAAGGATATTATTGTCATCCGATAAATTCAGGAAATGTTTTATTGTCATTCATGCATTTTCACTTGCATTATATTCATATATTACCCTGGACCACTTGTGCTATGCACACTACTATATGGTAAATATTGTATATATATGGGATATGGGGAAAGAGATAGGCGTTATATACGCACACCACCTGCAACTGGTACCGACTATCACAAAAGAGCCCGAAGAGGCCAATATGATGTGATGCCCTTGTGTGGCCGATAACCTGATGTCCATAGAGGCGGTTATGGGAAGGAAGATGCCCTTGTGTGGCCAATATATATGTATACCGCATTTGCATCATGCATACATTCATTAACCATTATATGGTATGATGCCCACAAAGGCTGTTATGGTAAGGAAAATGCCTGATGAGGCCGATGTATATGTATACTGCATTGTGCATAACATTTAGACATATGTATTAGGTCCCTCAGAGGCATTTACTGCTGGTCGGCTATTTCTGTTTCAGTTATTGGTATATTCCTGTTATGCTATTATTCATGCCTGACATACTCAGTACATCAGTCGTACTGATGTCCCTTTTGTCGGGGGACGCTGCATTTTATGCCCGCAGGTTCAGATAAAGAGGGTGACGGTTCACGCTAGTAGGTTGTTGGCTTAGCGGATTTTGGAGCACTCCCCTTGTTTCAGAATGTCGGTCTAATTTTGGTATGATATATTTTTGTATGTATGTATGGTATGGCGGGGCCCTATCCTAACCTTTTGATATCACATACTCCTTAGAGGCTTGTAGACAAGTGTCCTGTGTGTAGTAGACTTGTATGACCTTGTCGGCCTTGGTATGCGTATGTATATACATGAGCTGGTTTTTTGAATAAATATTTCACATATTTGTCACTCGGCTTAGTCCGCATTTAATTATGATTAGGTGTTGGATGTACGGTTGGTGGTACCCGGCGGGTGGGATTCGGGTGCCAGTCGCAGCCCTACGATTTAGGTCGTGACAAACTACTGCACCATGGATCAACTCTTAGCCCATTTTTATTTGCCTTGGTGATGGATGGACTGACGCGACAAATCCAATGGGAGGTGCCATGGTGTATGTTATTCACAGACGACATAGTCCTGATTGATGAAACTCGCAGCAGAGTGAACGCTAAGTTGGAGGTATGGAGACAAACTCTGAAATCTAAAGGGTTCAGGCGGAGTAGGACCAAGATAGAATACTTAGAGTGCAAGTTTAGTAATAGGAGAGACCTTGAGACAGGCGGGGAGGTGAGGCTTGGTACTCAGGTCATTCCGAAGAAAGAAAGCTTCAAGTACCTCTGGTCTATTATCCAAGGAAATGGAGAGATTGATGACGATGTCACACATCGTATTAGGGCAGAGTGGATGAAATGGAGTCTCGCATCTGAAGTCTTGTGTGACAAAAAGGTTCCACAAAAACTTAAAGGCAAGTTCTATAGGGTGGTGGTTAGACCGACTATGCTATATGGGGCGAAGTGTTGGCCAGTCAAGACTTCGCACATTCAAAAGATGAAAGTTGCGGAGATGAGGATGTTGAGATAGATGTGCTGGCATACAAGGAGGGATATCATTAGAAATGATGATCCGGGACAGAGTGAGAGTGGCCTCGGTGGAGGATAAGATGCGTGAAGCGAGGTTGAGATGGTTTGGGCATGTGCAGAGGAGAGACACAAATGCCCTAGTGCGGAGGTGTGAGAAGTCGGCTATGGACGGGTTTAGGAGGGGTAGAAGTAGGCCGAAGAAGTATTGGAGAGAGGTGATTAGACGATATATGGCGCAGGTGCAACTTACTGAGGATATGACCTTAGATAGGGGGTTATTGAGGACGTAGATTAGGCTAGAAGGGTAGTAGGTAGTCGAGCGTAGTCCTACGTATGCTTACAAACTGGTAGTGTAGTGTTGTTATTGTAGGCCTGCTTCGCCTATACTAATAGGCGCAATATTACTTTATAGTTCCTCGTAGTTTGATTTTTGCTGCTATGTGTTCTTTGGTGTACTTTGTTTATCTAATTTACATGCGGTAGTTATCGCTTCTTTTTTAGAATGCACTATCATAGCTTATTCGCTTTTCATACTGCTTTAAATTTCTTGTTCGGGTCTGCCTGTTTCTTTTGTCTTGCCTTGTTGTGCTTTCCTTGCGTATGCTTATGCTTTGTCTTGAACTGAAGGTCTCTCAGAAACAACCGCTACCTACCAAGGTAGAGGTAAGGTATGTGTACAATCTACCCTCCCTAGACCCATGTTGTGGGATTTCACTAATATATTGTTGTTGTATTCTTTCTCACTTTTTCGTCCTGTTCTTTTTTCTCTTTCTTCATCTTAACCAAAGCCACCGGCCACCACCTACCCTTCCGTTCTCCTCCACCTCCATCCCATTACTTCAATTTCACTCACCATTTTGTGATAATGTATTCTTTCAAAAAAGTAATTATTGATCATCTTTTTTAGATAGTGTTTTATATTTAGAAAAGATATGTATTTCACAAGTCTTAAGAAATGAATTTGATAATATAAGTGCATAATCAGAGGAAAGAAATGGTTTCTTAAAATTAGAAACCCCATATTTAAAAGCAGGGGGTTTGCTTGTAATTAGAGATTTTAGAGAATGGTTTGGTTATGCAGTAACACACGATGGAGAAAGAAAGGGAAATGTGGGTTAGGTTTAGGGGTATTTGTTTGGGAATGGGTTGGGTTTTTTATTTGGGGTGTGTTTGGATTTATTTAATTATTTTTTAGTTAGTTTCAATATAAAAAAAATCATTAAATGACGTGGATGAATCACAAAGCGAGTGGTTCAACAACACTAAGCTCTCAACTGGTCTAGGCAAAATAAGGTTGAACAAAATTCACTTATAAGTTGTTTAGGGAGTAAAGAATTATCCGAAAAATTAAATTGCTAAAGTTAGTTCTAGAGACAAGTTTAGGAGTGATATATATATATATATATATATATATATATATATATATATATATATATATATATATATATATATATATATATATATATATATAACATTAAAAATTGAATGGCATATATATAGATATATTCATTAAATCAAAATATATTAAACTCTTGCTCTCTGGTGGCTAGTATGTTTTTCTTGTGGGTTTTTGGAACAAACTAATATACAGAAGCGAAGCTGAAATTAAAATTTTATGGGTTTTGAATTTCAGAACAACGACTTCAAGTGCTAATAACTACTCCCTTCGTTTCATTTTAATTGTCGCTTAAGTTCTTTTCACGCCCATCATGAAAAACACTAACTATATGGTAGTGGAAAAACATCACTTATACCTCATAAACCAAACTTTACCCGCCTCCTCCCTCTTACTTTTCATATCCCCTAAAAATTGAAACTATTTACCCAAGATGCCCTCCTCCCTCCCAGTTATGATACCAACATGATATATAAATATACTTAGATTGAATTATGAAAGACTGCTTCAAGCATTCACTTAGTCCTTCATGATATCATCCTGATAATGATCATGTTCGTTTATTAAAAAGAGACATTTTTCTAAAAAAAAAACTCTATGATATCACTGTCTTATATACATATAATGTGATGGTATCATGGAGGGATGCTTCAGTGGATCATGATACTATCGTGGTATATAAATATACTGAGATGGTATTATGGAAGATTACTTCAGTCCTTCCCTTAGTCCTTTATGATACCATCCTGGTATATAAATATATTGCGATGGTATCACAAAGTAAGGGGTTTGGATGAGGGGGGAGGACTATGTCGGATAAATAGTTTGGTATGGGCTGGGCAGAAGCGAAAATGGATTGGGAGGGGGTAGACTCACGTAAATAGTTTGGGTTGGGCGAGTATTTGGTGTTATTTTCCCTATATTTATTACTCTCTCCGTCTCAAATTATATGATGTAGTTTGACTGGCCACAAAGTTTAAGAAATAAAGAAAGACTTGAATCTTGTGGTCTAAAACAAGCCAAAAATATTTGTGTGGTTATAGATCATCTCGTTAAACGTTAAAGGTAAAGTTTAAAGTTAAATTGTTGTCAAATAAGAAAATGTGTCATTCTTTTTGGAACTGACTAAAAAAAAATGTCATACAAATTGAAACAGAGTGAGTAAATGTTTTTTGAAATTGAGCAATATTAAAACGAATTATTCTTTAATGCGAAGTATAGTTAGAAACATGGTCAAACTTTAGTTTTGAATTCTTAAAGTGACAATTATTTTGGGATAATATTTGCTAAAATAACAGTTAAAATTAAATAGGAAAAGTAAATTCTAAATTTAATAGATGAACATAGTTAATGATCTTTTTAATACGGATACACTGCTTGAGCAAAATTTACTTAATTCAATCGAAGCCATATCTAAGTTCCCACCTCCGCCCCACAAATATTAGCTCTGGAAGCTATACAACTGTTCTATTATGATATTTTACCCTTCTCAAGAAATGGTTCTAAATGGTACAGACACGGTTGTATAATCAGTAAATATTTACAGTTTAAGCAAAGTTAATTAATTAGCCACTACATCTTATGAAAGGGTTCAACCGGTATATATTTCGGTTGATTTCGAGATAATTAAATGATAAGTATATCAATGAGTTCGATTTGAGCTCTTAGAATTGGAAAAAGATCAGTTAGAATTGGAATAAAATCGCCAGTGGATTGCAAATTGTTGGTGATCTTCTAACTAATGAATGAAAAGTACTCTTTAAAATCATCCTATCCGCACCCACCCCGTGTACAAATGGTGGGATAAAATAATCCCGAAACTTAAGTTTGAAATAAAATGATCCTGAAACTAATTAATACCCATAACCAAATGCGGAATATAATAATCCCACATTTTATCCCGAGATTGGACCCCTAATAGACTTTCGCGTAAGGCTCAATCTCAAAGGCTATAAAGCACTTTGTTAGTCTAATTGAAGTTAGTACTTCAAAGTTTGCAGCCATGAAGAGCAAGATTAGATCATTTGCGTACCAAAAAGAAAGCAGCAATTAATGAAGGGGGGATTCTTCTTTTTTAGCAAATTGATAAAAACAATAAGTTAAGTGTACAACTACAAATTGGCAAATAACTTGCAGCAATATAAATTCAAATTTAAACAGTTCAAATAGTATAGTGCCTGGAGAGTAACCCCCAACCTACAAGATAAACACCTCTTGAAATTTAAGTATACCATCAGGCCCTAACTCCTTTTATTTCTCTTCAATATCCGTCAAACTGCCCGAGAAAAAAGACTGTCCTCGTCCACCCAGACCTATAACCAAACAATATGAAAGAAAGACCGACGATGATTACATCAACGATAACAAGTTGAATAAATATAGTTACTATGATAAATGTAGAAGCCAAAACATTTACATACATTTAGGCCTTTGCTTTCAGAAGTCTTGCTTTGAGCTCATCAGCCACAGCGTCAATGAACTCTTCGGTGTTCAGATAGTGCTCTCTTGAGAGCCTATTCAAGATAAAAAAATTCAAGAAGGATGAGAATGAGAACTTCATTAACAAAGCCGATGAGAAAAAGAAATTATGTAAAGAAAAGGATAAGAAGGCTCACTTGGATCCATGGATGATAAGTGCAAGATCTTTGGTCATCTTTCCAGATTCCACTGCACCAATGCATGCAGCCTCTAGTTTCTCAGTAAAATCAGTGAGTCTTTCATTGTTGTCCAACTTTGCCCTGTTCACAAACAATTTATTAAGAATTCACAAGACTGCCTTGAAATTTTCCAAACAGCAAGTCGCACTAGGTCAGCAGCTCGAGAACTATAGTAACCTACCTGTGTGCAAGTCCACGAGTCCAGGCAAAGATAGAGGCAATGCTGTTTGTGCTTGTTTCACCTCCTTTCTGGTGAACCCTGTAGTGGCGAGTAACAGTTCCATGGGCTGCTTCAGCCTCGATGGTCTTGCCATCAGGACAAATCTGAACCATATATCCAGAACTTTTCAGCATCCAAAACGACGATTCATATCAGCAATAAAAAGAAACGATCCAAAAGAGCCAGACGCATTGTCATAGAATCCCAAGAAAGATATAGAAATAAGATAACCTAAAAAAGGCACAATTAAGGTATTTGATTGTGCACAGATTTTAAGAATGAACGGAAGACTTTTGAAGCTTGTGGTCTAAAATAAGCTAGCTATAGATATTTGTGTGGCTATAAATCATCCCATTAAGGTAAAATGGGGAGTTTTAAGTTAAACTGTTACCAATGTTACTAAATATAAAAAAGTGTCATTCTTTTTGGGACAGAATAAAAAGGAAATAAGTGTCACATAAATTGGGAAGGAGAGTAGAACATAAACATACCAGGACAGATGTCATCAACCCAAGGGATCCAAAACCTGTTCCAAGGGAAAAGGGATAAAATTATAAACCACTAAAAGTAGAAATTATAGGGAGAGAGACAGGAATTCTTGATTCAAAATTTTCTGTATTAGCACGGCAATACGTTATAACATATTCTACGTAGATCTCTTGAAATGACTATTAAAGCTACAAATGCATGGCAGATACCTTGTGCTAAGAAATCACTTTGTACATCCCCATCGTAGTTCTTGCAGGCCCATACATAACCACCTTCACTCTTTAAAGCATAAGCAACCATATCGTCGATAAGACGGTGTTCGTACCTATGAATTATCACTAAAGAGTCAATGTTGTTGTACTTGAGATAGTCGAACCATGCTTACCAAGTGAACTGTGGAACTCACCAAATTCCAGCTTCCTCATACTTGGACTTCCAATTTGCTTCATAAACTTCTTGGAAGATGTCCTTGAACCTTTATAAGAGTATTAATGGTAGCTCAGAGGAACAGAATATATACAAACACCATAAGTAAAAGCCAAATGTAAAACAGAAAGATCAACAGTTAGGCTGCTTACCTCCCATCATATTTCTTAAGAATGGTATTTTTTGTACTAAGATAGAGTGGCCACTTCTTTTGGTATGCCATGTTCATTGAAGCCTCAGCAAATGCGCGAACAGACTGCATCGAATCAAGAAAGTGAAAGCAAAAGGATATAAATATATAGTCTGCAGCAATTTAATATTCCAATTTGGAACCAATTTGGAAGGACACCAAGCTTTTGTAAGCAAACCTCGTCTGTGTTGTACATGGATAAAGCTACTCCACCAGCACCAGTAAAGTTGTAAACTTCAAATTCAGTCTTGTCGTCTGATCCTTCTGGCACTGATAAAGTATTAAAAACAACATTTCAGTAAGCATATTCTAAGCAAGTAAGCATTGCTATCTAATAGGTTCATCTCAAGTAAAGCAACCAACAAAAGTTTACCAAACACCAATTTGAGTTTTCCAGCTCCTTTAATAACTGTATCAGTAGCTCGATATTGATCTCCAAAAGCATGTCTACCAATGCATATTGGTTTAGTCCATCCTGGTTTAAGAAGCATATTTTGCTCAATGACATTACTTAATTAACTTGAGGTAAGACGCACAAAGCAGAAAAAATCTGGGATACCTGGGACAAGTCGGGGAATATTTTTGCACATAATTGGTTCTCTAAAGACCGTTCCTGTAGTCATTGCCAATGAGTTCAACGAGCTATAATCAAGCAAGATATAACTAGGAAACAACATGATCCAGAAAAAAAGAAAGAAATGCAGGGGTACCATTTAGGATGTTTCTGATTGTCCCATTTGGGCTCCTCCACATGGATTTCAAGTTAAACTCCGTCATACGGGCCTCATCTGCAAAATAGCATTTTCTAAGAATGATATCTTGACACAGAGGACTGATTTTTGCTGAAAATATGAGCAACAGCTCAACAAAAAGGAGCACCGAAATGAGTACCTGGAGTAATGGTTGCACACTTAATAGCTACATTGTACCTGCAGTTAGACCATACAGCAGACATTAAGAAATCAGAAGGTCAAAAATTTATACGTATAGGAAGTAAACATGAACAAAGACGTACTTTAGAGTGGCTTCCGCACTTTCAACTGTAACCTTATCGTCTGTGGCATCACGGTGGGGAAGGCCAAGGTCAAAGTATTTTATATCCAACTCCAGAAAGGGAAGGATGAGCTAAAGCAAGCAAAGAAGCTTCATATATTAGTGGCTTGCAATTTTATTATTAGAAGATAATAAGAAACCCATACTGATTCAGAAAAGAGCCAAGAGAACTTGTTACCTTATCCTTGATTGATTTCCAAATAACTCGTGTCATTTCATCTCCTGAATCACAGTCAAGAAGAAGATAATAAGAGAAAAAAATAGTCTTTTCAGTCAAAGTCACATGAATTATTTAGAAATAGAAGCAAGTTAACACTACATGATACCACAAGGTGTAGTGTACTAATTATAGTCTAATAAACTTTTACTTCTTCTCAGCAAACTCTAAAAGGTGTTTCAAGATTCCTTATCCTCTCCATCAAAGAGAGGTCAGAAAAAATATGTCTGTATAGACAAACGACAACAGGTGAGAACATCATATTGTGAGTATAAATTTGTTGGAAATTTGCCTTTGGCAGGAGTTGCGTCCAACCATCTTTAATGGCTTAAACACTAGTGTTCCGCATGCTGGAAACTTCGGTTCTTCACACGTGCATAATCTACTAAGTAAGTAGATGACCGTAGGGCCAAGGATCGTCAAGTTTCGTTGAGAAATGAAAGAGATATTGGTCCACGAAGTGAGATGTTTGAAGCATGGAAAAAGGTGTTAAAGAGCAATCCTCCCTCATCGGTGGGGGAAGAAAGATTTGTTTAGTTAATAAGTCTCAAAGTTGGCTTGGGGTTTGGGACCCCAAGGGGTATCCTATGTGTTTAAAGGAGGGAGGACCTAGATGTGTTTCGGTTAGAGGATAAGCCGCCGCCCGTCCCGTCCGGTCACGGGTCACGGGCTGGGCTTCTTCTGATATTATCTTTTTGGATCAGAATTGTTTCATATTTACAGTTTGGTCCCTGAAATTTCAAGTAAGTCAAAATTGGGCAGAGAACTTTGTTGTTGGTTTTTGAAATGTCAACCAGCCTTAATTTGCACTCAATTCAGTCATTTATTTTGGCTGAATTGCTCTCCCTAAAGGCCAATCCGTTGCACATCAATTCATCATTTATTTTAGTGAATTACTACCTCCATAATTGCCATTACTTGGCCAGTAACATCAATTATGTGGACAGTTGGTAAGTCTCTCCTTCAACTATATAATGGAGCCTTTGCACAACTGTTGAGATACACATAAACTGAAACGAATCAGATTCTTCCTACAAACTTTCTAGCATCATTTCATTACTCAAAATTCTTTAAGGTAGCACTTGAGTTTCCTTTGCTCAATTGTTCAGTTGCTGTTTTATCTTGGGAGACTATTGTCCAGAACGTAGAAAGGATACATACGGGGCAATATTGTCTTAAAGACAGAGTGTCATCACTCGACTCAGCATATCAAAACTGTTCCAGTTTCTAGTTCAAGTTCATTGAAATTTCAGTTTGTTGTAATTTTATTGAATTGTAATACTTAGCAGTTACTTATTTCTGTTTCCTGCACCATTGTAACCAACAAAATTTTGTGGAGCAATTAATCACCTAACTCTGCACTAGTATCCATAAATAACTTTCTATTTGAGAGTGCCAGGATGGATATGTCAGATACCTGTGATTTCAATTAGTGAACTAGTAATCTCATTCTTTTAGATCCGAACTAAGTTTTCGTAACTCGGACAAATTCAGTGGTTCGATCAAAGATTTATCATTCATGAACATTAAGAGATAATTTCATATGTGACTGTATTTTAGGATCAAACATTCATGACACAGTTTTTAATGCAAAAAGTTGAAATTTCATATGTGACTGTATTTTACGTTGCACTGCCCTACAAATTCAAATTCATTTAACAGTTAAAATTCAAGAAAAACTAAAAAGGTTGTCTTTTTTTCCTTAGCAAACTAATAATTACGTTTTTATGACAAGGGAACCCGCAGCCGCTACTCTTCGAGTGCGCACAGGGTAAAGCTCTTGTGCAATACCCGCAAACCACACAAGAGAGATACCCCGCACTAGGCAAGTCCCGTGCGACGAGCTCGACCCAGAAGGCAAATCTGGGTTATCGTAGGCAGGGGGTTTCGAACCTGAGACCTCCATTATGGAAGGGCTCAACCAACTGAGTCACCTTGCGGGTAAATTAACAATTACTTTAACATTGTTCCTTTCTGACCAATATAACCAAAGCTAAATTGTCTTCTGAAATGATGTGTCCAGTCAATGTTATATTAGATCACAAAGTACGACTTACTAATCAAGCAAGTCAACTTTGAACTAATTCAAAATGGTGAGAACACTTCAAATTAAGAAAATTAGTCCGTTTTCCATTTTAAAGCATTCCCACATATCAAAAAAATGTTTAGAAGTGTACACCAAGGATCCCATTTGTTAAAAGTTTCGATCTTTTAAATCAAGGAGCTCAAATCAATAGTTATATATCTAACTATTAATGCAAAAAAAAAAAAGAGGCATCTATATGTTAAAGTTTCGATCTTTCCGTTCTCAAAAACAGAACAGAGCTCAAATCAATTCTTGAAAAAATGATATAATTTTAATTTGTTTACAGTTAATCAGTAGGATCTAACAGAACGGATCTTTTTAAAAATTAGTCTACAAAAACAGATGTATAAATTGAGCAAGGAAGAAAGAGATCTAACCGTCCATCTCAACGATGGGGTTTTGAACGTTGATTTTGTCGAACGTCATAATTGCAGTTGATAGATGAGAAAGAGAGGAAATCTCCGCCGAATAGAGAAAAGTTGGTGGAAGAAAACGCAGTTGGGTGAAAGAGTTATAGCAGCCTGCTATGCTTAAATATATAGTACTAGGAGGAGTTGGTTGAGCTATGGACACTATCCTTTTTTTTTTTTTCTTTTTTTGGTTTTTTTCTTTTGGTGGTCATTTTAGAATATTATTTTTCAATGAAATTTCTTTTTTAGGAAAAAAAATCAATTCTCTATTCGAGATTCATCGCATCGTGTAGGATTCGCTAAAAAGAACTAAGTAAATATTCGTCTCGTGCTTGACTCTAGCTAGTTGGAGTGTGTATATCCTCATGAATTAATCTTGAGATATTGGGGGCGGAAGAATATTGAAGAAGGATTGAACGCACTCAATCTTTGAGATTAAAGGTGTCAATTAATATAAGTATAAATGTATTTTTTTTAGAAGTTATCGAGTGTCCATGAACCCTCTATTCTGAAGGTAGATCTGCCCCTAACATCAAGTATTGAAGGATAAAAAAATTACGTCAACCAAAATTAACTTGCACTTTACTTTAAATCATGCATGTATTTACAAACACTAAATGAAAACTAGTGAGTTGTGACTATTATTAATTTAATTATTTGGAATTTTGAGTTTTTGAGTAATACTTATTGGTAAATTTGGATTTATGAGTTTTTTGTGACTATTGTTAATTATATACGATGGTTTCTTTTGAGTATTTGAGCAGGAGTACCGCATTAGATATGAAATGAGAACATAAAAGCTAGGCACAAGATACATTTTTTTATATTGTATTAGAGCCAGATCAATTCCAATTCTTTGTTCACCAATATTGGGCCCTCAAATTATATTATCAACGCTCCATTTAACAAGGTCTGAGCGTGCGGTCTCACATCGGATATGGAATGAGAACATGAGCTCCTTATATGGATTTAGACAATCCTCACCCTCTAAGCTAGCTTTTAGGGTTGAGTTAGGCTCAAGATACATTATTTAATATGAGTAATAATTAGTGGTAGATTTGAATTTATGAGTTTTTTGTTACTATTGTTAATTAAATACTTTTCTTGCTTTATTGGTGATTGGCACGTAGATGGCCTAAATCTAAAAGATAAGGGAGGACATTTCGGCAAGATTTATTCTTAAAAAGTTTGAAATTTAAACATGATTTCACGTTTAATTAATAATATAGATTATTTTAAATTTTGAATTGTTAAATTGATGTTATTCATGCTACGGTACTTTTTCCAGTTTGTTGTATTATTGCATTAGGGTTGAGGAGAACCTTATGAGAACATTCACATTGCTAGATTCTTTAAAAAATATTTATCTATATTAATACTCCCTCCCTCATAAAAAGAATGACTCATTTTTTTTAGTCCGTTCCAAAAAAAAATAACATATTTTATTATTTAATAATTATTTAACTTTAAATTTTACATGTAAAACGAGATGATATCTTTGATTTATTTTATATAAGATTCAAAAGTCTTACTTTATTTCTTAAAATGTGTGTAAAATAAAAGTATATTATATAAATTGAAACGGGAGGAGTATCAGTTACTAATTTAAAACATAATAATTTCTTTATCATTTGCTTTCATGATACTTGATATAACACGTTAAAAAAAGTAGATCAAAGTTCTAGAAAAGGTCTGCAAGTTCATTTGCCTCTTTTTAAACTTTTCAACTGTGTTGGTGAAGTAGACTAAACATTACTTTTGTGCTAATATACATACTTTTCATATATCCCCAAATTGAAATATATATTCTTCTCTAACTTTCTAATTTCTTCTTTTGTTCTCATTGATTGACAAGTATAGAAGTAGAAGCACATTGGGATTTTATAATAGGGTCTACAAGTGAACCTCATATATATTACTCTTTTGTTCTAATTTAAATGTCAAAAAGTTTGATTACGCACAAAATTTTAAAAAATTAAGGAGATTTTTAATTTTATAAGTATTATAAATTAAAGTTGTGTATAATGCACCAAAATGCCTTTTAAAACTTGCATTATTAAATATGATGTGTGGAATATTAAATTTAAAGAGTTACCAAAATAAAAAGAGATTATTAAATTGTATATACTTGTAAGTGTAAAAGAAAAATTACATTACTAGGTCATTCTTACTTATTATAGCTGCTATTTTCTAAACTTTTGTCCCTACAAGAAGGTCAAGTTCCCACTTAATCCGTGGAAAAACTAGGGGAACTTTGTCTAAACATAAATAAAGATCATAAAGTCCTTGTCCTCATTGATATTATATTGGTCCCCATATATACAAATTATCTAAAGTCCCCTTCTTGATCGTCCATCATTCATTTTTTGATAAAATCTGGTATGTGAAGGAACATAGGTGTAATTTTGTGATTGGTTTTGTCAGAAACATTTGAGGATAAATAATTTAAAGTACAATTCAAAACTGCAAATTTCAGAGTTGAAAATATCTTATCTCCCATATCAAAAAACCTGTAAATGATAGGAAATTAAACGAACGAGGGACCATGCAATATGATGCTATTTATAGATGGCTATGGATTTTGTTTTAGTCAATTGAAATTTGGAAGATTTCAACTAAAAGGTAGAGTCATATATTTGAAGCAAGATGATAAAATGACTACTAAGATTGTGATTTGTGATAATAAGAATTAACAATAATAGCCAAACTTTGTGCTATTGTTCTACTGTCTGTGAATATAGTTAAATAATGTAGAGTTAGGTGAGATGCTATTTATTTGAATATCTACTACTCCCTCGGTCCCAATTTATCTGAGATGGTTTAAATGAATACGTAGTTTAAGAAATAAAGGAAGACTTTTGAATCTTGTGATCTAAAACAAGTCAAAGATATTGTGTGGTTATAGATCATCTCGTTAATCGTAAAAGATAAAGTTTAAAGTTAAATTATTGTCAAATAAGCAAATGTATCATTCTTTTTTGGACTGACTAAAAAGAAAAGTGTGTCATATAAATTGGGACAGAGACATGATGCTTTGAGCCATACTATTTTAGCCGAAATAATTGAAAACAAGTAGTAAATCATCAACGATCCTCTTCTCCTTAATTAAAGGTCTCAAACTCAAATACTGAGTATGAAACTATCCGGATTTGGAGTTTTTTCTCCTTAAGTGAGCCTATGTAGCACTAATCCGAATTAGTCGGGCCTTAATGCGAAAACCGAATACGAATGCAAAACAAAATAAATTAAAACAAGGGAAGGGGAAAAAAGGTGAACTGAATCTTAATATGGCATTGGAGTTTCCTAACCTAGCTACCAGAAATTTTAATTAAAAATCCCAAATATTTGTCTAAACAAAAATAATTAAGCCTCAATCCTAAGTGATTTGGGATCAGCAATATGAATATTCATCATGAATTATAAGTGTTACGTTAGCCGACAACTTACTGCAATCTTCTTTTTCGTTTAGACTTAAGATCGGTAATATGAGCAAGCTTACACCATTGAAGAAATATTTATCTTAAGGTTATATTATGTTTAATTGAGCTACCCTAGAGTTAAACGTTTCAATCCCATGTGAGAAGATCCAATTTCAAATAATTTAGATTTTAGACTACCTCTGCCAGCCAATAGTTCCATTCCCAAAGCAACACAGATAAAATAATGTAATAAAAGTTTGGTGGTGTTATATATATCATGATGCTCGAATTTCCATTTAAAACCTGAAAATGAAAGCGAAAAAAATAAACATTAAACGAAAACCATAAGTCTTCTTCCCAATATAATATACAGCATATTGGTGATTTGATCATGGGATGTTGATGATAATTTTTATATAATCAATTATTCAGATTGGTTGACTGAATATTCTTTCAACTTCCAACTATAGTAAAACCTTTATAAATGAATATCTTTGGAACTAAAAAAATTATTATATTATATGGGATTATTAATTTATTAATAAATAAATATTTTATTAATTTATCGATAAATTAATATTTATTAATTTATAGAATAATTTTTATTTTGTACATTATATTTCTCAAATTAAATAATTATCCTAGTGAAAATGAAGTTTTAATAGAATCGTCTAAGGACGAAGAAATTAATCAAGGAGTAATGGGTATGGAAGATGATGACAATCAAGATCCAGATGATAGTAACGCTATACCACATGTTTCTCCAAAAGAGGTTTTTTTTGCCATAGAGACTTTGAAAAATTACTTACTTCAAAATGAGAAGAATGTGTCAAATGTAGTTTATGTCCTCCAAAAAATTAAAGATGAAATTAAGTTCAGTTCGCATGAAAAGAAGAACCAATTGACTATAGATACATATTTTAGAAAAACATAAAATTTGAAATAAAAATTGTTTAGGAAGTGCTTTATGTTATGAATTATATATGTAATTTTCATACGTATTTAATAAATTATTATTTTATATTTTCAGTGGGCCTCAAAGATTTTTTTTAAAATTATTATCTTATGCATTTATCGAGGTTATTATTTTATCTCATTGGCCCAAGTCGGGACCGAAAAAAATTATTATTTAATCGAAGTTATTAATTTATCGAGATTTTACTGAACATCCTATACATTTACCTAATATATAGTCAAATGCCTTACTAGTAGTTGTCATAAAACGTCACTTCAAATTAGTTGAATTTTATTGTGTTTGTGTTACGTACATGCATATTATAGGTGTGGTCCTTGTTCTTACCTAAATCTAATCTTATGCATGAGTAATACGTTAGATAGAGTTCAGTATAATTACACTATCAACATACGATTTAATTAACAAACTTTCAATCCCTAACCAAATATCCTAAGTCCTACCTTATTATTATTATAATCAGAATGACGGAAACCATTGAACTAAGAGCATGTTTGGCTAAAGCGCTTTTTGGGAGGAAAAAACATTTTTTTTTGTTATTTGAGGTGTTTGACCAATTAGTAAAACTGCTTTTAAGTAGAAGTAGAAACAGTTTTTCCGCGATTGGGAAGAAGCATAAATTTAGTTTTTTTCAAGACAAAAATATCCCTACCATAATACATATTTACCAAGTATATCTCTCATTAATCCATTAATATCTAATTAACAATCCTGTTATGAAATACATATCCTTTTATATGGATGTCCATACACATTCACTAACCTTTTGTATGTTACATGTACCTATTAATTTTGAAACTTAATATTTGTAGCCTCCATTGAGTGGTTACATGTACCTATTAATTTGGGCACTTAATATTTGTAACCTCCATTGAGTGGTTACATGTACCTATTAATTTGGGCACTTAATATTTGTAACCTCCATTGGGTGGTTTTATCCTATAAATTGGGATGTTATTCGCCTTTGAAGGATGGGTAATATACACTTGAAATAAGAAGAAAGTTTCATCCTCCTCTCTACTTCTTTGTCAACATTTCTTGTCTTATATTGTTTTCCTCTCTACTTCTTTGTCTACATCTCTTTTCTTATATTTCTATTGCTATCATTTTATAACATGTTATCAGCACGAAACTCTTTCATTTTAAGTTTAAGTTTTTATTTCAACTGCAATTAATTACACGGTGAAGGATTATCACCAAGATGTCATGATATTAGCAAAGAAGCTCTGGTCTTTGTTACGTATAAGGCTCAGACGTATGAGGTAGGTGTACTTTTAAAGAAAAGACTACCCATGTGAGATATGAACACCTAGCACCCTTATTTATGTGATTGATTATATTGTTTCTGCCGTAAATTTCTATGTTGCAGTTGCTAGATTATTTTGCAAGCATCATGTTTTGGTCAAGTATTTGACATATTTATCCACTTCATTTCTAAGAACTTATGATCCTTTCGGATAGTGTTTTCTATTAATTTGGATGAATATCAAATCATATTTAACACTAGACATATGAGCTTTTGGTACTACAGTTCATATTTCAAAGATTTGTAGATTTTTCAGTGTTTCACATTAGTAGCAATTGCTCCGAAAGTTAGGTGAGTAAATTATTACTCCACGTATTTTTAATTTTGCTAGATATCCATTTTGTTGGATTCATCAGATCTGAGGGAACCTAATTAGTTCAGGATAATTTATGCCTTAAATTTGTTTCTGAAGAACAATACTAGTAAGAGGGATTACAATTTTAATTTCATATCCCTTAATAGGTAAATGAGAATTGGCAAGAAATATATGATCACCCGAAGTGACAATTTTTTTTTGTATCATTGTGGCTAGAACTAATGATATGTTAGAGAAAATTCTCTATATTATAGACATGCCTTGATTTGCTCCTAAAGTAGCAATACCTTTAAAGAGGTTCTAAACTATCATAATTTTATGTGGTTAAGACACGTTGAGATATGTTTCAATCCCGAAGAATGAGAACTTTTGATAAATGTTATAAGTACAGATCCATTCCCTGAAGTAAATGTGACAATATGTAGTAAAACTTATATATACGAACGTGCATTTGGTTAAGAAGTTATCACGACTCACCTCCAGAAGAGGTATAATAATTGAGAAAAAAAATATTCTAAATATTTTATGCTTTAGTCCCGAAGTAGTAAATTCAGAATTCTGCTTTCGAAGTAGCAAACTCAGAAATCTGCTCCCGAAGTAGAAAATTTTAAACTCTACTCCTTAAGTAATAAATCTTTGAACTCTACTCCGGAAGTAGTAGAACTTTGAAATAGTAAATCTGACATTTACCCTTGAAGTGGTGAAATCAAAATTTATTTTACTTCTGAAGTAGTAGAACTCTTAAATTTACTCTCGTATTAGTAGAATTCTGAACCTTACCCTCAAAGTAGTAGAACTTTGAATTTACTCCTGAAGTGGTAAACCTTTGGACTTTACTCCCTAGTAGTAAGGTTTTGAATTTTATTTTCAAAAGGGTTCAACTTTGAAATTTACTTCTTTTACTCCCCAAAATCTGTTGTGAGTTTATAATGCATGTAAAGGTTTTTCTTATTTTCTTGCAAGCTTCAGTTTTAGTTATATAAGGTGGCAAAATAATGAAGGACTAATTTTATATGTATTTTGATGGTCTAGAAGTATTTGTATGATTTTTGACAAGCGAAAAAATGTTTGAGAAATATATTGAAGTGGTGTTTACTTGTGGTTGAGTGAAATAATGAGCTATTAAAATTATGTATAAAGCGCATCTAAATGACCATGTTTCATTCCCCGAAGTGAATGAAGCAATACTACAATACACCTCCTGCAGAGATTGAATAACAAAGGATATAAATGTTATTTTGTGGTATGAAGGTCATTGTTCTATGTGACTGTCGCACATCAAATCATCTTGAAAACTTTTATTATGTATCATTCTAAGGCAAAAGGATATAAATTGCGTAGAATACTATCTACTATAACCACATTGATATATTATGGTTACTATCACAACTTTGATGATAAATATTCGAATGTTAATGGTATTCTCCCTGAGGAGATGTCTAAAAGACTAAAATTTAGAATTTACTTTTCATCATTTATAAATTGTATTGTCTTTAAATGTATATTTAATTACTATTCATTTCATGACACCAGTAGTGTCTAACTATAATTTCTTTTATGATACCAGCAGTATCTAAACAATATTTGGTTGTACAAAATTAATGATCAAGTGCTCCAGAAGAGTTAACTATTTATCTAGAAGATCATGACACTAATAGTATCCAAATAATATGTGTGATTATGGAGAATAAATTAGAGGCTCATGAAGAGCTCATATACTATTATGTAATTCATTCTAAATTGTAATATACGAAATTGTTATGATCGAAACACAAGTTGTAGTAAACCCGAAGTTTATTCAAGTAAATAGAATATCATATTGAAGCTATAATTAATCGGAGGATTAAATATCTTCAAAATCATAGTGGGTAAGAAATATGTATGTGAAAGATTACCCTCTTTATTCTCCAGATTGTACTACAAAAATATAAGCATGATGAAATCATGTCACGGTAAACCAGAAGTTTATTGGTACACAAAAATAATTCATGTCATAGTAAACCGGAAGTTTACTAAAACAGATAGCACATGGCATGGTAAACTTGAAGTTTACTAATACAAACAATTTTATCAATTGACGTGACAATTTTGGTTGTCCTGATTTAAATCTGATGTGTTAAGTTTGTATTCGGGATATATTGAAGAACTAGAAAATTCTTCAAAAATTAATTTGCTTATTCTCATGATAAGTTGATTACATCAGCTAATATTGTGATTGAATTTCCTAAATTTTGAAAAATATAAAAGGTGAATAAGGGTACGTTCACATGTTATGTGATGTCTTAAATAGATGCATTGATAAGACGGTCACATGTACGTTTATTGTCAACCCGCAGTTTGACATATGCAAAGTTACTTGCTCAAAATAATTGAGTTGAGAGCATAATTTTCAGGTTATCTAATCAAGATAGTTCATCTTGTTAATGTTGGTTTATATTCAAGTTGGTTTAGCGTTGAATGGCTCCGATAAATAGCTAAACCATTGCGAATGAGAACAAAGCTTCATGTGTTGATCTGAAATATGATATGTTACATACAATATTACTTGTATGCTTCAGACCAATAAATTATAATAAATTCTCCCCTCATAATTGGTTCAAGTCAGGAACTAAATATTTTCATCTAATAGTTTTTGTTGTGCGGTATATGATTAATGAATCTACCATGATGCACACAGATGGATTCCCCAAAGAAGTTGGAAATGTATTTAGTTTTTCTAACATAAGGGGAGAGAGAATAAACATCTAAGAAATATATTATGAATTATCATTAGTATGATACTCGTTCAAACGATAATTCAAGTCAAATGCTAGACTCATTTGCTGACCCAACTATTCCATATTTCAGTTGCAAGATGCTCCTAAATGTCTATGAAGGATATGGTTTACAACATGCATGAAACATGGTAGACAAATCGGTTTCAAACGCAATAATTCTTGAAAAAGAGAGGAGCAAATGATCAAAATGATCATAATAAGGAGGCAATGTGCTGTTGAAGAGCCTACGACATAACACTTCATAAAACCTCGTACGAGGTTTAGGTACCTGAAAAATAATGAAGTTATAAGATCTCAATAAGTTATGTCTAATTGCAAACCTATACAAAATTATATCTTGTCGACGATATATTTGATACAATATAGTGAGCAATATTGTATAATATTATGAGGATCTAAATTTTACGCCTCTTAAAGCATGCTGATATAGAAATAATTATCAAGTAGATGTATCTTGGTAAGGGTAAATTTACTGGACATGCAGTCCTGATATTAGAAGATGTCATGTAAATGAAAATTGTCTCAGCCAATATGGCTTACGTGACAAAATTTATATGAAATTTTTTGAAGGATTCAAAATGCCTGAAGCATATACAAGTTACTGAAAAACTTGCTTGTTATCCATAAACGGATTAAATGAACTAAGGTTGATGTACAGAAATCACCTTAATAAATATTTATTGATGAGGGGTACAAAGATGACTTTGTTTACCCTTATCCCTTTATAATATTCAAAATCTTCCATAATGTTGTGCAAGTTGATGACTTGAATATTATTGAAGCTTTTCGAAAAGCAGTAGACTACTTGCTAAAAGAAGTTCAAATGAGAAAATTAGATTGGTCTTGAAGTACCATATATTTGTTCAATTGATGTATTTATTTGTCTTACTATAACTATAAACATGATATAATTTCTTCCTTACATGGAGATACTGAACTAAGACCAGTGGCATATTATCGATTTGATAGACAATTTTTCCAAAATTAGGGGGAGAGAATAATGAAATAAAAAGGGAAATTTTATGAAATAATCCATCATTGTCTCATCTTGATCCACGTGCTTCTATTTGTGAGCAAGAAAGATTATTCACTTGCAGAAAATAGCAAATCAAATGCCAGACGCATTTACAAATTTGAAAGGGATTACCAAATCACATATCCCTGCAGAGAATGTCCCAATTCAGATTGATGTTCTTGTAGGACCATCTACTAGTGTCATAGCAAATGAGTCCAAAGCACACCTGAAGCGTGATAGACCATTGGATTCTAAGGATCGAAATCCTAGAAAAGGAAAATAAATGGTCAAGATGACACTAAGAAAGAATCTCATAAGCAGATGCATGATTTGATCAATCATGATATTCTTGAAGAAATCAATGAGCCGCAAACTCAAGAAAATGAATAAATATCAATAAATCCAATTGATGGAGGATTTATAAAATGAGAAAGGACAAAACACATTTCACCAAAGTTGTCTTCGCAACACGAGCTCCAAAAGAATGGTTATATCAACGTGCAACAAATTCGTTCAAGTGATAATATGACTGATTTGTTATCTAAGTCTCTACCAACTGCAACTTTCGAAAAGATGGTGCACAAGATTGGAATGCAAAGACTCAAGCATTTAGACTGGAGTTTTCATCATGGGGAGTTAATACATATTGTACTCTTTTTTCGTATAAGGTTTTGTCCCACTGGGTTTTCCTTGTAAGGTTTTTAATGATGCAACCAAAATATGTATTATTAGAAATGTGTACTCTTTTCCCTTCACTAGAATTTTTTCCCATTGGGTTTTTTTCTAGTAAGGTCTTAATGAGGCACATTATCTATGAACATTCAAGGGGGAGTGTTATGAAATACATATCCTTTTGTATGGATGTCCATACACATTCACTAACCTTTTGTATATTACATGTACCTATTAATTTTGGCACTTAATAATTGTAATCTCAATTGGGTGGTTACATGTACCTATTAATTTGGGCACTTAATATTTATAACATCCATTGGGTGGTTTCATATATGGCTGGCTAGCGGGCCGGGTCGGACCGGTCCTGGCCTGATCCCGCCTCGACACCGCCCCCATCCCGCCCTGACTTTTTTTTTAAAAAAAAATTGCGGTATCGGGACTCGAACTGGGACGGGACATGGTCTCGTCCCGACCCGGTCCCGGTCCCACCCGAAATCCCCCTTTTGCACAAATAACTGTTGCACCAACGACCATTTTACATTTTGGCCGTTGTGCAACGACCATATTTGGCCTCCCCCAACCCCCTACCCCCTACTCCCTTAATATTTATTTTTAACCCATAAGTTATTATATTTACACTTTAACCCAATTTTCCAACTATAAATCCTCATTTTCTCATCATCTTTCTCACAAATCTTCCTACAATCTCTCTAAATCTCTCAATCTATCTCTCTACAAGTCTACTAAAAATTAAATTTTATTTATTCATTTGAGAGTGAAGTTGGCAACTAGCTTCAGGATCTTCTATCGAGCAAAGTTTCAATTTTCAACCTCTCGATTACACGTCGACGTTACGTCGGCGTTTGGTACATTCGTTCCTTCATTAAATTATTATTGTCTGTTTATTTTATTTAGCGCACTTAATTTCATTTACTTTAATTATTTATTAGTATAATTATAAATTTATAATGGAAGGATTTAAACGTATGCTTACAGATAGGGGTCAGACTTCTTCTAGTAGGGGCAACAAGGTCAAGGGTACTTCTTCTAGTCATCCTATTTCTAGATAGAATCCTATTCCTACACATGATGATTTTGCTGATACTGAACATTTTCCTACAATACCATTAGATTTAGACGATGTGCTATTTTCTGGAACTCAAGAAGACTTAAATTTAGACGATGATACACCCACTAATGTAGATGACAACACACCCACTAGTGCACCTTCAACTGAAATGCCTCCTATTCCCCCTAGTATGAGACGAGGTCCGGCAAAACGATCATTAAAATCAGATACATGGACATTTTTTGATAGGAACGTAGAGAATCAAGTAGCTAGATGTAAAATTTATAAAGATGTTTTAAAATTTAAAACTGAAAAAGGTCACAATGGGACGGGGGGTTTAATGAGACACGTAGCAAGGGCTTATCCAGCTAGGTATGCCCAATACGAGGCTTCAAAATCGGGTACGCAAACGCCCGCTCCATCGGGACAAGGTTCACATACTGTCCCGGACCAAGTACAGGGTCAAATTAATCCCAGGAAGGGGGGAATTGTAGGCCCTAATTACAATAAACATAGAGATAGGGAAGCAATAACAAAATTAGTTACTGTGGAGGGTTTACCTTTTTCATTTCCTTCATCTCCCGATTTTATTCATTATATTAGAGATATGTATAATCTTGCTTTTAACGGTTTTCCTAGATCAACTGTTAAGAGAGATGTATTTAAAATGCACATGAATATCAACAGTATTTACATTATTCATTATATCATTTTAATGGCAAAGTGGATATCACTTCTGATATATGCCGTAGTACTAACGACCATGATTATTTAACGGTAACCTGTCATTGGATAGATTATAAATGGTCTATGCAAAAAGCGTATCTTAGCGTATAGATATATAGATGATAGGCACACTGATACTTTTATTGCAGAAAATATTTATCAAGTGTGCGATATTACAGAATAACTGATAAAATTATGACTATTACATTAGATAACGCTTCTTCTAACAATTATGCTATTACAATTTTAAAAAATAGTTTAACTCCATCTTTTTCATATCATTTTCATATAAAATATGCGTGTCATATATATAACTTAGTTGTAAAGGATGATCTATCAATTTTTGAAGACATTCTTAGTAAAATACAATTTGCTATAAACTTTATTTTTAAAAATAATAGAATACAACGAAAAAAGAATATAAAAAAACTTGTCACGATTGTCAACTAGGTGGAATTCTTTATATGAGCAACTACTTATTGCTTATGACTATAGAAAATCTATAACTTTATTTTTTAACTCTCATAATCAAAATTCAGCTGATATGGTTGTAGATACCAATTGGGGAAAAATTTCTAAACTTATTGTATTTCTAGAGAAATTTTTTCAAGCAACAAAAGAATTTTCCGGTATATATTATCCTACTATTTCAACTATATTGTTTTATATAGCTCTAATATTGTTACTGCTTAATGAATATATGGATAAACCAGCTTATAAGGCAGTTATTAAAAAAATATTTATCAAAATAAAAAAATATTTTATTCCTATTCCCACTATTTATATTATTGGTGTTGTATTAAATCCAATTATTAAAATAGACGGTACTAAATCACTTATTGAAACTATTTACGATTGTATAGCAGTACTACCACCTCCAAGTCCCAAAAATCCAAATCACCCACCACCTATTGAACAAACTAAAGAAGAAGTGTTGTCTAGCGTAGAAGACGAATGCAAAAAAGTATATAAGTTTTACCAACAAGAAAGTACTAGCAACCTACCGGCTTCCATACCATCTTCTTCTTCTTCAACACAACCTCACAAAAGACATGATGTTTTTGCGGCTAGTATTGAAAGCCTCAGAAATAGAATGTGCAGTCGTAACGCTACTAACCAAATTAGCGAGTTTGATATTTTTGTTTTGCAGGGTTCTGTACCATACCAAGCAGTTCTCAATGAAGAATGACGCGAAGACTTGCTGAAATACTGGATGGGGAATGAGAAGACCTTTCCGACACTTTCAATGATGGCCCGAGATCTTTTGAACATTCAAGCGTCATCAACGGCGTCTGAAAGCTCTTTTTCTGCAGGCAGATATCGAATGGGAGAGCACAGACACTCATTAGCCGGAGACAGCTTGATGATTGTAGTATTATTCAGAGATTGGATATGAGCGGAGCGGAGAAGGTGCGGTCAACCGGAGATCAACGAAGAAGAAGACGAAAACTACAACGAAATCTTATCCGAAGGTGGTGGAAGCGACGTGGAGCAATTTGACCTACAAATACCATTTCCAACCGAAGAACCACAGGAAATTATCAAGAAACTAGAACATGTGTTTTTTCAAAATGTAATTTTTTTAATTGTAATTTTACTATGTAATTTACAACTTTTGAACAACACCACAAAGTTGCAATTTTGACAATTGTATTTGTATTACAAAAAAAAAACCATATGTCTATTAAATAATATAAGAGGCACAAAAACATCATTGGGATGTTTTTATTAACCTAACTTATTTAATTATTGAGTTTTTTTAGATATATGTTATTTTTTAAATTAAGTGCAAAAAAAAAACATCCCGATCCCGCCCCGACCCGATTTCGACGAGATCAAAAACGGGATGGGACGGAGGCGAATCCTCCCTGTCCCGAACCCGGCCCACAGGCCACCTCTAGTTTCATCCTATAAATTGAGATGTTATTCACCTTTGAAGAATGGGCAATATACACTTGAAAAGGAAGAAAGTCTCCTCCTCATCTCTACTTCTTTGTCTACATCTCTTGTCTTATAGTGCTTTCCTCTCTACTTCTTTGTCTACATCTCTTGTCTTATATTGCTATTGCTATCATTTATTTTATTCTATTTTATATTTTTGTGTTGAACTTTAATTTGTGGAATAATTTTAAAATTTTATTTTAGTTGATATTTTGTACTATATTTAAATCACCATATTGATATTATATAAATATTTTATATATTTTTAATTTACCTATGTATTATATTAATTTAAAATTTTAATATTTAGTTTAAAATTTTAATTAAATGAAAGTTAAAACTTAATTAAAGTCTTTCTTATAGATATTTAAAATAATTTCTCTCGATAAGAAAATTAAAAATAAACGTTTATTGATACTTGTCCCTTTTCGTAATTTGACACTTAGAGGCGGTCTTTTATGAAGATTAGCCAAACACAATTTGCTTATCAAAAACACTTTTCAAATGAATTAACCAAACACAAATTGTTTCTCCCCAAAAGTATTTTTTTAAAATGAATTTTATAAAAAAATATTCAAAATAAGTAGTTTTTAACCGCTTGGTCAAACAGAATGTAAGAGACTAATTCATTTGAAAATGTACATAAGGAGGTCCAGTAAATTAGATTATGGGCTTCTATGGTCCGGTCCGAAAGCCCAAAGTTTTCACAATACCAATCAGCTCTTTTATCTTGGGCTAAGTTAATTCATTTGTTAGGCCTTTCATTGGCACCAATTTGTTTCTCTTGGGGTCGTTTGGTTTAGAAACAAGTTACTCAGAGATAATAATATTATGGGTTAGTAATGGATGGATTGAATGCAAGGTTTAATAATTGAATTGTTGTATCAGGATTAAAACATGTGTTGTATTTACTTTAAAAAGTTGTCTAACACATGAGAGATATTTTGGTCATTTTAATTTTGATAAATAGATTTATGCATAACTAATGAAACCAAACGAGCACTTAGGGATCGTTTGGTTCATGGGATAAGGTGGATCTCAAGATTAGCTTTGGAATTAAAATTTATACTTTATTTTGTTGAAGGTATAACTAATTGAGGATAAATTTATACCTTCAACGAAACAAAGTATAAATTTGATTCCAAACTTAATTATGGGATATCCCACCTTATCCCATCAAATTTGGTGTTATTTTATCTCACCTGGGAGGTAGAATAAATTAGTCCAAAAATTATAATTCAGGACTATAATTCTGAGATAACTTAATCCGCGAACCAAACGAGCCATAGTCCGGAGGTCCAAAGCCCACGGAGTGGCTTAGTTTAATGTGATTTCCTGCTAAATGATTATGTTATGCTAATTGCCAAAGGGCCTATCTAGTTTTGATCATTTCAATTAGTAGTTACTACTAATTATTATCAGCATTAGTACCGAATTATTAAAAGTAACCACTTGTTGAAGCAATTCTGGACTAATAGTGCAAAGCAATAGTTTTGCCCATGATAACTCACATTTACTCTAATTCAAACATTGATTTAATATCAATCAATCTTTAGTGTGAATCTTGACTTTGGTACTAGGGATGGCATATGGGTACAATTTTGCGGATTTCGCATCGTATCCGTCCAGTTGGGGCAGGTATGGGTATACCTTTGGTAGGTAGTAGGCAGGTATGGGTATTGAAAACGTACTCACCACGGGTGGCGGGTAGGTGGTGGATTTGCAGTTATACCCGCCTTCCCCGCCCCGCATCCAACCGCCCACCTACTCGCTCCATAAGCCCAGTAATAGTTGTAGCAGTCCGTAAGCCCATAAGCCCAATGCCAATAATAAGTGAGTAGGCAAAACCCTACTCACTTACACTTAGTCCTTACTCAAGTTCAGCAGCCTTCACTCGTCGGTCTTCACGCCTCCCTCTCTCGTTCACTCTTTAGTCTCTGCCGGCTGTCGTCTCTCCTCTCTCTCTCATTCTCCGTCACGCCGCCACCAGCCTTCACGCCTCCCTGTCCATGAGAGCATGACAACATGTATTGATTAAGAGGACCTACTATTCTGAAAACAAAATATTTGATTTTGTTTTCATTTGTGATAAAATTTAGAAAAACATTTTTGGTTTACAAACTATATGTTCTAGTTTTATAACTGTAAATCAAATCAACTATTCTAAGCTGATTGATTTTCAAACTGAACTTGCCTTTGGGTTCTTTTAAGAACACAAATAATCAATTATGTTTTGGTAGTTATTTTCAAAGGAAAAAAGTTCATATTTTGTTAAAACCAGTGTGCTTACATTCAATGCCCACTACTAAAGATGTGTCAACAACCTTCTAAAAATCCATCCCTTTATGTAGTTTGTCGTGTTTATATAATGTACTAATTTAATTTATAAGACTATTTTGTTTTGGGTTTGATCACTATTTTGTATTGATCACAAATGAATTGATTACAAAATATGCCTGGCGGGTACATGCGGGTATTGGCGGGTGACGGATATCCACTTGGGTGGTGGAGCGGGTGTGAATTTAGGAATATACCCGCACTAGGCGGGTATGTATGTTGAAATTGTACCCGCCACCTGTGGCAGGTATAAAATTTTCTGGCGGGTAAGGGTGCGAGAGAGGGGTACCCGCACCCCGCCCCGCCCCGCCCAATTGTCATCCCTATCTGGTACTTACTTCTTTCTTCATGATAATTATGAGAATAAGAAAAAGAACAAAACGAAGCCAACAATTTGCGCATTAATAGTTTACTTTCTCAGGGAAATTAACTGATTTTCTTTACCATTTTTTTGTAGGTCTCCTCTCTCTTTTTTCCTTCTGATTTTCCTTAATGTGTCTTTTTTTTTTGTACATTAAAAATACTAAGTAAACTACTTGAAATCGTTCATAAGCTATATTGCTTGAATTTGCCAAGAGGAAAAATCTCTTTTCATTGATAACGTCTTCGCATACAATCATATCGGTGACATTTATTTGCCTAAAAATCTGCACATTTATATGCGTTTCCGGATATGAATTATTTTCCTTGATGAGTCTATGCATCAACCAAAGACTGAAACTTTCATTCATTTTTCTTAAGAATTGAATTCTGATCCCATGTTTTCCACTATTGTTGATCCAATACACAAGACATTGGTAAAATGCACTATTATATTTGCCCTTTCAATGATATTGGAAAACAATCAAAACATCATGGAACTATAAATTTTGTGTTCCATTGGCCATATTTTATCCAAATATTTTGGCGGTAAACCACCTTATCTTGATAACTGAAAATAAGAGACATATTTTCAAACTTTGATCTTCCTTTTTTTGGGACAAGGTAACTAAGAGTATGTTCTTATTGGTATTTGGGTCAAGGATTATTTAATTACGGATTTAATTAATATTCCCCTCCCGTCCATAAATGAAAATTACTTTATTTAGGTTCTCCGGGGCATAGTCTAGTGGCAAAGCCTGAGCGCTATAAGGCGCTCTAGCATGAGACAGTGTGAGTTCGATTCCCCGCAAGCATGAAGAAACTCTGCATGTTAGGAAATTTGACCTTGTCTCATTGATCAGTTGTACGCTCTCAGAAAACTGGCCACCGGAGCACATCCCGCGATTTACCTGGTAATAGTGTTGAAGGGCCGGTGCTATTACCTCCAGGACGTAGTCAGGCGCAAGCCTGGAGACCTGGATTATCAAAAAAAAAAATTACTTTATTTAGGTTGGCATTTACTGCACTTCAGGTCTTTTCACGAGCAGATGTAGTTTTCAACAGATCCACACCACTATTACAAAGAATATATATATAGTAGATGTTATATTTCCTCTACTTTTTCGTGCGCTTACTAATTTATATTTTGAATCTCTTTGGTAATAACCCACTTGTTTTTTGTAGACTTCAGAGAAGAGAAAAGAGGCATTCGTCAGTACAGGAAAGCCAATCAGGCAAGTTTTTTTTTTTTGCCGTGTCGTGAAGTGAAATTGTATCGTATATTAGTCAAAGAGGTTGACGAACTACTACGATCTATAGAATTCTCATTTATATCCAATCCCAACAAGAATAGAAGCAAGTCGCTTCTGACCTGTCTTGACTTCACCACTATAAGTACTATGCAAGTTTTGATGTAACATGACTAATGTTCTCTACTAAGGTTTGTGTGACATTCTTGAAAAGTGAATCATTATGAATATTATACTCATAACATGTATCACAGCCTTATTACATAATCTCTACAAAAAAGAGAAGCAATTTCAAAAGTGAACTAAAAAAAGGAAGCAACTTTACAATCAACTTTTCATATATGGGCACCCCTAAGCAGCTTAAATAGAAAATGAAAATATAAAAAGAACAGTCCGGTGCAAGGCATCACCGGAAGGATCGAAACCACATTCGTAGGCCGACAATTTTTCTGGTTGCACGTATGTTTTTTTATGTACATACCACTCTTTATCACCCTTCTTATTCTTTTTTCTACGTGGTGTATTTACTTGAATGATGCTATAAATCTTCATCAAAGTGCTTATTTTTTTATAATTCCCTAGGTGCAAGTTAAACATCAACTCAAGAAAGCGATAGACGAAAGCAGAATTGAAGAAAGAACTCCGAGTGAAGGCAACTCACTAGGAATTTTCTATAAAACAAAATGGAATAGGGTGCTTTGCACTAAACGAAAAGGAGAGAGCTTTTAAGACCTTCAACAGTGGCAAAGACTTCGAACTTTCGCTTTTATATAGCAGACTTGACTGCACAGGGGAAACGTTCCACAATTTATCAAGATTTTCTGACTTATTTTCAAGATTCTGATTGATTGCCTTTTTTTTCCGATATGCCGCTCCGCCATCGCACTACGTGAGGTTCGGAAAAAGACCGACCACCAGGGTTATTGTACGAAAATGAAAATGTATAAACACAACTTTTAGGACAGATAAACATGTTGGACACACTGTGATTAGTGGGAGTGACAATGGTGGGGCTCTTTAGAAAAAGTTAATGGATCATCCGCAGATGATAAAATATAATATGATCCACTAACACCCCATCCAAAATGCCTTTCTTCTACGCACTCATTCACATCTTGTTTTTTGGCCAATAACTAAAACAAAATAAATCACATCCTTAAGTAACTAAAACAAAACAAGTCACATTCTTAAATACCCTTTTGACAACAACCAGCATTCACATTCTTGTTTTTTGGCTAATAACTAAAACAAAATAAGTCACATTCTTAAGTAACTAAAACAAAACAAGTCACATTCTTAAGTACCCTTTGACAACAACCACAACATACCAGTGTAATCCCAACAAGGTCTAGGGTGGATAGAGTGTATATAAACTTTACCCCTACCTTGATAGACTTTACCCTACCTTGATAGGTAGAGAGGTTGTTTCCGATAAACTCTCAACTTAAGTACACTTCGAACAAACCAAAAATCAAGACATGGTTGTAAAATAAAACCAGTAGGATTTCATCATCCATTGAGTAACACAATACTCCTAAGATTGGAGTATATAAACAAATAGTAAAAATACAAAGATAACAAAAGGCCTTTTGTTTCGTTCAAGCTTTTTTTGAGAAACTAGGCCACACTTCCCCATTCACTTACATGGGAGAACCTTTCAAGATGAAAAAAGCAAAAGGGTCAAAACTTCCCACTACATAAAAAAAGTTCACATTTTTACTGCTAACTCAAACCTAAAAAATCAAGAAAACCAAAAGGGTATAATACAAGAAAGAGAGAAGGAAAACACTAGACTAAATTAAATTTTACAAGGGTGGGGCTATTATCAATAATGTGATCTTTTTTTTTCCAACTTTATTGGCAGTTGGGGTTTCTACCAGGGCCTCCATAGTAAAAGTGATGGCCCCAATCTTCATTACTTCCTGTTTGGACATCATAACAATTGGATTGCTCAGTGAAAGTGCCAAGATCTTTTGGAGATTTAAGATTATTTGAGCTGTCAACAACTTGAATGTTTCTGAAATAACTTGACTTGCCAAAACCTTCTTCAGGAAATCTACCACTTCCCATTTGTGTAGCTGTATGTTTACCATCTGGTTGTGAATTCACCACTTCACCACCCCACTCTATCATGGATGCACTCTCAGCCAAATAGGAGAACAAGAAAGATGGCCAATATCCCAATACATAGTCATTTCCAAATTGCATCCACCAATGTCCTTCTTTTGGATCCTACAACAACATCCAATATAAAAGAATTATTACACCAACAAGAACAAATAGAAAGAGAATTTTTTGTGTGTTTTAGGCACAAGAATGCACAGATTAATACAATTGGAACAGTGAAGTGTGGGGGCTCAGTGTTTCTGAATAATAAAGATTTAGTTTTTCCAAGAAAGTTGAAAATGACAAAAAAGGTCTCTTATATTTGAGGGTAGGTTTAAAATAGTCCCTTAAGTATGCACTTACCAGTTTTGGTCCTTTTAAGTTTTTCAAAAGTCAACATTTTTTGTCACCGTATAATATTTAATTTTCCCTTCTTTTTCATAGTAAATATTTGACAGTGACTAAAAAATGTTAGCTTTTGACAAACTTAAAAGACCAAAACTGTTAAGTGTATACTTAAAGAACACCATTCTGAAACTACCCTCAAACAAAAGGGACCGTGTTTGTCATTTTCTCCAAGAATGCACATATCAATACAATTGGAACAGTGAAGTATGGGAGTTCAGTGTAATAATAAAGATTTAGTTTTTCCAAGAAAGTTGCTATAGTTACGTATTCAGAAATGCATCTTTTTTTTTAATCAATTCACTTTATGAGATGCTGGTTGCTGGTGCCCACAATAAAGACTGAAACTCTTGAGAGTGGATTTTTACCTTCCAGATAAGAATATTAATATCATATTGGGAGTTTCTATAGGCTGAAACAGGAGAAATGCTTGCTCCCATAGCTATTGCACTGCTTACTTGAATGAAACCTGAGCATAGAAGGTTGTAGCAGCCTGTTGCTTGATATGCATCACTCTGCAAAATATTGTAACCAAAAAGATTAAACAAAAGATCATAATGTTCAAATGAAAATGAGAAGAGTGGTTACTCAATTACCGAAACTAGTAAAGAAACTTACAGTCCAATAAGTGAACAGTCTTGTGTTATTGTCACCATAGAGGTCAGGGCTAACCTGGCATGGCATTCACGTGTATGCTTACTGTTAGACTCAATAATACTAACACAAAATACTTTTGATATGTGAAGGTGAACAGTCCCTCACTATAACTTTTTAACTCTAAATAGTTCAAATGTACTAGCTGATATATCTATCACATAGTAATTAATATACCTGCCAACCAGCTTCAATGCTGTTTAGATCTTCACCAAAAGAACCACCAAGAATCCAAAGCTGAGACAAGCTGAACTCATTTGACTGTTGTACCTTAGGTTCCCACACATTAATAGTTGCCTTAGCTCCATAATACTTGTCTCCTTCAACATAAGCTATTGCATGCTGCCAATACAATACACACAAACAATCAGAATAAAGAAATGACAATAAGGGCAGTCCGATGCACTAAGCTCATGATATGCGCGGAATCCAGGGAAGGACAGGACAACAAGGGTCCATTGACAATGAAATCAAGAAATGGTTAAGGTAGAAATGGTTAGGCACCTGATGGCCACTTTCATTGGTAAGGTCAGGATCTGTAGACCTGGGCTTAGGGATGGCTCTATGCTTCTTCTTACCATACCTTTTAACAGAACTTGCCCTCAAAACATCATCTTTTTTTGTTCTCCTTACAGGAATAGTGTCCTCTGGGCATCTTCCATTCATATGCCATAACTGAGTAATGGGATTAGTACTTTCTTTAGACCTTGTGGACATTTTTTCCTCATCATAAAGCCCTTCTGGGTGGTAGTTAGGTCTCATCTGAGCATTTGTAAAGAAAAAAAACACCCTTTAGAATATTACAAAAGAAAATCAAAGAAAATACTGAAAAAAGTGTTTGTATTAAAAGTAAAATACGGACCTGGATTTTGTGATCTTTGAGGAATGGGTGGTCAAAAGCTGGTTGCTGAGAGATGTGTACGCAGTCAATGATATCCCCATCTGCACTCTGTATAATCATTACACTCACAACATTAAAAATCTAATCTAAGTAAAATATTTTTCCATTGAGCAAAGGAAATTGATTTCTAACTTCAGAAATGACATTAGCACTCATAACTAATTTTGAATGACTTCCAAGAACAAGGGAGATAATACACAAAATGGAGCCCAAAACAAGAAAACACTTGCCCCGATTAAAAACAAAGCCAACCAATATAACAACAACACTGCAATAACTATTTAAGTACCCAATTATTTCCTGAAAAAATGATTGAAAAATGGACAAATAATACACAAGCTAGGAAAAATTAACACTCAGAACACCATTTTTTTCTCAAATAACAACAACATACAACATAGCCAGTGTAATCCCGCAAGTGGAGTCTGGGATGATAGAGTGTAATCAAACCTTACCCCTACCATGAAACTTAAAAAACTCAAAAAAGATTGAAATTTTTTACCTCAATGCTTTTAATGGGAGGTTTATTGACTCTTTTCAAGTGTTTCTCAACTTCAAGCTTCTGTCTTGAAACAGATAGCCTAGCAGCACAAGCTAATGAGATGAAGTAAACCAACATGAACACTATAGCAAAAGCTCCTCTTTTCCTGCTAAAAAGCGCCATTGTTGTAGTTAAGCTAAGCTAGACACCTCCAAGCAAGAAAATAAGCAAGACCCAAGTCAAGAAGTGAGCTAAAATGGCTACCCACTTCACAATTTAAGTACGTTTATAGAGCTCAAATCCACTCCCCACACCATGGTCAAGAAAAGAAAGAGCTCTTAAACTACACCCATACACTGCTTATCCTACGCAACCCCCCTCAAAGGAAAAAAATTGCTTTCGGTTTGAGTATTTCTTCTCTCTCTCCATCGAAAAATCCAATAAAACTGCAGAGTTGGGTCTGTCTTTTTCTGTTTCCATAATTAACCCTCCCTCCACCCCTATTATTTAATTACTTTCCTTTCAATTACACTCTGCGTCTCAAATTATTTATAGCACAATTACATATTCATTGTAATTTCACGCATGGTAATCTCGAAAGGATAAGATTATCAGAACTTATCTCTATTTTTTATTATGATTATTAAAAATAATTATTTTAAAATTTTAAATTACAATTGAGCGTTTCTTCTTTGTAAAATTTTATCATTAATAAAATTACACATAAATAGAATAAATATTTAATTGAGATGAATTATTAGTTTAGCAAATTGCTACAAGTAAAATATTGAATGTGATTTAATGATCAGGATTTGAGAACATAGCAACTAATATCACATATAAAATCTACCTAAAAGAGAGCAAATTACTCTCATTAGGATTCAAACGCACGCTGTAAATCTCCAATTGAATTTTAATTTTTCCTCCTTTTTAATTGAGGTATGGCCGGAAACTTTTTACTGGGTGAACACGAGGGGTTAAAAAGGACAGTGGGAAAGGGAGGGGGTTGGAGAAAATGCAGCACCACTGATGTCCTTTTCTTTTTAGGTGGGGTCCACAGTACAAAATTATGAATTTATCTGTTTGCCCTTTTGAGTTCAAAGTTTTTAACCGTTATCATTTCGAATTTGCCCCTCTATTTACCATCTCGAGGCAATTGTACCAACCATACAACCTCCTTTTTTTTTAATCCAGGACTCCAGACTTGCGCCTGACTACGTCCTGGAGGTAATAGCACCGATCCTTCAACACTATTATCAGGTAAATCGCAGAATGTGCTCCGGTGGTCAATTTTCTGGGAGCGTACAACTGATCAATGAGACAAGATCAAATTCACCAACATGCAGACCAGACTTGCGCCTGACTACGTCCTGAAGGTAATAACACCGATCCTTCAACACTATTATCAGGTAAATCGCGGAATGTGCTCCGGTGGTCAGTTTTCTGGGAGCGTACAACTGATCAATGAGACAAGATCAAATTCTCCAACATGTAGAGTTTCTTCGTGCTTGCGGGGAATCAAACCCACGCTGTCCCATGCCAGAGCGCCTTATAGCGCCCAGGCTTTGCCACCGGACTATGACCCTACAACCTCCTTTTCTCCTCTTCTTTTTTGTTTTTTGGGTGTAGAGATATAGATTTTATAATTCACTAGACCTTGTTTTAGTTATCGGATTATTTACACAGATTGATAGGAAAAATATAGTCAAAAATATAATGAGACTGATAAATAAAATATCGTTTATTTTATAAATAGTATTTTAGATATTTAGGTTTATTGTTCAAACTAGTGAAATGATAGATAAATATATAATTCATAAGATTAAAATTGGAGAATTGAAATGGAGAAGTGTTGTCGGAGTTTTATAGGATATAAAAATACATACTAAAGTGAAATATAAGGTATATAGAACAGTTATAAGAGTTTCGATGTTTTATGGTAGTGAGTGTTGAACCGCTAAAGTAAAAAATATTTACAATATGGGTGTTTCACAAATATTATGAATGTGCGTCATACTACATTAGTCAAGAAAAATGCAAGTAGCATGTGATGAGGATAACCAGAGGAAATTCGCTTGAGATGGTTTGTACCTACTTGTGTCTACCTACTAATGCATCGAACTATATGTGTCAAACTATGGCGAATGAAGGTGTTAAATGGAATAGGCACACACCTGAAATTATATGAAAAAAATTGTCGTGAAAGACCTAAAATACTGGAAATCAATGCAAATTTAGCCAAATATAGGACATAATGAAAGAGAAAAATTCATATAGATGACGTTTTCTAGTTGTAAATAGATTTAAGATTTATTGGAGAACTTCTAAAAATATTATTATAATTAATTTATTATTACTATAATATTTGTTTGTATTCAACTTATATTTCACTTTTATTTTATTTGCTGTGATGATTATGTATCAAAAAAATTGTTTTGGTAACTAAATACATTCCCTTATTATATATTGTTCGATTTGTTCGGTGAAGTAACCGCAAAAAGTTTCTTTAGTTGGAAATGATTCAACCAAAGTCTTACAAAATAAATCTGCAATTAAATGCATAGTTATATCTAGAAATTAAATAAAGCAACATCGGTGCTTATTTAACTTAGCTATATATGAACAAACTTCCACTAAAAAATAGTAACTCGTATTTATAGTTAAGGGTAATATACGACAATTATCATCAATTCAAAATTTTCAAATTATTAAACAACTATCATTAATTCCTGAAATATTAGTAGTATTTGTTATTATTCGTAAGTCCCTCAAATTTGCAGAATATTCCTCAATTACATATGCTTATGCATTGCATTTTCGCATGGCATCTTTCGTTGAGTCGTGAGAATAAAGATGAATTATAAGTCAATTTGGTCCATAGAAGTTTTTCCTTTTTGCTTCTTTTCCCTTTTTTCTTTCTTGAGGAAAAGAAAAGGATGATTAATGGGCACTTATTATAAATTATTGTAATAATAATATTCCTTAAAAAGTTTCTTCTTTTTCAGAAATTTTTACTTAGATACTTTATTTGTAGTAAAATAATTATTAGAAGAATAATGCACCTATCAAGCTTCTTTAATTTGAACCACGAAGGAGATCTGACTCATTTTTCATGTGAATTCTTCATCACTTGCTTCAATTGATTCAGAAAGTGTGGGCTCTTTTTTATATTTTAAAATGTATTTTAATGTGACGTTCATGATAGAAAACAGAATGATAAGAACGGATCAAGGAGAAGGATTAACAAGCTTCTAGAATAGCAAGTTTTAAAAAAATGATCACATATTACACCGCAGACAAATCTTATATCGAATAAGAGAGGAAAATATATAATTTTGTAAGGCATATAATAAGTTCATAAGGTACGCGTGATTTTGAGGTAGATAATTGTATACTCTAAGGACAAAACCATGAGACCACTTGAAGCCAAAACGGATAATATGTATCATGGACTTACAACAACAACAAACTCAGTAAAGTTTTACAACATGAGGTCTAGAGAGGGTAAAATATTTTCGAGAGATCTTCGGGCTCAAGTTATTGTTGGAAATTTGCATTTGGCGGGAGTTGCGACCGACCAACTTTAACGGCTTAAACACTAGTGTTACGTATGTTGGAGAATCCGGTTCTTCACACATGCATGATCTACTAAGTACGTAGATAACCGTAGGGCCAAGAATCGTCAAATTTCATTGAGAAATGAAAGAGATATTGGTCTACGAAGTAAGGTGTTTAAAGCATGGAAAATGTGGTATTGTGTTCAATTCTCCCTCATCGGTAGAGGAAGAAAGAATTGTTGTGTATATAAGACTCGAAATTGGTTTGGGGTTTGGGACCCCAAGGGGTATCCCATGTGTTTAAAGGAGGGAGGACCTAGATGTGCTTCGGTTCAAGGAAAGACCACACGCGCGCCGCCGCCGCCCGCCCGTCCGGTTCCGAGTTCTGGGTTCTCGGGTTCTCGGGTTCACGGGTCCACGGGTCCACGGGCTGTGGGCCTTCTGATATTATCTTTTTGGGCCAGAGAACTTTTCCAGAAGTACAGTTTGATCCCAGAAGTTCCAGATGTACAGTTTGGTCCCTGAAGTTTCAAGATGTACAGTTTGGTCCCTGAAGTTTCCAGAACGTCAGAATTTGGACAGTCAAAGCTGAAACGCCAAGCTCTCAATTCAGCCATTTATTTTGGCTGAATTACTCCTCCTATAATGGCCAAATCCGTTGGTCTTTCACCATTTATGTTGGTGACTTTACTACCTCTATAATGACCATTATTTGGCTATTATGGAGGCAGTTTTTCAGCCCCTCCATCACCTATATAAACACCCCCTTACACCATTGTTGAGCACTAAGAACACACATATAATATACACGAAATTCAGAAGCTTACACAAGCAGAAAGTTTTTCTTCTTCCTACAACTTCCAAGGCATCATTTCGTTACTCAATATTCTTCACGGTAGCTCTTGAGTTTCCTTTGCTCAAGTGTTCCATTGCTGTTTTATCTTGGGAGACAAATTGTCCAGGACGTATAAATGATACATACGGGGCAATATTGTCTTAAGGACAGAGTGCCACACTCGACTCAGCAACACAAGTTTCCAACTTTTCATTTTCAACAAATTGTAATTTCAGCTTTTTGTGGTTCTTCTTCCTACAACTTCCAAGGCATCATTTCGTTACTCAATATTCTTCACGGTAGCTCTTGAGTTTCCTTTGCTCAAGTGTTCCATTGCTGTTTTATCTTGGGAGACAAATTGTCCAGGACGTATAAATGATACATACGGGGCAATATTGTCTTAAGGACAGAGTGCCACACTCGACTCAGCAACACAAGTTTCCAACTTTTCGTTTTCAACAAATTGTAATTTCAGCTTTTTGTGGTTATCTTGTAATTTTCAGATTACTAGTTGAACTATTGAATCTTTGTTTATCCTTTCGAATACTTGTAATAGTTATATACTTCCCGTACTGCTTTATATAGTACCATAGAGCAAAAATACCCAACAGTTATATCATGGACTTAAGCTGTGACATTTAATTTCTTCTTAACATAATTCAAAATAAAAATAAAAAGAAAAAAGAAAATATATAGATGAGTGGAATGAATCCAATGAAAAATGTGTCATCAATTAATTAATTATATTTTCGGCAGAGAATCCACTGCCAACGTGGAGTCTCATCCACGATAATTATTTGTTCTTCAACTGGACAAAGATTCTATGCTTTTGATATTGTAGTCCTAGTAAAACTATAAAAATATTTCCATGAACACTTAAATTAATCATCTTTTTTAGTTTCTTCTTCCCAACTAACTTAACAATTAGTAAAATAAATTAAACTAAACGAATATACTCCTGACTTGACAGTGGTCAAACGGTGTTTTTTGTGTAACAATAGTCAATGACTCAATATTGGTAAGAGCTCAATTTCCAAAAATTACATTTTTTGTCAAGTTTATGTTTTTTTGCAGTGTTTGTATTTTTTCGTATAATTACTATAGGAGAAGCAGACAAGTTTTTGCCTAAGTATTTGACAAAGAAACAGGATTAGAACTTAGACGAACTTAAGAAAAAGTTAGGGAGAGGATGTACAACAAAATTCAGTAATTAATGCATTTGAATTTGCAAGTAATTGGAGCATTTTTTTGTTATGTGTTTTCAATGTTTCAATAATGTATTCACATTCATTCATGCAGAGACAAGGTGTTGATAACTCGAGTATCTAGGCAGAACTTCGGAAATTTCTTTCAAATTGCACTAAAAAAAAACTACTCAAAATGTTTATGAAAGTAACAATAAGAACTGCAGAATTGTTGATTAGATTTTCTGGCCTAAGCTGAACCAAATTATCTTAACCCTCACCATGTATCTAACTTAAACGTCATTTCGAAACGGATTAAAATTTTAAATTAATAAATATGAAATATTACTTTACCTATATAATTCATTTGTAGTAATAAACACAAACTTAATATGTGTCTTTGAATTTGAGTCTTGAGAAAAGAAGATGTGAATTGTTTGCTTTCATTAGAAATTCCGTGTTCGAGCTCTACGAATAAAAAGCATTCGTTAGGCTTTGTGTGTGATATGAATACACATTAATCGGGTGAGAATAGAATGTAATTTTTTTAGTATAAATTATTTTTCCCTTTTGTTGGGCCTCACGCGATGTGTGTCCTCTGGTTGGTGGAGTCTTTATTAGGTTTTACACATCATAAATTTGAATTAAATCGAATTGGTGAATTTAGAATCCGTTAGGTAAATTCGAACTAATTGGATTAGTGAATTTTGAATATTTAAACTACTACATGTGAGATCAGTGCGCCTCTATACTTTTATCAGGGGTCACTCGGTAATTTCATATAAACTACTACATTTTTCTGTTTTCATGATAAGAGTAACTATATATATTCACTGGTAAAAGCACTTTGGGTCAGAGGTAATCACCGTTGCCGTTACTAACGGCGTTAAGCCCAGCATTGTATTGGTCGTCCTTTGTGTGGGTCTTACACGTGCAACGTCCGTCATGTAAAAGCTGAGCTCCGTCATGTATTTACAAATGCCTGTCCTGTCCTACACGAATCACCATGCATGATACTGCAAAAAGAAAATTTTGAGGTGGTTTGGTGTTTAACCCAATTGGCTAAAAGAGAATCCAATGGTAAATACTACTTCTACTACATCATAATTAGATTGATTAATCATTAAAGTATCATATTTTTCTTATACAAGTTTAAGTTTGAAAAAGTATAAAAATACTTTTAGCATGAGATATGTGATCGAAATATGAGGTAAGATTGCGTATAATAAAATCTCGTGGTTCGATCCTTCCTTGGACTTCGTGCATAGCAGAAGCTTAGTGCACCGGATTGTCCATTTATATGTGATAGAATTTTCAAATTAGTACTATGTCGCTGAAAAGAAAAAGAAGTTATATATAAAGTGTAGTTGGATTAGTAATATCTAGCTGAAAAGAAAAAAAATTATATATAAAATGTAGTTGATAGCTTAATAGTTAGGGTCTTTTAGGGAAAATGGGTAGGTTTGGTCTAAAATAGATAATATCATACTATGTTAAGAATATTTTTTGAATGTTTGAGCGCAACAATGATAGTAGAGCCAATTAATTGACGGAATACGTATGAAGATGACATATTAATTGACGGCATGGGGCTCGACTTAGTGTATTTGCCCGTCGATGAGTTGGTTTACTATCTTTGCATGTACCTAGTTGCCACCTCCTGCTCCATCGCCGCCACCCCCTGCTCCACCGCTTACGCCATCACCTCCTTCGTCACCACCTTCTCCTCCTCTGCCTCCTCCTCCTCCATCTCCGCCTCCACTTTAAAGAACTTTGGCGGCAATAAATACTCAATTGATATGGTGACATACTGTTAATCCCAAAAACCTACGAGGTGATGGGTAATGTTGAACTTAGTTCGAGGAAAAAAGTTATCGTGTGTGCGAACAAAGTTTCAATAGCTGAAAAGAAAAAAATGCTAGCATATAAGATGTAGTTAATACTTTTAGTGGTGTGAAAAATTTTCCGCTAAAATCATGTGAACTTGACTAACGAAAAAAAGTATATCATACCATACTAGTGTTTGAGCCCAGCAGTTAGGACTTGCGTAGTTTGTTGACATTTTTTCTTACTTTTAGGATTGATAAAAAAAATGTAGTATTACATAATTCAGTTGGCTTATTTTATCCGATCCGATCTGTACTGTATAGTTTCTTTATTGATCAAATGATCACGATTTTTTAAAACACATATCTAAGTATTTTTAACTAGACGCCTTATGATTTATAGAACTCTTAAGAGTACTTAAGCGTGCAAATTTTAGGTCGAAAAAGATAACGAATTAGTGTGCAGATTCATGCTTAAATTTCAAAGAAGATGTTTGTATTATTTTTACCTTTGGCCGTCTTATGTCAATAGTTCGTTAATATTGTTAACTATTGATTCACGTTAATTTATTGATTAAACTTTTCAACATCATTTTAGTGAGTTAGAAAAATACATGTTCATTGAATCTTTGGCCTTACAAATGCAATTATTTTGACACTTTTCAATGAGTGTGAATCTAGGTGGAGGGTCCCAGCAATTGCTGCTATTTGACAAAATACACACATGTGGCCCTTCATGTTATTTTAGCACTAAGATGGAACCATCCCATAAAGTTGAATCACCCAAATTAAATTTTTTAATTGATTTTATGTCACTTCTAGGATCATACACAGAACGAAGGTAATTTGAACATTGATCTTCGAATTGATTTTATTTATAAGTCACACTTTGAATATGTTTCAGTATATTGTAATTCATAAATCGTTTTCAGATATGCGATTATAAGTAAAAATCTACATATGCGACCGACATTATAAGTTTATTGAAGAGTCTGTAGAACCAAACTAACATTAAACTAGCATGTCCACATCGCACTATATATGGCATGTGAAGTCTCGTAGTTAGACAGAGGAGAGTGGGGCATAAACAACATGAACATGCAATCACCAATTTTTTCCCCTTCTCATTTTTCTTGTTTTATTTTTACAAATAAATAATTAAACTTCTGGAGATAAAAAAGAATTTTTCCACTCTTACAATCCCAAATTTATTGGTCATGAGGCTTCAATTTTTTTCACTGTGTAAATTTGAGATCACTTAAACGTAACTAAATTGACCCTCGAAAGTGCCAACTTTTTTTCTTAACATTATTGTAGGTTTATTTTTTAGATATACAACGCTACTTGATATTTCTTTTTTCCTCTTTTTCAATGTTAGATATATGACCCCGATGATTACTCTGATGGAGGGTGGATAAAGGAAAGATCGGCAAAGTTCTAAAGATGTAGTGCACGTGAAGACAAATTTCACATCAGAAAGGAAAAAAAGAAGTGAAATACTATATAAAACAGAGCAGAAGTTATACACATGGTATGACATAATCCTAAATAAATATGTAAGATCTGTTGGGCTAAAACGGACAATACGTGTCATGAGCTCAAATTTTGACAACTCCAAAAAATTTGAAGTTAAAAGAAAAAAGATGTGACTTGACTGAAAGATAAGATATCTAGAGATGAGATTATTTAGTTTTATTTCAACAATTATGAGATGCAAATGCCAAATGAAATGAAAAGAGTTGGAGATAATGATATAAAACTTAGTGGAAGCTGGGGGACAATGTTCTTCATGCTTTAATTAATTGATTTGCTATAAAGTTAGAAATGATTCATCTTTTCTCTTCTCTTTTTCTTTTCAAAAGCAATTTTTGTGGTTTAGTTGGCTTTGTAATACAAAATTATCGGAATCAAATTGCGTAGAATCAAGGTGGAATAGTAGAATTCATCAATCATTTTCTAGCTATTCATTCAATCATAATATTAATTAACTTAATTCTTTTTATAATCATGTGTAGTTGTTTATAAGAGATTAGTGGATTAATATGTCACAAAAATTCCTTTTCCTTTTCAAGATCATATAACATTCATAAGAAAATTGCTACGTTTAGTCAAGGATATTTATCGATTTCTGCTTATTTCTCAAAATTAAAGAATATGTGGGAAAAATTTGATGCTCTTATTCCTGCACCTTCTTGCGACTGCCAAAAATCAAAGGAGTATGTTGTGCATTTGCAAAACTTGAAGTTGTTTCAATTTCTTATGGGCTTGAATGAGACATATGCCCATGCTAGGAGTCAAATCCTATCAATGAGCCCAGTACCAACAGTGAATCAGGCTTATGCCATGGTGATTAGTGATGAGGGAATGTTGCAACAACTTTTGGTATTCTTGGAGCAAATTCAGTCTCTGCGCAATATGATGTTGCTATGTATTCTAGGTCTGGGGCTAATTCAAGTGCCAATCAATATGGAGGAAATCAAAACTCTAATCAACATAGTGGGAATCAAAGGTTCAAGAAGGACTACTATATTTAATATGACTTTTGCAAATTGAAGGGATATACCAGAAAGACTTGTTACAAACTGGTAGGATACCTATCTAGTTTCAAGTTCGAAAAGAAAAAAGTTAGTATTGTTGGTCCTGGTAATAAGAGTTCTGCTTATAATGTAATGACAGAGGTTACTGATCAAGGGACTCACATGTTAGAACTGGTACATGAGTTTGTACAAATGATGCAAAGTCAGCATATGGGATCAACCAGTCACAGTTCAGCCTTAAATCATGAAAATAACAATGGTCTTCAAGGTTGTTCATTCACTAAAGAGCAGTATGATAAAATCTTGCAGTTTCTGAATAGAAAAGGATGACAAAGCATATGCAAGAAATGCAACTACTGAAAATGCTGAGGATACTATAGGTAAAAACTGTGTTTGTCTAGCTTATAATCAGTTGTTGAAATGGATTGTAGACACATGGGCAACAAATCATATAGTCTCTGATGTTAATTTACTAAACAACAAAACAGTTGTTAATCAAAAGAGTTTTTCTACCAAATGGTGATGTTACATATATATCACATGTTGGAAGTAGTACATTACTCAATGGAGAAACTATCGCCAATGTACTTCATATTCTTTATTTCAAGTACAATCTACTTTTAGTAGCAAAAGTGTCAAGAGAGTTGAAGTGTTCAGTCTTATTTTGTCCTGACTTTTGCCTTTTTCAGGATATCTACACTAGCAAGGTGAGAGCAATTGATAGAGAAAAGTAAGGGTTGTAGATTCTGAATGGACGGCAACACAAGACAAGGGAGAATTTTCACTAGTCACTACAACATGTGATACAAATAGTAGTACTGTTAATATAAAACTATGACATAGAAGATGTGGCCATGTTTCAATTTCTGTACTCAATAGATTGATAACTACAAGACAAGATAGTATTTTTGAATGTTTGAGTAAGTGTGTTGTATGTCATTGTGCTAAACAAACAAGGCAACCTTTTGTTGTTAGTTCAATAAAATCTACAAGTTATTTCAAATTGGTGCATATGGATCTCTAGAGACCCTATAAGGTTCCAACTATGGATGGCAACAAATAGTTTCTTATAGTGATTGATGATTATACTAGAATGACAGAATTTTTTTTTGTTGAAATTAAAGTCAAATGTGTGTGTTATAATTCAGAATTTCCTGGTATTGGTGAAAAATCAATTTGACAAGTATGTTAAAATGGTTAGGACTGACAATGGTACATAATTTGTCAATTTTATTTATGATAGTGTGTTTAGAGGTTTAGGGATCATTCATCAAAAGTATTGTGCCTATACTCCTCAAGAAAATGGAGTTATTGAGAGGAAGCACATACACATGTTAGAAGTCACAAGGGCTATAAGGTTTTAAGGTGGCATACCTATCAAATTTTGGGGGTATTGTATTTTGACTGCTGTATACTTGGTAAATAGAATGCCAAGTATTGTGTTGAAGAATAAATCTCCTTATGAGTTACTTTATAATCATAAACCTTCCCTTAGTTATCGCAGAGTGCTGTGATGTCTTTGTTTTGCCAAGTCTGTACAAGAACATGATAACCTTATGTCTAGATCAAGAATAGGAGTTTTGACGGGATATGCAACTACTCAGAAAAGGTACTTACTATATGATCTAGCAACCAGAGAGAGTTTTTGTTAATAGGGATGTGTTGTTCTGAGAAAATATATTTCCCTTCAAAAATACCGCAATAGAAAATCAATCTATTTTCCCTTAGACTGAGTTACATAAACTCATGGCACAATTACAAGATTCAGACTTTAGTCAGTCTGTAACACCACATACTATCTCTTTTCCAACCAATAACATCAGTCAGAATACTACCTTACCAGATCACTCAATACAACATGATCTCATTCCTATACCACATCCTATACCTCATATAGTCCAACATCTTATACCTCCCATGATTCAACCAAGTGAACCTATACCTCAAATTGTCCAACAACCTCAAATACAATCCACTAAGGGTAAGAAACCTCCTATTTGGATGAAAGATTTTGTCTCCCTTACTACTGATATCCTTATGATATAACACAATACATTTCCTATAATCATCTCTCACCTCAATATCAAGCTTGCTTATCTGCCTCTTCTTCTACGATTGAACCTTCTTGTTACTTAGAGGCTACTAAAGATCCTAGATGGGTAGAAGCAATGAAAAATGAGATCGAAGCTCTAAAGTCCAACAAAACTTGAGAAATAGTATCACTACCTCCTACTAAAGATCAATAGGTTGCAAGTGGATATTCAAAATTAAATATAAGGCTACAGGAGAGGTTGAGAGATTTAAGACTAGGTTGGTTGCAAAGGGATTTAGTAAAAAAGAAGGGGTTGATTATCAAGAAACTTTCTCCCCTGTTGTGAAAATGAAAATTATTAGGACTGTTCTATCTTTAGCTGCTACAAAATAGTGGCACATCCATCAAATAGATGTATTTAATGCTTTTCTACAAGATGATCTAACTGATGAGATTTATATGGAACTTCCCCAGGGATTTGTCAGTCGGGGGGAGAACAAAGTCCGTAGATTGACTAAATCACTATATGGATTGAAGCAAGCCCCTAGGCAATGTAATATCAAATTAACTGAGTCTCTATTAAAGGATCTGTTTCAACAGAGCCGGTGTGATCATTCTTTTTTCTATAAGAAGTCTACTGAGGGCATTACAATTGTATTAGTCTATGTTGATGATATGTTAATTACATGAGATAGTTTTAAATTAATAGAAGAAACCAAAACAGCCCTCAAGAGTGCTTTCGAGATGAAAGACTTATGTGAACTAAAATTCTTTCTTAATATTATATTTGTCAGATCAAACCAAAGAATTCTTATACATCAAAGGAAGTATGCTTTGAAAATTATTTCAGAATCTGGTTTAAGTACTGCAAAACCTGCGATTACACCTTTGGATTACAATGTGAGATTGACTTCTAAACAATATGATGACTATATTAACAACACTAATCCAGACTATACTATACTATTGATGATGAAGAAATACAGGATCAGAGTTCATATAAAAAATTGATACGCAAATTATTGTATTTTACCATGACTAGACCTGGCATATCTGTTGGGGTGCAACAGTTGAGTCAGTTCCTTCAAAGACTAAAAAAGTCTCACATAGAAGTTGCTCTTAGAATTGTGAGGTATATCAAGTCACAACCTGGACAATGTGTGGTTTTTTCAAAAAAAAAATGATACTATCACTGCCTATTGTGATGTAGATTATGCAACATGCCTCTTAACTAGGAAATATGTTTTTGGCCATCTTATCAAGATTGGAGATTCTCTTATAACTTGGAAATTAGAGAAACAAAATATAGTATCTAGGAGCTTAGTTGAGTCTGAGCATAGAAGTCTTGAAAACACAATCATAAAACTGATATGATTACTTGGATTACTCAAAGAGATTGGACTAAACATTGTCTTACTAGTCAGAGTTTATAGTGACAACATGACCGCATTACAAATAGTTGTCAACCATGTTTATCATAAGAGAACCAAACATATTGAAGTGTATTTCCACTTCATAAGAGAAAAAATAGTTCAAGGGTTAATTGCCACAGAATACATCTCAACTGCTGAACAACCTGCAGACATGTTAACCAAAGGATTGAACAAAATTCAGCATGATCACCTTTGTCCAAGCTAGGATTGTTTAACATCTTTGTAGTTCCTAGCTTGAGGGGGAGTATAGAGAAAGGTGTTACATGATAGAAGGGTCTTTTCCTATTGTACAGTTAAAGTCCTAATTACAGTTAGCTAGTTAAAGTAGTTATGGTTAGTTTAGAATTAGCTATCAAGTGTAAAAAGTCTTGTAACTTCATTTTGATGATTAATCGAAATAATGAAGTCTGAATATTTCTCTCTCTATTCTATCTCATCTTCTTCCTAATTGTGAAGTAGGGTTATGGTAATACTAATTCACCTACAATTTCACCTTCCTATATAGTACTTCCTTTGACTAATCCAATATATTAAAATTAGAATTTTATTTTTGCTTGTGTATGGGGCAAAATTTGTATAAGACATCTATACGAATATATTATGACACGTAGAGCATGGTGCTGAGTTAGGGACTACATCAGCCTAAGGCACTGCCGACTACGTACACTTGGTACCGGGAGCGACACAAGCATGACTGATACAATTAATATAGAAGGCTTAGAGTCGTTTGAATTATAACGGGCGGCCATTACCAAACCGGTCATACGTCTTCCAATGAAGCTTTAATGCATTTATTGAGATATTGATTATCTAATTATTACAACATTCGTTCTCCTATACTAATGAGGGTATATTTAGTGGGCTATGTACCAGTGTAGCTCATAAATAAATAAGACACATTGTCCCTTTGTAAATACTCACCTTCTAGTTATTACAAGATACTTGCTCATATTTTCTCTATATTTGTGCTTTCGTACAAGTTATCATAACTCTGCTCATAAGTTGTCATAAGGCTCATGGTAATCATTATTTTACTTTGTCTCATTATTACTTGTTTTCAATATTATTCATCTAAAATTTATGTCTAACATGTCACTTGAGATCCACGTGTCCTTTACCACATATACAAATTCAACTGTACCATTTTATGGGTAAATAGTTTGGCACAAGATCATTATTGAAGATGATGTTTGGATCTAAAGTCTGGAGTATCTTTTCAAAGCATGATAAATGAACCATAATCGATTGGAATTCCTCAAAGAACCATTATCAACCTTATACTACTCTCAGAATTCAAGGAGGTGGACAAGGTTTCGCTCATTTGAAAAATGAAATAACAAAGGAGGTTCCGGACAAACAATCAAGGGTTGGTAAATTCCGACAAAGGTAACTCATCTAAGGGTATCGGGCAACCAAAATTATCTGAGTATAACTTCAACACAGACAAGAACAAATGTTGGTGGTTTTGGAAACCCATCCGGCGTCCGGACCAACAAAACCACTACAATCAGATCCTAGCAAAAGCGGCCAATACGTTTGGTGCAATTTCCATGGCACACACAGGCATAAAACTGCAGATTGCAAATATCTACGAGAAGAGGTGGCAGGAATGCTAAGCAGGGGCCACCTCTGAGAGTACTTGAATGAAAGGGCTCGCAATAATTATGAGCGGGGACCACCCACAGAAAATAAGTCAAATCCGACTGCACCACCCCATGTTATAAACATGATTTATGGTGGGTCAATGATCGCCACTAGTTCTTTCACCTAAGAAGATGAAAATCTCTATAACCCGGGAGGAAAGATTCAGGGAGATACATGGAGAGCATACTAGCACGTTCACCGAAGAAGATACCGCCAATATGAGTTTCCCTTAAAATGACGCACTAGTGATCACGGTGTCTTATGATTGCTTCCAGGTAAAGAGAGTTCTAATTGATTCAGGGGGCTCAACTAATATAATCCGGCTGAATGTAGTGGAAGAAATGAACATGACAGACAAAATAGTTCTGGCCGCCAGAACTCTCTCAGGCTTCAATATATCAAGTGAAACCACAAAGGGGGAAGTAGATCTACCGGTGGATGTGATGAGAGTTATTAAGTTGAAAAAATTTATGTCCTCGATTGGAACATGAGGTATAACACAATATTTGGAAGGCCGTGGATACATGATATGGAGGCGATCCCATCAACACTGCATTTATTGGTGAAATTCCCTACACCATAGGGGATTCAGCAAATCCAGGGTGAACAACCCGCTGAAAGAGAAATGTACGCCATAGAGGAACTAGAGGAGGCAACAAATCCCAAATAGCAATTACATAAAGTGGAGCCGGTACCAGAAGATGTTCAACAGGTTTCACCAGTGGAAGCAAAATCAACCTATTTGGAGGAGGAATTTTTGAATCGATACCAAGTACCTAGATACTTTCAGGTACCGGATGAATAGTATACCACCAAGTCCACTGTAGTGGAATTGGAGCAAATTACACTACATTCGGAAACCCCCAAAAGAAAGGTATACCTGGGCACTAGGTTAACCCTGAGGCTTAGAGATTTAATTATTAAGTATTTTATATCTAACTTGATTGATTTATATGGTCTCATAAACATATGATATGCATTCCTCCAGAAGTCACAACTCATAAGTTGGGCCTGAATCTCAGTTTTCCTCCGGTGCGGTAGAAAAAACGGCCGATGACCGAACTCTGTAATAGGTTTGTTAAAGAAGAGTTAGCTAGACTACTGAATATAGGATCCATCCAGGAAGTAAAATACCCGGATTGGTTAGCAAAACATAATCATAGTACCAAAAAAGGGAAACAAATTTATAATGTGCATTGATTATAAGCATTTGAATAAAGCATGTCCTAAGAACTCGTTTTCGCTGCCGAATATAGATCAAATGATCTATGCTATGGAAAGACATGAGATCATGAGTTTTCTCGATGTGTACTCCTGATATAACCAAAAAGGATGCACCCGAAGGACCAAGAAAAACATCTTTTCTAACTACTTTCAGTACTTATTGTTATAACGTTATGCCTTTTAGACTAAAAAATATTGGGGCCACTTACCAAAGGTTAGTAAATAAAATCCAAATAAGAACTGGCCAATCCATGGGTATACCATGAAGTTACAAATGTTGTACCTGTGAACCAACCATTGCCCCATACTTTGAGATGCTCCTCCCCGCCGATCAAAGAGTGATGTTGCTTGTGATAGGCAACGCTTTAAGCCACTATCGTTCAGTTAGTTTGCAAAACAAATAGGAAAAACAATGAAAGTATATATAGATGATATGCTTGTTAAGAGCGTTCATGCAGAAGATCATTTAAGTCACTTACATGAAACTTTTGAGGTGCTGACGAAATATAATATGAAGCTAAACCCCGAGAAATGTGCTTTCGGGGTGGGCTACGAAAAGTTTTGGGATTTCTTGGTTTCCTAGAGTGGAATCAAGATAAACCCTGAAAAAATAAAGGCTATCGAAGATATACCTAAAACACTTGAAGATGTGAAAGCAGTACAACAACTGACCGGGCGTGTGGTGGCCCTAACTAGGTTTATTTCTCGGTCTTCAAAAAATGTCACATGTTATTTTCACTTCTAAAGAAGAACGATTTTGTTTAGACGCCCGAATGCCAGAAAGTCTTACGGGACCTGAAGGCTTACCTATCCAGTCATCCGCTCATGTCAAAGCCTAAGAACGGAGAACAACTATTGATATATTTGGCGGTCTCAGAGGTAGCGGTAGGTGCAGTGCTGGTATGAGAGAAAAAAAAGTACACACTTTCCTGTCTATTACGTAAGTAGAGTAATATCAGGGGCCGAAACCACGTACCCGTTACTCGAAATATTGGCTTTTACCTTAGTAATGTCGCCGTGAAAGCTTTGACCATATTTTTTATACCACCCAATTGCCATAGTAACTACATCTCCTCTTTAAAATGTGTTGCATAAGTTTGAGCTTTCCGGGCACTTGGCTAATGAGCAGTAGAATTAAGTGAATTCGGCATTGATTATAGACCCCGGACTGTGATAAAGTCGCAAGTTCTTGCAGACTTTGTGGCCAATTTTAGTCTAGAAGTGACCCCAGGCATAAAATGAGTCTATCCTGGTCTCGGGGACTGCTTATGAGATCTGGACACTTTATACAGATGGTGCCTCCAACGTCAAGGGGATCGATTTGGGAGTGGTATTACGAACTCCCACCCATGAAACATTATGGCAAGCAATACACAACCCTCCATTGACTAGCAATGAAGAAGAGTATGAGGCTTTGGTTGTATGTTTAGAATTGGCCCAAGGATTAGGCTCACATATCATTGAAGTCAAATGCGACTCACCGGTTCAAAGCTAAAGAAGAACGCATGGCAAGATACCTTGAAAAAGCCTTGAAGCTTTTGTCTCGATTCCAAGAATAGACGGTGGTGCATATACCCCAGGAAGAAAACATAGAGGCAGATGCACTCACAAACTTTGGCTCTAGCATGGAGGTCGAAGGTTCTAAAACTGAGTTGGTTGTTCAGCTGTTGCATTCGGCACTGGATCCTATTGGATAAGATGAGATAAATTCAACCAACCTAATATGGGATTGGAGAAATGAGTTCTTGGACTATGTCATGAACAAAAAGCTTCCGGAGGACCTGAAAGCATCCAGAGCTCTGAGGACCAAAGCTGTCCGGTACTGTGTCATAAACGAAAAACTTTATCATAGGTATTTTTATGGTCCCCTAGCTCAATGCGTAGGCTTCGACAACGTTGATTATATGATGAGGGAAATTCATGAAGGCATTTGTGTAAACCATTCGGAAGTGGAATCCCTAATGAGGAAGCTCATGAGGGCCAGTTATTATTGATCTCAGATTGAAAAAGATACAAAAATGCTTGTAAGGATATGTGATAAGTGTCAGCAGCATGCACAACTGCTACATCGACCGAGAGAAGAACTGTATTCGATGGTATCTTCTTGGCCGTTCATGAAGTGGGGGATGGACATTGACAGATCCTTGACAACGACACCAAGATAGGTATGTCAAATTATATTTATAATTAACTATTTTTTTAAATGGGTTGAAGTTGTAGCTTACACAAAGATACGGGAGAAAGAGGTGAAATACTTCATATAGCAACACATTATTTGTCGTTTGGCATCCCGAAGGAGATAGCTTGTGACAATGGCCGAAATTTTATCGAAGCTAAGGTCACGTAATTCCTTAATGGCTTAAATATCAAGCGAATCACCTCTACTCCCTATAATCCAGTGCAAACAGTCAAGCAGAGTTGACAAACAAGACTATAATGTAGAATTTGAAGAAGAAGCTGGAGACTGCTAAAGAAATTGTCTGTCTATGCTGCCGGAGATATTATGGGCATATCGGACCACGACAAAAAATGTACGGGAGAAACTCATTTTCCCTTTATCTACGGTGTAGAGATCTTGATCCAGATAGAAGTGGAACACTCAGTTTGAGATATCTATGGGCTGATGATAAATCAAATGCAGAGTCAACATCTGTGTACTTGGATTTTCTTGAAGAACATTGAGATTTAGCATACGTCCGGATGGTAGCCCAAAAATAAAGAATGGAGCGATACTACAACCGGCACACAAATTTCTGACATTTTAAACTCGGGAACTTGGTGCTCCAGAGGGTAACTCAAAGTGCCTGGGAGCATAACACATGGAAACTAGGCGCAAACTATGAAGGACCATATAAGGTTACCAATATTATTGGTAAAAGAGCTTATTAGCTAACATACTAACGAGGAAATAAATTTCCAAGTAATTGGAATGTAAGTTATTTCAAGAAGTACTATGGGTAGTAATATAGAACATGCGCTGCACTCTTTTTCCCATCATCCTATTTTTGTCTCAATTGAGCTTTTTTGGTAAGATTTTTAACGAGGCAGTATCACACAATAAGCATGTTACTTGTCTTGCTACCGATGAGAACTATCCATTTATGAGTCTTCATAGCATGAAATCCTAGATACTGGGGGCCATATACACCCGTAGTGGAGTGGAGAAAATTTTATGAAAATTTAGCGCTTCGAAGGAAAGCACTCAATACTGGAGACTGCTCGGATAGTCAAGATACTGGGGATTGCCCGGATATTCAGATTATATGTAATCGGATTGACCACACTAGATGGCAGCCAAATTATTCTTTCACTTGTCTTCACATTTTTAAGTCAGAGGAATTAATAAAAACTTCTTTTTATGATTAATGAATATTTGCCATCACGAGCACAAAAATGCATGTTATTATCTTAAACATATCAAAAATTTCATGCCATAATAAACAAGAGACGTCCTCTTCTACAACACCATTATAAATAAGGGCCCTCTCTTATTAGAACCTTAACAAAAAAGTTAAGGCTCCAAATACAAGAAGTACTAGGGATTTAAGTTATTCAGAATCAAGTTAAGTCTGGAACTAACTTTGAAGGGCATGAGAAGCCCCAATTTAGAGATGAAAAGGAAAATACATATTTGGAACTAAAATTGAGGTTATCGAAAAGTTTTTAAACTTCTAAAGATTAACTTGTTCTTACTTCAAAGTTAGGTTCTAGTTCATAAAGCAAAGTAATAGAGTTTGTAACTAATGCTTGCTTATGAAAATAAATAAAGAATAAAATTCTTACGCAGAATTATAAAGAAAAGGAAAAAGTTCATTCATTCATATTTTTCTTGACCAAAATAGATCCGGTTACAAACGATACTAACCGTCTTGAGCAGAGGGTCTCTCAGAAACAACTGTTCTACCTATCAAGGTAGAGGTAAGGTCTGTGTACACTCTACCCTCCCCAGACTCCACGTTGTGGGATTTCACTGGGTATTGTTGTTGTACAGAAGATACTAACCGGGCCCAAAGGTGACCCGATAACAAAAACAAAAAGTTAAAAATAAAAACTCACACAAATAGTTACGGCCTAGCCGCTCCATAATCCGTCGGGGGTGTTCTTGGTGTTTCCAACAAGTTTTGATAAATAGAGGCTGAAAGAGGTAGTTCTGAGGCTGATACTCCGGGAGCGTTATCTGAGGTAGATAACACATGCTTTTGGGAATGGGGAGCCTCGGTTTCCCGGGGGACTTCATCATATTTGACCTTTATAGATGAAGCATTGTCTTCTTCCATTGGGAGAGAGCCATTGGGACTGTCAACAGAGGTCAATTCCAACTGTCAGGCCTTAATAATTTTGTCTTCAATATCGACTAGCCCGGTCTTCGCTGTTTCCAAAGCCTTACGACACATCATATAGCGGGTGCCTAATTATGGACATAGTATATCTATCAATAGTGGCCTGGATCTCTTCTTTTGCAGCTTGAACAACCTGAGTGAGCTCAGTGTTGGTAGCATGGAGAAGTTCGTTGGCTCGGGTCAACTCAGTAATATTTTCCCATTGTCTATCATTCTAAGCAGTCGTATCAGAAAGACAGGACATCAAGGACTCGGTCTCTTTCTTCAGGGCTTCTATCTCAATTTCTTTAATTTGGATACATTTTGAGAAGGTACCCACATCAGCCTCAAGACCGGTGAGACGCATCATCAGATCTGACATGATGTCCGATGCTTCATTCCACATCTTCTGCCAATCCCCGACCCGGTCTTCTTACAAATTACAAAGTGACCTACTACCTATAGGCTCTTTCTCCAGCTGCTTAAGTTTGTCGCACAGTTCATCAACCTTGGCAAGTTTCACCTCCGTAACTGACAGGCGGTGAACAACGTTGTCTCTTTTGATCATCAATGTGGAATTTTCTTCAATCCATTGGAGCCTTTCGTAGCATAGGAAGTTGGCCTAGATGATAGTCATGATTATCAGAAGAGAATATGTAAAAATAGTAAAGTAATGGTAGATCGTAAAAGGGATAATACCTTGGCTGCAACATGCATTCCTTCATTAATACCGCATTCATAGGACACCCGATGAGCCTTCCTCTTATCTTTGTCTGAAGCCACGTGCTTCATATAGTTAGTCACTTCAACGGGCTTAAAACAAATGTGGCAATCAACAGGAAGTTGGAAGGTTATGGTTTGGAATTCTGCAAGCTGAGCTACCAGAGGCGGGTATTTATTTACCAACTCATCTCTATGCGGAGAGGAAATTCGGTCTGGGAAAGATGAAATCTCATGATTTTTTTCCTGGGCAATGATCAACATGACTGGAGATCTGAGATCCTCAGCAACTGGTGGTAAAGTGGCGACGATCAGTGCATGCAGAGACTGGTGCGCAACAGTGCTAACGGGGCTAGCAACTTTCATCTTCGCAAAAAGCAGAGGGGATTCATTCCTTCTCCTCTCCAAAGATTGTTCTTCCTCGGGACCTTCATCATCTAGGTCCACCACGGGAAAAGAACCGATACAGTCAGAATGGTTCGGGATTTTCTTCTTCAAATGCTTTGACCCGTCCGGGGCTAGCGGAAGATTTATTTCGTCGTCTTTTTCGCTCACGATCCTGTTGAATAATGAGGGCGGCCGCCTTCGGATCTTCGATTTCCTCTTCAGGACGGACAATTGCCTTGGAAAGTCCTTCCTCATATTTTCTCTATTTCTGTGCTTGCATAAAAGTTATCATAGCTTTTCCCAGAAGCTGTCACAAGGCTCAGACTAATGATTACTTTACTTTATCTCATTGTTACTTGTTTTCAGTATTATTCATCTAGAATTTCTATCTAACGTGTCAGTTGAGATCCACGTGTTCTTGACCACGTATACAAATTCAACTGTATCGTTTTACAGGTAAACAATTGTCCATCACTAATTTAACAAATCATGAGTCATTTATTTATATTTTTAAATTTTATCTTTATCATTAAGTAAATATTTCCCGAATTTAGTGAAATATTAGTAGATCAAATTTAGATTTCCTAAGTTATGGGCGACTTAATAAAATTATTTCTTAAAAGACGTACATAGTTACTGGACTAGTAAAAGGGAACAAAAGGAGTATATTCTTATAATTAGCATAAATATGTAGTTTTTTCCTTTTAGTAGAGTACGTAGTAGTTCAACATTAATATATGTTCCTGATTTTAATTCTGTGACCAGCTGGGAAATTAGTACTCTCATTTTCCCTATAATTATAACACTTTTTACGAAAAATTAATAGTTGAGGAATAGAAATTCCTGTTACTAACTTTGATTGAAAAAAACTACAAATACTTTTTTTTTTGTAATAACGAAAAACTGTTGGTGCATGCATAATGGATATCTGAATATAGATTTCAATAGAGAGGAAAGTCTTGAACAGTTTGTCACTATACATTAACTAAATATTTCCTGAACATATTGGAATACTAATGGTAGTCAAATTTAGATTTTTTTTAGCATATGTGCGACGTAGTAAAATAAACACTTCGTATATACTGGACTAACTAGCTGTAAAAGGGAACGGAGGGAGTATATTCTTTTAATTAGCAAAAGCTATGTGGTTTTTTCCTTTTAGTAGTAGAGTACGTAGTGTTGGGAGATTTTACTCTTGTACTTTATAAAGCAGTACGGGAAGTATATAACGATTACAAGTATTCGAAAGGATAAACAAAGATTCAATAATTCAACTAGAAATCTGAAATTACAATTGTTGAACAAGAAAAACTGGAAAACTGTTTTTGCTGAGTCGAGTGTGGCACTCTGTCCTTAAGACAATATTGCCCCGTATGTATCCTTTATACGTCCTGGATAATTTTTCTCCCAAGATAAAACAGCAATGAAACACTTGAGCAAAGGAAACTCAAGTGCTACCGTGAAGAATATTGAGTAACGAAATGATGCTTGGAAGTTGTAGGAAGAAGAGATTTCTGCTTGTGTATTTTCGTGTATATCAAGTGTTTTGTGTTGGTTCTCAACAATGATGTAAGGGGGTGTTTATATAGGTGAGGGAGGGACTGAAAACTGCCTCCATAACAGCCAAATAATGGCCATTATGGAGGTAGTAAAGTCACCAACATAAATGGTGAAAGACCAACGGATTGACCATTATAGGAGGAGTAATTCAGCCAAAATAAATGGCTGAATTGAGTGCTGTGGCGTTTCTGCTTTGACCGTCTAAATTCTGATTTTCTGGAAACTTCAGGGACCAAACTGTACATTTTGAAACTTCAGGGACCAAACATCTGAAACTTCTGGGATCAAACTGTACTTCTGACAAAGTTTTCTGGCCCAAAAAGATAATATCAGAAGACCCACAGCCCACGACCCACGACCCGAGAACCCGAGAACCTGGAACCCGGAACTCGAAACCGGACCGGACCGGACGGGCGGGCGGCGGCCGCGCGCGGTGGTCTTTCCTCGAACCGAAGCACATCTAGGTCCTCCCTCCTTTAAACACATGGGATACCTCTTGGGGTCCCAAATCCCAAACCAATTTCGAGTCTTATATACACAACAATTCTTTCTTCCTCTACCGATGAGGGAGAATTGAACACAATACCACACTTTTCCATGCTTCAAACACCTCACTTCGTGAACCAATATCTCTTTCATTTCTCAATGAAATTTGACGATTTTTGGCCCTACGGTTATCTACGTACTTAGTAGATCATGCATGTGTGAAGAACCGGATTCTCCAACATACGTAACACTAGTGTTTAAGCCGTTAAAGTTGGTCGGTCGCAACTCCCGCCAAAGGCTAATTTCCAACAATCCCCTCTTGAAAGAGATTTTGGCGCACTCACATGGTGTCTTTTCATTTTCAGCAATATTTCAGCGGACCGATGTTGCATAAGGAGAGGTAGCTTCAGCTTTGAACCTTCCATAGTTAAGTACCATCGGACTTACTTACTGCGCGATGAACGTGATGTCTTGAACCGTCAGTGTTTAGTGTAAGCCAAGTCAATGGTACCAACACAACAAATTCTCTTACTCTCTTATTCGTAATGTTTTGTCCGTTTTGGCCATGGACAACGTCTTGGATTCTTAAGTGCGTTCATTTTAGGCGGCCCGTCCTCGCACTTAAATAGGTGGTCTACTACAAGGTATCCTGCTATACCCCACTTCACAAGTGTTAGGAACCATTAAAAGTTTCCAAAAGACCTAACCTCAACTGTTGAGGATCATTACAGTTTTTAAAAACTTAACATTTACCCATACTGCAGATAGCACTTAACGTCTATCGCGGGAACGACTTTGGATTTGGTGTTTCTTTTCAGAAATCACTATCCGAAGTGCTCATGCTTCCACTGAAGCGATCAACTGAACCTTTACAACTTAGTTTTTCCATTGAACCAAATTACTGGGATCTCCAGTTAGTAAGGTTGGGTTACCACTGTATTGGTCCGTATATTTTGGGTTTTAGGCCCATTCCCCTAGACAGGCAGAACACTTGATCTTCGGGTAGTCCCTTAGTTAGGAAATAAGGAAGTGACACTCGTGATGATCAACTGCCATACGGTCTTATGTCTCCGACAGATCCTGACAGATATGTCCAGACGCCGTCATCCGTGTCCTTCCTGAAGTCAACCGGCTAGCCACAATATATAACTGCTGAAGACACGGGTTTCTCCCAATATGGGACATCCTCTAATGAGTCGTGAAGTTACTCAACTTCTTTCATGCTTTGTATAAAGCGATAAACTCCGATACCATCATGAATCGGTCGATGCAAGTTTGCTTAGAGGATTTTTCAAGATCCACCATACACATTTACTTGTGGCTTTGGTGTTCTTCAGATCTGATGTCCAGTTTGCATCACTGTGTTCTCCCAGAACCGCTGAACATCCAGAATACTATAATCCGTAGATCAGCGAATAATTCAGATATCGTCATATCCGACTTAACGCCTTCTATTGATCATGTATTAAGATCATCAGTGAAACTTAGTTCAACTGATCTGTTTGTAGGACGATACCAGGTCGATTGTAGTGTGTACAATACATTGAACTACACATGACCTGTGCATATCGCTCCTTGTCTATGGGTGCACTATGATTCCAATCAGTTCTATGATTCATATCCATTGGTGGCTTCAACGAGACTGTTAACTATCGACCAGTCCGTTAGATGTCTTAGAAATCCAATTCCTAAGATGTCATCTGTGATAACCATATCTTTCATATCGAGACTTTGTTTAAATACGACTTTTACTTTCAGACGGTTGATTCTCCAACTGTTGGCTTTCTAACTTCAGAGTCAATGTTTCTGCGGTCAGATTCATTGTTCCTGTTTTATCTGAAACTTTCAGGACCAAAATGAAAGTTCAGGAAGAAGCCCAACAGTCCAGCAACCAACTCTAATTCTCTTCTTTCAACTCTCCGGTTGGGAAGGCTGTTTCAACATCCATGCCACGCAAGACTGGAATGGCCCTAGATGTTAAGCTACTCCCAGGGGAGCACATGTACAAGTAGCCGAGGCTTTGAACTCGTCAGTAGATCCATCTACTTTGTACTCACTTTTGAGTATCCTTTTTCACAACCCAAAGGTTCTTTTTCCGGAGGAAGATCAACCATTACGCAAGTATGGTTCTATATGAGGAAAATTATTTCTCTCTTTGTAGCTTCTTTCCAAAGAAGCGCTTTTGGAGATGATAATTATTTGTTAATTTTCCATGGTTAATTCTCAACCATACAAGCTAGAAGGACTGGAACAAGTCTTTGTCCCTTTCTTTGCTCCGTCTCGGTTCAACATCTAGAATCCCCGAGTTCTGCAGATCTGGAATATTATGTTCCGGATAGCCAGCAACTTTCGAGTCCTGTAGATACGGAACGTCTAGTTCCGGACAGTCAGGCCCTCGCGGGTTCTTGTTAACCTTGAGCAATTACTCCTTTTTCCTATTTCAAGGAAAGTTATCTTCAATGAATTCAACATTCTTTGATGCCAAGAGGCGATAAGCACTACTGTTATTTGCAGATCTAGTGGATATGCAATCTACAACTTTAGGTACGAAACCACCTCACATCACAACATTTGTATGTGAGATCCTTTCCATGTCTCACACGGAAGGTTATCCTTATCCTTATGCAGAGTTCTGTTGAGAGTCACATTAGCGGTAAGGATCGCCTTGCCCCACATAACTTGGGCGTACGGGTTTGCGCTTGGCTAACACCATTGGACTGAGGTGAGTAATGAACAGTCGTTTAATGAACGATGCTTCACATTCCCCCCCTCTATCGCTATGAATTTCGCAATCCATAGGCTTAGTTGATTTCCAACTTCTGCTTTGTAGCGCTTGTCCGCTTCAACAACTTCATATTTGCTGTTCAACAAACAAAGGATTTCATACGTTGTACCATCATCAATGAAGATCACAACGTACTTGTCTCCCCCCTCTATTTTGTATAAACTTCAAATCACCCAAGTAGGTATGACTAAGTTCTAGAGGAGCGGTGCTTCTTTCGCTATTCCCTTGATGGAATTTGGAAATGTGATTTTGCCTCTTCGCCTACCTCACATTCATTTTGAGGGTTTATGTCGAAAGAGGCAACAATCTCAACTTCGCTATCTTTTGAATGACTTGTTATTTAACGTGTCTTAATCTATGATGGCATAGATGCACGGATTACAAATATATCATTCATTCGGCTACAGATATACTATATCATTCTTAGTTATTACAGACCTGTTGGAGTAGTCTCAAACCAGCTTGACCAACAGCGTCCCTTAAACCAAGTTAGGAACATGTAACACCTCTTTTTAGAGTGATCTCATTCCTTGAAGTCCTATTGAGGACAACCTCTCCATCCCCTTTGATTTTAGAGGTAGCGTTGCTTCACATGAACAACCTCTTGCCCGTGGTTAGGGCGTAACTGGATCATATGTGATCTGGATACTCTGGCCTACTGCGGTTGCTTGGCAGACTGAGTGTCCAATTTCTTTTCTGCCTTTCTTTAGGCCTTCAGATCATTTCAGACCTGGAAACTCTGACCCACCTTACTAGGTGTCCATTACTTTTCATATGAAATGAATTCTGGCCCCACTCCAGTCGTCCGGAGGCTTTATATGACTGAGTGTCCAATATCATCATATCAAAGGAATTTTAGCCCACTCCAGTCGCCCGGAGGCTTTGTATGACTGAGTGTCCAATATCATCCTATGAAGGATCTTCTGCCAAGTAATATGGCAGGCTCAACGTCATTAACTTTTAGACTTCTTCCGTTATGATTGGTGCCCAGATAATTCTTGGCGCTTACTTAAGTGTGGTAACAATTTTCGCACAGTCAATGGATCTTTCTCCCTCGTATGTGCGAACATACTTTACACACTTTAATAATTACACTTAAAAGAACGAATCTTTTTTAAGTCGTTTACAAAATCCAATCTTTAAACGGAAAAGAAGATGAGATTAAACTTCTGATTTGTTAAAGCGTAAGGAATATAAATTATTTTCATATTCCTCCTTACTTTAATCCATTTTTAATCAGACATCATTTAATCTTTATTCTTGACAAGTAAGAAAAATACTTATCATTTAATCTTTATTCTTGACAAGTAAGAAAAATACTTATCCCAATTTCGGATTCTGGCTCACTTCAGTCACTTCATCAGACTGAGTGTCCATTTCCTTCTCACCATTATTCGGATCTTTTGTCTGGGACAGATATAGGCCTTCTGCTGCAAGATAGAATAACATCTTCAGTCTTTTCCTCTTGTCCCAGTTGACATCCTCAGGCTCTCGAGAGCGCTTGTTCCCACCAGTCTTGGTAGTGGTGACACCATGAACAAGTTCATCATCATCACTCTCTTCTACCAGAAAACCATTGCCATATCCAGATTTGGTCACACAACTTTTGACCGACATCTTTCGAACACTAATAGTAATACTATACAATATTGTCTTAAGTTGTTGGGAGATTTTACTCTTGTACTTTATAAAGCAGTACGGGAAGTATATAACTATTACAAGTATTCGAAAGGATAAACAAAGATTCAATAATTCAACTAGAAATCTGAAATTACAATTGTTGAACAAGAAAAACTGGAAAATTGTTTTTGCTGAGTCGAGTGTGGCACTCTGTCCTTAAGACAATATTGCCCCGTATGTATCCTTTATACGTCCTGGACAATTTGTCTCCCAAGATAAAACAGCAATGGAACACTTGAGCAAAGGAAACTCAAGTGCTACCGTGAAGAATATTGAGTAACGAAATGATGCTTGGAAGTTGTAAGAAGAAGAGATTTCTGCTTGTGTATTTTTGTGTATATCAAGTGTTTTGTGTTGGTTCTCAACAATGGTGTAAGGGGGTGTTTATATAGGTGAGGGAGGGACTGAAAACTGTCTCCATAACAGTCAAATAATGGTCATTATGGAGGTAGTAAAGTCACCAACATAAATGGTGAAAGACCAATGGATTGGCCATTATAGGAGGAGTAATTCAACCAAAATAAATGGCTGAATTGAGTGCTATGGCGTTTCTGCTTTGACCGTCCAAATTTTGACTTTCTGGAAACTTCAGAAACCAAACTGTACATCTTGAAACTTCAGGGACCAAATTGTACATCTGAAAGAATTCTGGTCCAAACTGTACATCTGAAACTTCTGGGATCAAACTGTACTTCTGGCAAAGTTTTCTAGCCCAAAAAGATAATATCAGAAGACCCACAGCCCACAGCCCACGACCCACGACCCGAGAACACGGAACCCGGAATCGGACCGCGTGTGGTCTTTCCTCGAACCGAAGCACATCTAGGTCCTCCCTCCTTTAAACACATGGGATACCCCTTGGGGTCCCAAACCCCAAATCAATTTCGAGTCTTATATACACAACAATTCTTTCTTCCTCTACCGATGAGGGAGAATTGAACACAATACCACACTTTTCCACGCTTCTAACACCTCACTTCGTGAACCAATATCTCTTTCATTTCTCAATGAAATTTGACGATTCTTGGCCCTACGGTTATCTACGTACTTAGTAGATCATGCATGTGTGAAGAACCGGATTCTCCAACATACGTAACACTAGTGTTTAAGCCGTTAAAGTTGGTCGGTCGCAACTCCCGTCAAAGGCTAATTTCCAACACGTAGTTCAACGTCAATACATGTTCCTACATTTTAATTTTATTTTGGTAATATTGAAACAAATTTGGCGCATGCATAAATAATAATCGATATATGACTATAGATTTTCAATAGAAAAGAAAATCTTGAACAATTTGTCACACTATATACTATGATCAACTTTAAGCATAGAGTAGAAGTACAAAAAGCTTGCAAAATCTGAATACAAACTTACAAAAGAATCACTTATTACAATATGTGAACTCTCAATCATAAAAATTTGGGACAAGAAATATTGTGAACTCGTGAACCATTATTGTCTTCATTGTTTGAATATGTACCACATAGTAATTTCTGTCTTTTGTGCGATTGTATGAGACAAGAAATATCAGACAACGATTGGTACACATGAAGTGATTTGATATGATTTACATCTGTCAATTATTTGAATTTTGGACACATAACATCTGATTAAGGAAGGAACATCACATCCACTGCACCACATTCTTCGGTAGTTACGTAAAAAAGTCTACTTTATGTTTGTCAAATCGCTCAATTTTCCCAAATAAGTATTAGGAGTAAAAGTTCAGGGAATTGGGGCTATACAATACAAGCGAACTAGAGAAGACACAAATTAAAACCAGAAGATGTTAATTGGTCATATATTATAAATTTCCTTTTAAGGAAATTTTAGGTACTACTGTAGTAAACACTTCCGAGATGCTTTAAGTCAACGAATTAAGATTGTTGACTTAAGACTTAAGTTATTTTCTCATGATTATGTAATGGCTTAATTTCCTCTTTGTTTTGTAGCCAAGATAGAAAGATGAAATTTAGGCCGTAGTAACTCCTCAACACTCAAACTGATTCAGACGTCACAATTATATATAAAAAAAATGAAAATTTCTATTGTATTGTTTGAATAACAAACTGGAACCCATTATTTTATAAATTATGTAAAGGTATGAACCAACAAGATGTTGGTTACAAAGGTGCAGGAAACGAAAATTACAAGTAACTGCTAATGTAAGAATTGAAATTACAATTCAAACTAGAAAACTGAAAATTACAAAGATGTTGAACAAGAAAAACTGGAAACTGTTTTTGTTTGCTGAGTCGAGTGTGACACTCTGTCCTTAAGCCAATATTGCCCCGTATGTATCATTTATACGTCCTGGACAATTCGTCTCCCAAGATAAAACAGCAATAGAATAATTGAGCAAAGAAAACTCAAGAGCTACCGTGAAGAATATTGAGTAATGAAATGATGCTTGGAAGTTGTAGGAAGAACTGTTTTCTGCTTGTGTATTTTTCGTGTATTGTAGGTGTCCTCAACAATGGTGCAATGGGGTGTTTATATAGGTGAGGGGGGCTGTTTAACTGCTTCCATAACAACCATTATTGGCCAAATAATGACCATTATGGAGGTAGTAAAGCCACCAAAATAAATGGTGAGAAAGACCAACGGATTGACCATTATAGGAGGAGTAATTCAACCAAAATAAATGGCTGAATTGAGTGCTTGACGTTTCCATCTTATGTGTTTCTTATCTGACATATTCTGCCAAGAGGATTTGTTGGAAATTTGAGAGAAAATACATGAACAACCCCTTTATCACTAAACTAAGATTCATGTACTTGGGATGATTCTGTTGGGTATTTTTGCTCTATGGTACTTTATAAAGCAGTACGGAAAGTATATCACTATTACAAGTATTCGAAAGGATAAACAAAGATTCAATAATTCATCTAGAAATCTGAAAATTACAATAAAACCACAAAACTGAAATTACAATTTTGTTGAAAACGGAAAAATGAAAACTGGTTTTGCTGAGTCGAGTGTGGCACTCTGTCCTTAAGACAATATTGCCCCGTATGTATCTTTTATACGTCCTGGACAATTTGTCTCCCAAGATAAAACAGCAATGGAAGTTGTAGGAAGAAAACTGTTTTGGTTGTGTATTTTCGTGAGTTGTATAAACTATTATTTGTGGTGCTCAACAATGGTGTAAGGGGGTGTTTATATAGGTGAGGGAGGGCTGTTTAACTGCCCCCATAACATCCATTATTGGCCAAATAATGGCCATTATGGAGGTACTAAAGCCACCAAAATAAATGGTGAAAGACCAACGGATTTGGCCATTATAGGAGGAGTAATTCAGCCAAAATAAATGGATGAATTGAGTGCTTGGGCATTTCTGTTTTGACCGTCGAAATTCTGATTTTCTGAAAACTTTAGGGACCAAACTGTACATCTTGAAACTTTAGGGACCAAACTGTACATCTGAAAGAATTCTGGTCCAAACTGTACATCTGAAACTTCTGGGATCAAACTGTACTTCTGGCAAAGTTCTCTGGCCCAAAAAGATAATATAAGAAGGCCCACAGCCCATGACCCACGACCCGTGACCCACGACCCGTGAACCCGAGAACCCGAGAACCCGAGAACCAGGAACCCGGAACTCGAAATTGGAACCGGACCGGACAGGCGGGCGGCGGCGGCGCGCGTGTGGTCTTTCCTCGAACCGAAGCACATCTAGGTCCTCCCTCCTTTAAACACATGGGATACCCCTTGGGTTCCCAAACCCCAAACCAATTTCGAGTCTTATATACACAACAATTCTTTCTTCCTCTACCGATGAGGGAGAATTGAACCCAACCACACTTTTCCATGCTTCAAACACCTCACTTCGTGAACCAATATCTCTTTTATTTCTCAATGAAATTTGACGATTCTTGGCCCTACGGTTATCTACGTACTTAGTAGATCATGCATGTGTGAAGAACCGAATTCTCCATTATGCGTAACACTAGTGTTTAATCCGATTAATGAGAATAATTAAGAGATTATTTCTTTAAAAAAAAAATAATAACATCAAATAACGGACTGAACTTTATGTACAAAATCAGACTGGATTTTATGTATAATACCGTGATATACATTAAGTGTATATCACGATAATATCTTCTATATTTAATATACTGCCTGCTGGCCAGTCCGTCACTGGTCCCGTTATTTCCCAAAATTCACACAATTCTCCCCCGAGTCATAGACCAGTCACTCGTAGTCAACGGGGTATTTTTAAACCAAAAAGATATTTTAATTTAAATTCTAATGTTCTTAAATCACCCTTACCCCGTAATCCCGTGTCTGCTTTAAATGACCCTAATTGGAAAATTGCTATGACCGACGAATATAATGCTCTTATTGATAATAAGACATGGGAGTTGGTGCCCTGTCCATATGGTGTTAATATTATTCGGTCTACGTGTATTTTTGCTCATAAGGACAATTCTGACGATTCGTTTGCGAGGCATAATGCTCGTCTTGTAGGTGTTGGTAAGACTCAGCAGATTCGTGTGGATTATGGTGAGACATTTAGTCCGGTGGTCAAGCCGGCTACCATTCACATTGTCCTCAGCTTGGCTCTTTTCAAATCATGGTTCATTCATCAGTTAGATGTGAAGAATGCTTTCTTACATAGTGATCTCAAGGAGACAGTCTATATGCATCAGCCCTGGGGGGGGGGGGGTTTAGGAATCCCAAATATCCTCATCATGTCTATTTGTTGAAGAAGTCCTTGTATGAGCTTAGGCAGTCTCCGCGATCTTGGTATAAGATGTTTGCAGACTATGTTTCGACTATTAGGTTCTCTCACAGCAGATCTGATAATTCATTGTTCATATATCGTCGTGGTTCTTCATTGGCTTATATACTATTATATGTGGATGATATTATCTTGACTGTCTTTTCTGATGCATTACGCCAGTATATCATGACAATGCTCAGTTCTGAATTTGCTATGAAAGACTTGGGGCCCTTGAGTTACTTTTTGGGGATTGTTGTCACCCGTCATACATGTGGGTTGTTATTATCCTAGAGGAAGTATGCAACTGAGATCACTGAGAGGGCTGAGATGTCATTCTGTAAGTCCACTTCCACTCCGGTTGATACTAAACCCAAGTTGGGTGGTGCGGCTGACTCATATTATGAGGATCCGACCCGCTATCGCAGTCTTGCAGGGGCCGTTCAGTATCTTACGTTCACGAGATCGGATATTACATATGTCGTACAACATGTGTGTTTATTTATGCATGATCCCAGGGTTGAGCACATGAATGCACTCAAACGCATTATTCGGTACATCCAGAGGACACTTGACTATGTGTTACATTTATATCCTTCGTCGACGTCTACACTTGTCTCGTATACAGATGCTGATTGGGGTGGCTGTCCAGACACCATACGGTCTACGTCTGCCTATTGTATGTTTCTTGGTAATAACTTGGTCTCCTGGTCTGCAAAGCGTTAGTCGACTTTATCACGATCTAGTGTAGAGGCCGAGTATCGAGGGGTAGCCAATGTGGTCTTGGAATCCTGTTGGTTATGTAATCTTCTATTAAAACTTCATTGTCCTATTCAGAAAGCTACCTTGATTTATTATGATAATGTTAGTGCCGTCTACCTTTCTGGTAATCCGGTTCATTACCAACACACTAAACATGTCGAGATGAACATTCACTTTATTCGCGAAAAGGTAGCTTGGGGACAAGTACGCGTCTGTCATGTCCCTTCCATGTATCAAATTGCAGACATCTTTACAAAGGGTCTTCTCTCGGTCCTTTTTGAAGATTTTAGGAATAATCTCAGCGTACGAAGACCGTGATATATACTTAATGTATATCACTGTATTGTATATAAAATCCAGTCCGGTTTTGTACATAAAGTTCAGTCCGTTATTTGAGGTTATTTTGTATAGTGTTAGGTAATATTTTAGTGTAAGTATTACATTAATTGGTATTGTACACTTACCATAATTATAGGAGTCTTGTACTACTAGAATATGATTTTGAGATTAGAATAAGAATATGTTTTCTATTATGGAGAATTGTAATTTGTATATATACTCTTTTCATTAATGAGAATAATCAAGGGATTATTTCTTTCAAAAACAAAGAAACCATTAATGTTCCTTTTCTGGGGTTACTTTTTCCGTAAGAGATGTTTGGATATGATTTGAAATCATGAGATGAAATCAGTATTTTCATAGGCATTTTTGGGGCGAGCCCGAGGGCGGGATGTACCAAAACGCGTTGGGGCGCAAATGAAAGGCGTAGATCCATAGTACGTACACCCTATAATTTGGGGTGTAAGTCCCGGACGCGAAAACATAAGCCCCGGGCGTAAAAGCGTATGCCCGAGCATTATTGTTTTTAAAATTAAAAGTATTTTTGCTATAGATTATAATGCTTATTATTGGTGTAATGATATTTATACTTTATGTTGTCATGTTATAGAGATTTTTCCTAAAATATATAAATAACACTGTCATAATTATTTTTTAAAATATTTATGTCTGAAGTTGGTAGAATATAGATTTCATAGCATTATGTTGCTGAAACAACTTTTTTCATTTTTTGTCATTCCTATTACGCTTTTCATCCTTCTCCTTCTTTGAAATATATAAATCAATGCAAATATTAATTGAGGGTGGAAAAAACTAACAGATGTGGAGATTAATGACGAAGTGGATGAAGATTATTTTAAAGATTATCTAGGCTATTGAAGAGTATCATTTTTTGTACTCTTACATTTTTCATAAAATAATTGTAATACTTTCTTTATATTATTGATGATTTATTTGCAGAAATTTAATGAAAATTTTACTTTTGTTTATTTTGTTAGTATTAAAATTATAACATTAAAGATACATGAGGCATACGCTCCGTAGATCCATGGGACTTACGCCTCGCCTTGCATCCCCGCCTCTTATAAAACTGGATGAAATCATGATGATTTGAAGTTGAAGATTTGTTTGGACATGCAATTTGGATTTATTATAAGTTGTATTTTTTTCTTATAGACATAAAAAAATCATAAGTTTTGAAAACCATCAAAACTTTTCTAATTCTTATACAATCTTACCTAATGAGGAAGTCATAGTTCATAACAAAATTAATACGCTACTAGAAGTCCTTTCTAAAAAATATAACATCAATTGATCATACTTTAGTTCAATAAAATAAAAAATTGAACATGAGTTGTAGTGTAACTACTCTTTAATATAATCATTCCACGTGATTGGTAAGAGTAAATTTGTTAGAAATACACTACTACGAACTTGTGGATCTTTTAATATTTGATATAAATAATTGATAACCATGATTAGTAAATATATATCTACCAACTTATAGATCTATTTTTACAAAATATAAATTTATGGGTCAACTTTTACATTTAAATTTTTTTTGAAATCATGATTTGAAATCCCAAATCATGTATTTTTAGATGATTTGAGATTTCATCTCGTGAGATGAAATCGCATGTCCAAACGATGATTTCACATGACCTGAGATGAAATCACATGTCCAAATGCCTATTTTAGACTTAACGCTTGACTTTCTTCTCCAAATAAATGAGTAAACTAGACTCAGGGGCAGAGCTGCAGTGTTAAAGGGTTGGGCGAACCCAGTAACTTTGGCATAGACTCTATATTTGTACTAGAAACTTTAGTAATTGATATATTTACTTGGAGATCTACATACACAAATAAGTGGGCAGTTTAGTGGTAATGCACAGGCAAGCAAAGCTCTTCCCCACACGAGATGTGGATTCGAAACCAACAAGTGCTATCTGTGCTAATAGAAGAAAATATAAATTAATCTCAATTCTTTTCCTTTGAGTAATTTTTTCGGTTTTAGCTTATATTTATATAGTGTTTAAGTAGTTTGTCTCTTTTTAAAATATATTAAATACTACTCTTTTGTCTCAATTTATATGACACTATTTTCTTTTTAATCTGTCCAAAAAAGTGTCATTTTTCTATATTTAGAAACAATTTAACTATATGTGATGATTTATAGCCACACAAATATCTAAGACTTGTTTTGAACAACATATTTTAAAAGTCTTTCTTTCTCAAACTGCATGCCAAGTCAAATGATGTCACATAAATTGTAACAGAGGGAGTAATAATTGTTCATTAGTTTGACAATTGTTATACATTAGTTTGAGGTCGTTGTCCGTCTTAAAATTTTGAACCCCCAAAACTCAAATCCTGGCTTCGCCTTTGACGAGAGTTATCAGAATATTATAGAAGATTGGTTGGAGGAGCAATGATGATATATATTCTATATATTTCATCAATTTATGTTGCAAAATTTGAATAAGCACGATGTTTAAGAGAAAAAAATATATTAAAACTTATAATTATAAATATGTCATAACATTAATTTATGTGGCTTTAAGGCTTTTCTAACGTATGATCTTAAAATATTCATAAATTTGGTGGCGAGTTAGGTTAAATATCAAATTTTTTTTATCATATTAGACCATGGCCACCCTAATTTTGTTTTATTTGATGTTGGACTCTAATATTATCTTGTCCATGATTTAGTTAGCGGGGTTGGAGTGCGTGGATGTTGAGTTGTAGCACATGATGAGTAGGATGAGAATTTAACTCCTTATATAGTTTAAATAATCCTCATCTCATAAGCTAAATCTTGGGGTTAAAATATATAACTCAGTATTATTTATTTCTTTATCAGATAAAAAATTAAATTACTAATTTTCTAATTTCAAAGTTATCATTCTTCTTCGAATGGTTTTAAAAGAAAGTTGTTGCCATTAGGGCTGGCAATGGATCAGAGATGGATCGGGTGGAGCTAAATCCGCCTTCACCCGCCAACGATCCATCCACCACCCGACCCATCCACCACCCGCCAACGATCCATCCACCACCCGACCCATCCATCACCCTATTTTTTTAATCCACATCCGATCCACCCATCATCCACGGGTGAATCGGGTGCTTCGCGGATGGAAGCGACAAAGACTTATGAAAATTGGTCGATACTCAAGTCTTGTAGGTAATTTATGACAGTTAATAAATATGTCAGTTCAAATTTCACAAAAATGAACTTTACTTTGTTCATTTTATTGGAAGTAGAGAATTGTACGGATTAATTCGAGAATGATAGGGTCTGGTAAACCCACAAAGTTGCATTTGATTATATTAACTGTTAAGATAAAATAAATATCATCAATCCTCCTAGTACAGTGAGTTCATATTTTTATGTGAAAACGATCAACATTTATTTTTTCCCTTTCTTATGTTGTTCAATGTAAGTTTTACTTGATCAAACTTAGAGTGGTGTAATTAGCAGATAAAAATATAATTTGTTCTATCTGTTTAAATTTGGACGAGTTAGCGACCCACATATTTCTTAACTCAAGTTATTTTGATTAGCCTGATTCAGTCAAATTAAAAATAGCATTTATTAAGCGTTTGGACATGCAATTTCATCTCATGAGATGAAATTTCAAATCATCCAAAAAGGCATGATTTGAGATTTCAAATTTTAAATGTAAAAATTGACTACAAGTTTATATTTTGTAAAACAGATCCATAAATTGGTAGATATAATTAGCAATCATGTTTATCAATTATTTATATCAAATATTAACAGATCTACAAGAGGGGTGAATTGAAACTAATTAATTTATAATGGGTGGATGGGTGAGTCGGGTGGTGGGTTGGATGTATATCCACCCGAATCCGACCCGATCCATCACCTGATTAAATCCATGTTTTATCAGATTTTCATCCATATAATCGAATCGAATGAATCGAATATCTATCGGGTTAGGGTAAAATTGTCAGCCCTAGTTGTCATATCAACTCAAACGAAGGGAACAGTCATAAGTGATGAGGTCCATTTCAGTAGGACTAATTACATTAATTGCTTTAGCTGTCTGTCAGAGCCCAAAAATTCTATAAGTTCACCAAACTTGCTAGCTTGACAAGACTATATTTTTCTTTCTGAATTTCCTCAAACAGAAACAATGATAGCTACTTTGAAGGAATTAATATAATGCATTTATGAAACTATTATGAATTCTACATGTGTGCATTTTCACCTTGCTGCTTCAGTACTTCTGTTCCCTTGTTCATTCGAATATATAGTCAATCGTGCACATTAATTCCTATGAAAATGTGGAAAATAAAAGAAAAGCTAATGCAACTCTAAATTTTTTTTCCTTTCCCCCCTAGTTTTTGGTTCAAACATATATATGCAAACCCTATGAGTGAGAACAGAGAAAGGGCTAAAACAGGAAGACAACACGGGCAAATCCGTAGAGTTGGTTACAAGTTCATGTGAATTAAGTAGCTTTTACCAAGATCCTATATATAATAAGAATTCACTAAGTATCTATAAATATTTGACCGTAAATTCAATTATGTTTACCCAAAAAGGTACAATTGAATTTGTATAGTGATTTCAAGGACACATGAATTAATTTGTAAGTAAATGCAATAGATAATTAACAATAAATAAATGACAATGACAAGTAAGAGAAGTAACCTGAATTGACAGTATATTGATTGAAACTTGTTAATGAGTTTGGTCCGGTCCTTAGCTAAGTTGCTTTGAGCCTGAGTCAATATTGAGAGCTTGTACAATTCAAGATTACAGTGAAATCGTGCAAGTAAGTGAAATGAGAATCAGATGCCCTTCCAACATGAATGTTGGACTCCTTTTATAGTTATGTGTAAAGAATGAATCTTGGGCCTAACTCAACTCCAAATAATGAATCTTGGACCTAACTCAACCCAAAAACCAGCTTGTAGGGTGAGGATTGTCCAAGTCCGTATAGGGGGTCCATGTTTCCATTCCATATCCGATGTGGGACTCTTAACACTCCCCGCACGACCAGACATTGTTAATTGGAGCGTGTATAATATAATTTGGAGGTCCAACATCGGTGAACAAAGAATTAGAATGAGCATGACTCTGATACCATTTAAAAAATGGATCTCGGGCCTAATTCAACCCCAAAAGCTAGCTTGTAGGGTGGGGATTGTCCAAGTCCATATAAGGACTCCATGTTCCCATTCCATATCCGATGTGAGACTCTTAACACTATGAATACAGGGCATTTATGCAAGAGAATCATTCTTTAAATTAAATACAATTAAATGACAATAATTGCCACATTATGACCAAAGAGTGACGGTTGGCACCAAATTCGGAACATGTCTGTATTAAACTCCTTCGGTCGCCTACCTGGTATCACTTGCTTCAGCCCTTGCCCGGTCCTATTCTTCAACTCAGACTCACCCTGAAGTGTCTCACACTGGGTGCACAACATTACTAATCCATTCGACCTCAAATTTAAATCATGCCACGAGTCGTGTCGCTTTCTACCGTATACAAATTATTATTGCAAAATTTACTTGATGCTGCTATCAGCTTTGCGAAGAAACATATAAACTTCATTCCCTAGTATGCCATTTTAAGATATTAATTGGCAGTAATTCTTTTAAGAAGCTCATTAGAACTGAAAATGCATAGAAATAGCTACCATGATTAATCTCTATAAATGAATGTGGGTAAGGAGTCGTTTAATATGATGGATAATGAATAATAATTAAGGAATAAAAATTTAGTACCGTCTTATCCCATTATTTGTTATTAATTCAGGAATAAATTATTTTGGGATTAAAAATAGTACCAGGATAAATTATTTCGGGTAGAGAGTGGAATACAAATCCCAATAAAAATGACAAAAATAACCTTGTGGTCCCTTAAATCCTCTTACTACTACATAAGGTGGCGGTATTTTTGTAAACAAATAACTTTTGCAATTGATGTTATTTTTAATACAACAAATTAAACTAATCTTAATATAACTAATCTCAATATAATTAATCTATCAATAACTTGTCTCCAAACCAAACGGACGCCTAACAGTTTAAGGTCCCTTCAATTTCGCATACGCAACTTACTAACCTTTTCATTAGGGTTTGAACTTTGAAGACCTTTTTGAATTTTCTTGCATGAGATATGATTGATTTTTTTGTTGTTGGTAAAGTTCTGACTTTTCCTTGATTGGCTGATACTAATGAAGTGGTGACCCCACATATACAAGGAATGAAGAAGTGTATAGTATTATATTCCGTGATTAGTGCGGTGGAAAATGAATGGTAGGTCAATCCAATTACCGTCAAGAATTTATCGCACTCTTCTCTTCTTACCTTTTTTTAATTTCATAAATTAATGAATGGTCTAATTTTTGAATTGTAGGGTTGTGATTTGAGTCAACAACTAACATACCCAGTATATTCTTATAAGTACTATATGTGGAAGATAAAATGTATGTAGACTTTACTCCTACTGTGATAGATAGAGAGTCTTTAGGGTTGTGATTTGAGGACATTCCAAAACAGGGTCACACAACTTTACTCCTACCTAGACCTGTCCAACGGGTCGGGGACCCACCCGGCTCGACCCGACCCAAAAAAATCAGGGCCAGGATCGACTTATAGCGAACTCGCGAGCCACCCGACCCGAAAAAACGGGGACCCGATCTTATGTAGGGTCGAGCCAGGGTCAGAATATTTTATTCGTCTGACCCGGCCGACCACCGACCCGCATATTTTTTAATATAATTTATATTATTTTTTCTTCATTAATATTTATTTTTTACTTATATATATATTGCCATTAATATTTAAGTGATATAATGCATGTTTTTATAATATATGTATTGCTCTAATCTACATTGAGCTCGACAAAAAATAAGATAAAAACAGTAGCTGATTATTAATTATATGTTTATATTATTAGTCGTTGTGTTAATATCACAGAAGCATAATGTAGGGAGAGAGAAAATAGTTGTAAATTGGTGAACCTTTAAATGGTCATAACTCTGCGCTCGGATGTCTGTTTTTTTACCCGATGTTTTTTTGATTTTGCGTATTTTTTCAAGACGGGGCCGGCCCAAACCGCCGTAAGCACAACCAATTTTTAGAAAAACGTCCGTTTTCCCAATCAATTTGTGTTTTCCCCCAAATCGATTTCTAATTTTCCTTTTTTTTTAGTAAACATCTCACGATACACAATAGATTTCAACGTCGAAATTTCATGATAGTGTATGTGTGAATGTCAATTTCAATTTTGAATTTTTTAAAAATTTTTTTTTCCTCTACCATGCCCGCAAAATTCCGTCCGTACCCCTTCCGACGGGTCAGGGACGACCCGTGGCCCGTAGGGTCCCCGACGGGTCAGGGCCAGGGTCGGAAATTTAAAAAAAATAGGGTCAGGGTCGGGCCGACAGAAAAAAAAGCCACCTGACCCAGCCCGACCCGAGCTTTGGACAGGTCTACTCCTACCGTGATAGATATAGAGTCTTTAGGGTTGTGATTTGAGGATATTCCAAAACAGGGTCACACAATTCATTAACTTGAGACTTTTTAATTCTTTTCGACTCATTTTGCAAGTTTGCGAATCTCGTTTTGGTTCCTGAATTTTGGTTTATTCCAGTTAGCATATTATACGCTAACCACATCGGACAAATAGATATTCACAAATGTTACTTTAAAGAAGTAGGAAACCAAGTATTATTTTAGTTAGCTCCAATTAGTAGGATGTTATATTATGCAACAGCTGTTTTTAGTATGATTGAGTGACTTAGATGGTTAAATATACATATGATATACAATATATCATATGTATATTGGTTGGTCTCGGTTTGTTGTACGTATGGAGGACGAATTGAACATATTAGTTTAGGTAATATTTGGGTGTAATTAGTATTGTATACTTATCATAATTGTATTATTATAATTGTATAGTTAGTGTCCAAGTAGAATAAAGTTTTAGGAGTAGAATATGAATAAGATTCTCCTATTATGGAAATATGTAAATTGTATATATACTCTTTCAATTAATGAAAATAATCAAGGAATTATTTCTTTCATGGTATCAAGAGTCTAAGTTAATAATTTCTCCCACTTTCTCCCAAAGTTTTCCATCCAAACAGCCGATTCCCAGCTCCCTTCCTCGGTTTCCGTGCCCGGAAATTATTTTTCTCCCCAATCCCTACTTCGTTTCTTGCGTTGCTATTATGGCTAAGAACATGTTTCACCATGCCCTTACTGTTTCTAATATCAAGAATCACATCCCTATCATTCTTGAAATAGAAAACGTCCAATACGCAACGTGGACCGAACTGTTCAAAGTGCATGCACGCTCGCATCAAGTTCTCCATCATATTATCCCCGCGGCTCCTACGGATACGGAGGTGCCCAAACCAGAGGGTGATCCTAAGTTATGGACGACCCTTGATGCTACTGTTCTTTAGTGGATTTACTTCACTATTTCTAGCGACCTCTTGCAAACGATTATCAAACCCGACGCTACGGCGATGGAGGCATGGAATAGAGTACGTGATATATTCCAAGATAATCAGAATTCTCATGCTGTTACCCTTGAGCAGGAATTTTTTCACGTCCATATGAAAAATTTCCCAAACGTTTCAGCATATTGTAAAAGGTTAAAGGAATTGGCGGACCAACTCCGCAACGTTGGCGCGCCTGTGTCAAATGATCGTTTGGTCCTACAAATGGTTGTAGGCCTCTTCGTCAGAGCAACCCTCTTCCGCAATTTTATCAGGCACGTTCTATGCTTACACTCGAAGAAGTAGGCTTGGCTAAAAAGGCGGCTACCGGTGCTAGTCCCGTAGTCATGATGACCGTTTCCAATTTTCCTCCTACCGGTTCCAACAACTCAGGCCAAAACCGCAACAACGGTGGCGGCAAAAATGGGAAAAATAGGAAAAATAATGGCAAGAATCGCGGTGGCAACACTGGCGACAGCCGGAACAATGGTGGTGGCGGTGGTGGCCCTCGGGGCAGTCAGCAACAACAACAGTTTTGGGCCCCGCAATGGCCCCTATGCAGTAGCAGTGGGCCCCATAGTTTGGGCCAAATAGTAGTAGTCCATCGTTTTCATCTCACTGGCAGTGGGCTGGCCAGCCCCAGTCTCGGCCCAACATGCAGTGGCCCAATTTCAGTAACCCCTCTGGGCCGAGGCAGCAAGCAGGAGTGCTTGGGCCTCGACCCCCGCATGCCCATCATGCAGTGGCCCCCACTTCTACCGACATCGAAGCCAGATTGGTACATGGATACGCTTGGATTAAATCCTCCGGACCCAAATTGGTACATGGACACCGGAGCCACTACCCACATGACATCCGACCAAGGTACTCTCTCGTCTTGTTTCAATTTGATCAGTAATCGTAGTATAATTATTGATAATAGTAATTCAATTTCGATTCGGGGTTACGGTCATAAAACTCTATCTCCCCCCCATCCGCCACTTGTCTTGAAAAATATCCTTCATGCCCCTAAATTGATTAAAATTTTGGTGTATGTCCGTAAATTCACCACTGATAATTCTGTTTCTATTGAATTTGATCCGTTTTATTTTTCTGTGAAGGATTTCAAGACGGGGAGTCCTCTCATGAGGTGTGATAGTAGGGGGGATATTTCTCCGATCACCCCAAGTTTCGGTCTTTCTAGTCAAGCATTGCTATCCACATTTGCCGCCCTTGCTCCTTTCTTGTGGCATGCTCGTCTAGGTCATCCGGGGTCGTCTATTTTGTCTTCCTTAGATACAAATAGATTTATTTCTTGTAAGGGTACGCGTAGTACCCCGAATTTTCAATCTTGTTCTTTAGGAAAAAATGTTAAGTTGCCATTTGAAGACTTTAATTCTCATACTTTAATGCCATTTGATATTATTCATAGCAATTTATGGACGTCTCCTGTTCTTAGTTCGTTGGGTCATCGGTACTATGTTCTTTTCTTGGATGATTATTCTAAATTTTTATCGACTTTTCCAATAGCGAAAAATCTCAAGTTTTTTCCACCTTCCTAAAATTTAGAGCATTCATTAAAACCCAATTTGAACCGGAAATAAAGAATATTCAATGTGATAATGACAAAGAATATGACAATGGGTCTTTCGGGAATTTTGTGCTACTAATGGGATAAATTTTTATTTTTTTGCCTCCATACGTCTTCCCAAAATGGGAAATTCGTACAATTAATAACATTGTCCGAACTTTATTGATTCATGCTTCCGTACCCCCTTCGTTTTGGCATCATGCTCTATTAATGACTATATATCTTCTTAATATTCTTCCTGCCAAAGGTTTGACATATTCGTCCCCTCTTCAAATTTTATATAATAAGACTCATTCGTATTCACATCTTAGGATCTTTGGGTGTATTCAGGCCCGGTCTACCCTCTGTGTGTTTTTGGGTTATACGTCCAATCATCGAGGTTACAAATATTTTGATTTATCATCTAATAAAATCATCATTAGTCGCCACGTAATATTTGATGAATCTCAATTTTCGTTTGCTAAGGTAAATAGTCTCATGCCTAGTTCGTATAATTTTCTGGGTGATGACATATCCCTATATATTATTCACCATTTTTCGGACGTGTCCCGCACCCTAAATCCATCAGAGCGCCCACTTCCCGCTGGCCCCACAGTTCCAGCCATTGTTCCCATAACTGGACCAGTGATGAAAACTGGGCCAACTTCATAGCCCAGTAATGCCACTATTCTAGTGACGGTATCCAGTCCAGTTCAGGCACCGAATTCCAGTGTTGGGCAAGTGGGTCCACTGCTCGCTGGCCGGTCCGTCACGTGTCCCACTAATTCCTAAAATCCACCCAATTCTCCCCCGAGTCATAGACCGGTCACTCGTAGTCAACGGGGTATTTTTAAACGAAAAATGTATTTCAATTTAAATTCTAATTTATTAAATCACACCTACCCCGTAACCTTGTGTCTGCGTTAAATGACCCTAATTGGAAAATTGCTATGACCAACGAATATAATGCTCTTATTGATAATAAGACGTGGGAGTTGGTGCCCCGTCCATATGGTGTTAATATAATTCGGTCGATGTGGATTTTTGCTCATAAGGATAATTCTGACGGTTTTTTTGCGAGGCATAAGACTCGTCTTGTAGGTGATGGTAAGACTCAACAGGCTGGTGTGGATTGTGGTGAGACGTTTAGTCCAGTGGTCAAGCCGGCTACCATTCTCACTGTGCTCAGCTTGGCTCTTTCGAAAACATGGCCCATTCATCAGTTAGATGTGAAGAATGCTTTCCTACATGATGATCTCAAAGAGACCGTCTATATGCATCAGCATTGGGGTTTAGGGATCCCAAATATCCTCATCATGTATGTTTGTTGAAGAAGTCCTTGTATGGGCTTAGGCAATCTCCATGGGCTTGGTATAAGAGGTTTGCAGACTATGTTTCGACTATTGGTTTCTCTCACAGCCGGTATGATAATTCATTGTTCATATATCGTCGTGGTTCATCCTTGGCTTATATATTATTGTATGGATGATATTATCTTGACTGCCTCTTCTGATGCATTAGGCCAGTCTATCATGACAATGCTCAGTTTTGAGTTTGCTATAAAAGACTTAGGGCCCTTGAGTTACGTTTTGGGGACTGCCGTCACTCGTCATGCATGTGGGTTGTTCTTATACCAGAGGAAGTATGCAGATGAGATCATTGAGAGGGCTGGGATGTCATTCTGTAAGTCCACTTCCATTCCGGTTGATACTAAACCCAACTTAGGTGCTGCGGCTGGCTCACCTTATGAGGATCCGACCCGCTATCGCAGTCTTGCAGGGGCCCTTCAGTATCTTACATTCACGAGACCAGATATTACGTATGCCGTCCAACAGGTGTGTTTATTTATGCATGATCTCAGGGTTGAGCACATGAATGCGCTGAAATGCATTATTAGGTATATCCAGGGGACACTTTACTATGGCTTACATTTATATCCTTCGTCGACATCTACACCCGTCTCGTATACTGATGCTGAATGGGGTGGCTGTCCAGACACCAGACGGTCTACGTCTGGCTATTGTATGTTTCTTGGTAATAACTTGGTCTCCTGGTCTGCAAAGCGTTAGTCGACGTTTTCACGCTTTAGTGCCGAGGTTGAGTATCGATGGGTAGCCAATGTGGTCTCTGAATCATGTTGGTTACATAATCTTCTATTAGAGCTTCATTTTCCTATTCAGAAAGTTACCTTGGTTTATTGTGATAATGTTAATGCCATCTACCTTTCTGGTAATCCGGTTAAGCACCAACGGACGATACACATCGAGATGGACATTCACTTCGTTCGCGAAAAGGTAGCTCGTGGACAAGTACGCGTCTGCCATGTCCCTTCCAGGTATCAAATTGCAGACATCTTTACCAAAGGTCTTCCGGCAGTACTATTTGAAGATTTTAGGGACAGTCTCAGCGTACGAAGACCGTCCGCTATGACTGCGGGGGTGTGTTAAATATACATATGATATACAATATATCATATGTATATTGGTTGGTCTCGGTTTGCTGTACTTATGGAGGACGAATTGAACATATTAGTTTAGGTAATATTTTGGTGTAATTAGTATTATATACTTACCATAATTGTATTACCATAATTGTATAGTTAGTGTCCAAATAGAATAAGATTTTAGGAGTAGAATAGGAATATGATTCTCCTATTATGGAAAGATGTAAATTGTATATATACTCTTTCAATTAATGAAAATAATCAACAGATTATATCTTTGATTGATCTATAACCAAATATGTGGATCAGTGTAATGTCTAGCTAGTTCATATCAGTTTAGTATCGGATGCGTGAATCATCGCCCTACAAGATATTAACTCAAAATTCCAATGGAAGAGCCCATTAGCTTGCTACAGCCTAACGGGGCTCTCGAGTGTCGCTCAAGCATCGCACAAATTAAGCTTTCATGGTAAAATTTCTACCATGCCTGTCCGGATTAATTGGACCACTAAGTTCTAGACATCGGATGGCAAAACGTGAAAAAATCTCTTTTTGGGTCTTCATTAGTAGTACCAACCCACTTTGTTCAACCAAAAATATGCCAAACAAATTGCTAATTTTTGTTCCTCTTTCATACCGGTTGGGCCTCCACGACAAAATCTCTACAACCAACTAAGATATAATGTGCAAACATTTCTTCAAAGTATGGGATAACTACATTTTGGATTTAATTCCTAGACATTCTCAATTTCAACGAAATTGAAAGAATTAAATTCAAAACAAAGACAAAATAAATCCACAAAGAGTCATGGGTACAAGAAGAACAAAAAGTCGCACAAATTTTAGAATTTCTATTTGTAATCCTTGAATCTTGAAATGGATGGGTTCTTCTCTTCCAATAGTTCAATTGCCTTTTAGGTGTATGAAATAAATAATCTCTTGATTATTTTCATTGATAATGAGAGGAATATATATAAATATACAATTCCTAAATATGAACAATATAGGAAAATAATTCTACATTTCCTATTCTAATTCTAATACATTTTTCTAGTACAAGACTAATACCTTAATTACAATTATACATGAATTACAATTTGTTGAGTCCAAATCGGACCATGATACACACGGTCATTTACACCCCCGCAGTCATAGCGGGCAGTTGACGTACGCTGATACTATCCCTAAAATTTTCAAATAGAACCAATGGAAGACCCTTAGTAAATATGTCTGCAATCTGATATCACGAAGGGACATGGAGGACGCGTACTTGTCCACGAGTTAGTGGTATAACCGAAGAACAGGAAAAATCAAAAGAAGGAAAGTAGTATGTTGCTGCAGTCGGCCGACTGAGTGGGTGGGTGGGTGGGGGTAGGGAAAAGAAATAGGATTTAGGTGTTTTAGGGTTTGGCTCTTGATACCACGTAAGGTTGTATTAATCTTTCTTGGAGAGTTTTTCTCATTAATACAAATATATATATAGTGGGTACAATGTGGAGTCCTAATACAATAAGGATCCTATAACTACCATAATTATACAACACTAATAATTACAATATATAGGGTGAATATTCTACTAATTTCACTAATAGTGAGCCTAGTTGACGAACTTGATTTGTTTTTTTTATTGGAGCTCAAATCGTTGTCAACATTCTGATTTTGTAAGATTTGGGTTGTGAAAACCATATGGAACCCAATTTTGTTGAACATACTTGAAAAAGTAAGTTTGATTTCGAATCTCATTTTTGTGAGAAATTTGGAGTGAATGTTATTTAGACATGTTAGAAATAGTATAAAGAGGCCGTCTACAAATTTTGAAGTCATTTGATAGAAATTTTTATTGGGTTTGAACAAATATTGCAACTAAAATTCGCAGAATAAGTTTGTTTATGTAGCTAGTGATGTCTTATGCATTTTTATACCAAGTGAATACATTGCGGGATATAATTATTGCAGGGAACGGGAAGTAAGTAAATATTGCAATTGCTAGAAAGGATAAGCTAAAGATTACAACAAAACTGGAAATCAAGAATGAAACAAACTCTTTGTGTGATTTGCTGAGTCGAGTGATGACACTCTGTCTTTAAGACAAGATTGCCCCGCATATCTCCTTTTACGTTGTCGGGCAATAGTCTCCCACGGGAAGTAAGTAAATATTACAATTGCTAGAAAGGATAAACTAAAGATTACAACAAAACTGGAAATCAAGAATGAAACAAACTCCTTGTGTGATTTGCTGAGTCGAGTGATGACACTCTGTCTTTAAGACAAGATTGCCCCGCATATCTCCTTTTACGTTGTCGGGCAATAATCTCCCACGATACAACAACAACTTAACAATTGAGCAAAGGAAACTCAAATGTTACTCTTGAAGAACTTTAAGTATAGTAGACTTGCTAGAGAGGAAGAAAAAGGTGTTAGAAAATTATGAAAATATTTTTAAGTGTTGTGAACAATTGAGCCAAATGCCTCAATTTATAGTGTAATGAGATAATTCTTTAACTAGCCAACTAATGGCCTTCAATAGCCATGTAATGACACTTATTGAGAGGGGTTATATTCAGTCAAATAATGACTGAATTCATGTGCCAAGTAATGGAGATTCAATGCTAAAAAACCAGCCCAAAGGTCAGAACTTTTCAACTTTCCGTCGCAGCATTTTGCCTCCGAAGCGCCGTGGTTCTGTGAATTAGCACCGCGGATCTAGTGACTGGACACCCAATTAGCGCCGCTGCGCTGCCTGGGAGGCGCCGTGGCGCTCTGGCGCCTCGGCTACAACGGGGATGCGCCGCAGCCCTTTGCGGCTCCGTGGCAACTTCCGACTCGTTTCATCTTACACTTCGTACACTTCTTCATTCATTTACCAATGTGGAATACTTTGTCATTTGGCCAATAACCGTCCAACATTCTATGTCTCAAACGTATTACATACGTACCAATATCTCTTTCACTAATGAAATTTAGGATACTTGGCACTACGTGTGCACGTGTGTGGAAACGATGTTTCTGACGTACGGGGCCCTAATTTTTTGAGTCATAAATAATGGGATATACTTAATTCCACATAAGTAAATTTCTAACAATCCCCCCTTGAAAGAGATTTTGGCGCACTCACGTGGTGCCTTTTCCAGTAATCCTTCAGCGGATTGATGTTGTATCTGGATAGGTAGCTTCCGCTTTGAACCTTCCATAGTTGAATACCATCAGACTTACTTACTGTGCGGTGAACATGATGTCTTGAACCGTCAGTGTTTAGTGTAAGCCAATTCAATTGTACCAACACAACAACTTTCCTTACTCTGTTCTTCGTAATGTTTTGTCCGTTGTGGCCGTGGACACTTCTTGGATTCTTAAGTGAGTTCATTTGAGGCGGCATGTCCTCACACTTAAATAGGTGGTCTCCTACAAGGTATCCTGCTATACCCCACTTTACAAGTGTTAGGAACCATTAAAAGTTTCCCCAAACCTAACCTCAACCGGTGAGGATCATTAAAGGTTTTGAAAACTTAACCTTTACCCACACTGCAGATATAACTTATAGTCTATCGCGGGAACGACTTTGGATTTGGTGTTTATTTATAGAAATCACTATCCGAAGTGCTCATGCTTCCACCGAAACGCTGAACTGAACCTTTACAACTTAGTTTTTCCATTGAACCTAATTCCTGGGATCTCCAGTCAGTAAGGTTGAGTTACCACCGTATTGGTCTTTATATCTTAGGTTTTAAGCCCATTCCCCTAAAGAAGCAGAACATCTGATCTTTAGGTAAGCCCTTTGTTAGAGGGTCCGCTATGTTATCCTTTGATTTTATGTAATCAATGGATATGATACCCGCGGTGATCAGGTGCCTAACGGTCTTATGTCTTCATCAAATATGACGAGACTTGCCATTGTACATAGAACTCCGTGCCCTTCCTAGAGCTGACTAACTGTCGCAGTGGATCATTACAGAAGGTACAGGTTTGTTCCAACAAGGAACATCCTCTAAGAAGTCGTGAAGCCACTCAGCTTCTTCTCTTGCTTTGTCTAAAGCGATAAACTCCGATTCCATCATGGATCGGGCGATGCAAGTTTGCTTAGAGGATTTCCAAGACACAGCCCCACCACCAATAGTAAATATATATCCACTGGTGGACTTGGTGTTCTCTATATCAGATATCCAGTTTGTATCACTGTACTCTAAATGCAATTTGGATATCTCGAATAATGCAACCCGTAAGTTAGCGTGTATTTCAGGTATCGTAGTACCCGATTCAACGCCTTCCAATGATCATTACTTGGATTACGGGTAAACCTAGCCAACTTGTTGACTGTATAAGCAATATCAGGTCGGGTGCAGTTTGTTATGTACATCAAACTCTCAATCACCTGTGCATATTGCTCTTGGCATACGGGCAGACCACGATTTTTATCAAGCTTTTTATTTCTATCCGTTGGTGACTTCATAGGCGAATTGTCACACATCTCAAACTTTCTCAACACATCCTCGATATAGTGTGACTGAGATAAGACTAGTCCGTCAGACGTCTTAGAGATCTTTATCCCAAAGATGACATATGTGATACCCATATCCTTCATGTCGAAGCATTATTTCAACATGTTCTTAGTCTCTAGAATCAAGCTAGGACTGCTCCCTGTGATCAACATGTCATCTACGTACATGGATATCATGACGAACGAGTCAGAATTACCTTTCATGTAGACACATTTGTCACACTCATTAATGGAGAAACCCTTCGATAGTAGAGTACTATCAAATTTTTCGTGCCATTGGTTCGAGGCTTATTTCAGCCCGTACAAAGATTTGACAAGACGACAGACTTTATTCTTTTACCCTGGAACCACATACCCCTCGGGTTGTTCCATATAAATTTCTTCTTCCAAATCACCATTTAGGAAAACTGTCTTGACATCCATTTGATGTATCTCAAGGTCACGCAATGCTACGATCGCAATGAATACTCGTATGGACGTCATCCTAGACACCGGGAAGTACTTGTCAAAATAGTCAAGGCCTTCCTTCTGTCGATAGCCCTTGACTAACAACCTGGCCTTGTAAATATCTATAGACCCATCTGATTTATACTTTCATTTGAGTATCCACTTACAACCCAACGGTTTATTTCCTGGATGAAGATCAAACAACTCCCAAGTATGGTTATGCATGATGAAGTCTGTTTCACTCTCAATAGCTTCTTTCTAGAGCGGTGCCTCTGGAGTTTACAATGCTTCAACAATTGTCCTTGGTTCGTCATCAATCATATAATCTACAAAGTCAGGACCGAAGGATTTATCCTTCCTGGCCCTTTTACTTCGCCTTGGTTACATCTCCGGAGTCTACAAGTTTTGAGAATCAAAAACACTAGATTTCGGATATTCAGCCACTTCGAAGTCCACTAGATCTGAACCATCTAGACCTGGGCAGTCAACGACTCCCGATTCCTGAGAGCTTTGTTCATAACTTCGCTTGCGAGAGGTTATGTCTTTTTCCTTTCTAGGAAAAGTATCTTCAAAGAATTGAGCATTCCTTGATTCAATGATTGTACCCCCGTCGATAACTGGATTATCTGATTTATGCACTAAGAAGCGATAAGCACTATTGTTATTTGCACATCCGATGAAAATGCAATCTATAGTCTTAGGCCCAATCTTGACCTGCTTTGGCTTGGGTACTTCGACCTTTTCCAAACAACCCCACACCTTTAAATATTTATAGGTGAGTTTTTTTCCCTTCCATGATTCATATGGAGTTTTGTCCTTACCATTATGTGGGACTCTGTTAAGAATCATATTAGCGGTAAGGACGGCTTCTCCCCACATGTTTTGGGGAAGACCGGAATTGATGAGCAAGGCATTCATCATTTCCTTTAATGTGCGATTCTTATGTTCCGCCACACCGTTCGACTGAGGTGAGTATGGAGCCGTCGTTTGATGAACAATGCCTGATTAGGCACAATATTCCTCAAATGACGCTACGTATTCTCCCCCTCTATTGCTACAAATGGATTTAATCCACATGTTTAGTTGGTTCTCAACTTTTGCTTTGTAACGTCGGAACGCTTCAAAGGCTTCATCTTTACTTTTCAACAAGTAAAGGTAACAATACCTTGTGCTATCATCAATGAATGTCACAAAGTACTTGTTCCCTCCCTTAGTTTGTGCAAACTTTAAATCACATATATCTGTGTAAATAAGTTCTAGAGGAGCGGTATTCCTTTCGATGGATCGAAAAGGAAGCTTTGTGAGTTTTACCTCTACGTACACCTCACACTTATGTTGAGGGTTTACGTCGATAGACGGAAACAACTCCAACTTGACCAACCTTTGGATGGACTTGTAGTTAACATGTCCTAATCTATGATGTCATAAATTAGATGACTCAAGCAAGTAAGAAGAAACTTTAATATTATTACTTGCACGTATTACAGACATGGCGTTAACCTTGAAGAGGTCTTCACAGACGAAGCCTCTTCCCAGAAAGGTTCCATTCTTGGTGATTACAAAATTATTGGACTCAAATACTAGCCTAAAACCAACATTAACCAATAAATGACCTGAAATTAAATTTCTCATAATCTCAGGAACATGCATCACCTCCTTCAGAGTGAGCTCCTTTCCATAAGTTATCTTCAGGACTACATTTCCTACCCCCAACACGTCAGAGGAAGCGTTGTTACCCATGAACAACTTCTTGTTAGTAACTGGTGTATAAGTGGAGAAGGCATCTCTATTGGAACAGATGTGTCTTGTAGAACCTGTGTCCATCTACCACTGCATGGGATTCTCAACAAGGTTTGCTTCAAGCACCACCGCTTAGAACTCCTCAATCATGTCGTCCAGAAGCCTGTCTTTGACGATGTTAGCCTGAGCCTTGCCTTTGGCCTTGTCCTTCTCTTGTTGCTCGATCTTGAGCTTGCGGCAGTCCTTGATCACATGACCAGGTTTCCCACAGTGGTGACAGTTTCCTTTGAACTTCTCCACCGCTTGGGTCTTGCCGTCTTTCTGGAACTTGCGCTTCTTGCTTGGGTTTCCTTTGGCTTCAGCCAGATTTGCCTTTGCCTCAGCGGGTTATTTTCCCCTAGGCAAGGCCTTCTTATTATTTTCCTGAATCTGGAGTTTGATAATAAGTTCTTCAAAGGTCATCTCCTTTGTCTTGAGTTTTAAGTAACTCATAAACTCATTCCACGAGGGAGGTAACTTTTCAATCAGTGATGCGACAAAAAAATGCTCATTTGGTTTCATACCTTCCAAATCCATGTGATGTAGAATCATTTGGAATTCCTGGACTTGGGACATCACTGTTTTACTATCCACCATTTGAAATTTCAGGAATTTCCCAACGATGAATTTCTTTGTACCAGCATCTTGTACGTTGTACTTCTTCTTCAGCTTATCCCATAACTCTTTGGCGGTGCCTACCGTGCAATACACCGTGTAGAGTGGGTCTGACAGACAGTTTAAAATATAGTTCTTACACATGAAATCACTATGACTCCATGCATCAAGAATCATCTTCATGCCATTAATGACATGGATACCTTGGCCCCCTTCAGCCGTTTCACTAGGCGAAGGGTCCATTTCATCTCCAGCTTGTGGAGGATCTTCTGTTAGGAAATGAGCCATTCCCATAACAGTCAGATAAAAGAGCATCTTCTGTTGCCATCTCTTGAAATTGGACCCCGTGAACTTTTCTGGGCGTTCATGATGGAATCCAGCGGGTGGAGGAACTGGAGCGTTCCCTTGAGCATCAGAAAAGGCGTTGGTTGAGCCTTGAGCAACCGAAAAGACATTTGGTGTGCCTTGAGCAGTGGGGAAGGCAGAGGGGTTGCCTTGGGTAGCAGTAGCAGCAGAATTAGAAGCGAGTTTTTCTCTTCTAGTCATCTTTCTAAGCACTTACAACAATCTTGTCTTAAAATTGTGGGATACAATTATTGCAGGAAACGAGAAGTAAGTAAATATTACAATTACTAGAAAGGATAAATTTAAAGATTACAACAAAATTGGAAATCAAGAATGAAACAAACTCCTTGTGTGATTTGCTGAGTCGAGTGATGACACTCTGTCTTTAAGACAAGATTGCCCCGTATATCTCCTTTTACGTTGTCGGGCAATAGTCTTCCAAGATACAACAACAACTTAACAATTGAGCAGGGAAAAATCATATGTTACTCTTGAATAACTTTAAGTATAGTAGACTTGCTAGAGAGGAAGAAGAAGATGTTAGAAAATTCTGTAAATATTTCTAAGTGTTGTGAACAATTGAGCCAAATGTCTCAATTTATAGTGTAATGAGATGACCCTTCAACTAGCCAACTAATGACCTTCAATAGCCATGTAATGACGCTTATTGAGAGGGGTTACATTCAGCCAAATAATGGTTGAATTCATGTGCCAAGTAATGGAGATTCAATGCTCCAAAACTAGCCCAAAGTTCAGAACTTTTCAACTTTCCGTCGCAACATTCTGCCTCTGAAGGGCCGCGACTCTGTGAATTAGCGCCGCGACTCTGTGAATTAGCGCCGTGGCGCCAGTGACTGGACACCAAATTTGCGCCTCGGCTCCGACGGGGCTGCGCCGCGGCCCTTCGCGGCTCCGTGGCGACTTCCGACTCGTTTCATCTTACACTTCGTACACTTCTTCCTTCATTTACCAACGTGGAATACTTTGTCATTTGGCCAATAACCGTCCATCATTCTATATCTCAAACGTATTACATACGTACCAATATCTCTTTCACTAATGAAATTTGCGATACTTGGCACTACGTGTGCACGTGTGTGGAAACGATGTTTCCGACGTATGGGGCTCCAATTGTTTGAGTCATAAATAATGAAATATACTTAATTCCACATTAGTAAATTTTCATTATATATTTTTATACAAGATAGATTCGTTGTTTATATAGGTGTATAAATAATTTATATGATTGTATAAACATCATTATACACTATGAATGTTTTTTATTATGCGGCTGTAAAATGAAATTATGGTTATATAGGTGCAAAAAGTTGTGTTGGGTTGTATAATTTTGAAAGAAATTGTTCTTTCTTTTAAATTCTTTGCTACTACTTTAGTACTTTTTAATTCTAGTTCGTTGACTTGCAAAGCCAAGTTACAAAAATATCTAATTTTCGAGAAAAGGCCCAAAATCATTTCATTATTTTAGATTTTAGATTCAAAATAATACGTATTTTTTACATGGAGCGCTAATAGTCATCTTTGTTTAATAAAGTGATGCACTTTTAATCAAAATTATAAGCACGATTACTTTTTTAACAGATGCCTCCTCACATGCGCATCACACGATTTTATTTCCCTCCATACGAGTAGCCATTGTATCTCAGTCTTCAATCATTTTTTTGAAAGAGAGAATACCATAGAGCAATAGCATACTCTGCAGGAGAAAACTAAAAAAATTGAATATCACGCGCAAAGCGTGTGATCATAAACTAGTAAAAAAACTAGACAAAAACATACAATAATTCACATAAAATCACGTTTTAACCTCAAAACGTTAAAATCATAATTAAATTAGATAATACATTAGAAGAACATGTGGGTAGCTATATTTTTCAATAACTCACAAACTAGAGCTTCTTCGTCCAACACACTTTGTCGCGCCTCATTTTCTTGCAAAAACGATTTTCGACATGTGACAACTCTTTTACCGGGTTAGGGATTTAAGTTATTTTTTATTTTCACCAAAAATAGAGATTTATATGAATTAGTATACATTTTTAATGTTGGTTTTACTATTGTAAAGCAGTACGAGAAGTAAATAGCTATTATAAGTAAAAAACTAAAAACCAACAATTTAAGACAAGATTGTATTGTATTAGTATTAGTGTTCGAAAGATGTCGATCAAAAGTTGTGTGACCAAATCTGGATATGGCTGTGGTTTTCTGGTAGAAGAGAGTGATGATGATGCCGTTGAAGGTCAACGTGTTCATGGTGTCACCGCTCCCGAGAGTGGTGGGAACAAGCGCTCACGAGAGGTTGAGGATGTCAACTGGGACAAGAGGAGAAGGCTGAAGATGTGCTTCTATCTTGCAGCAGAAGGCCTATATCTGTCCCAGACAAAGGATCCGAATAATGGTAAGGAGGAAATGTACACTCAGTCCGATGAAGTGACTGAAGTGGGCCAGAATCCGAAATTGAGATAAGTAGTTTTTCTTACTTATCAAGAATAAAGATTAAATGATGTCTGATTAAAAATGGCTTAAAGTAAGGAGGAATATGAAAATATTTTCACGAAATAATTTATATTCCTTACGCTTTAAAATCAGAAGTTTAATCTCATCTTCATTCCCGTTTAAAGATTGGACTTTGTAAACGACTTAAAAAGATCCGTTCTTTTAAGTATAATTATTAAAAGTGTATAAAGTATGTTCGCACATACGAGGGAGAAAGATCCACTGACTGTGCGAAAACTGTTACCACACTTAAGTAAGCGCCAACAATTGTCTGGGCACCAATCATAACGGAAGAAGACTAAAAGCTAAAGACGTTGAGCCTGTCACACTATTTGGCAGAAGATCCTTCATAGGATGATATTGGACACTCAGTCATACAAAGCCTCCGGGTGACTGGAGTGGGCCAAAATTCTTTTGATATGATGATATTGGACGCTCAGTCATACAAAGCCTACGGGCAACTGGAGTGGGGCTAGGATTCATTTCATAGGAATAGTAATGGACACCTAGTAAGGTGGGCCAGAGTTTCCAGGTCTTAAATGATCTGAAGGCCTAAAGAAAGGTAGAAAAGAAATTGGACACTCAGTCTGCCAAAGCAACTGGAGTAGGCCAGAGTATACAGATCACATATGATCCGGTTACGCTCTAACCACGGGAAAAATATTGTTCATGTGAAGCAACGCCACCTCTAAAGTAGAAGGGGTTGGAGAGGTTGTCCTCAATAAGACTTCAGGGAATGGGATCACTCTCAGATGAGGTGATACATGTCCCAAACTTGGTTTAAGAGACGATACTGGTCAAGCTGGTTTGAGACTAGTCCAATAGGTCTGTAATAACTAAGAATGGTACAGTATGTCTGTAGCTAAATGAATGATATATTTGTAATCCGTGCATCTATGCTATCATAGATTAAGACACGTTAAATAGAAAGTCATTCAAAATCTAGCGAAGTTGAGATTGTTGCCTTCTTTCGACATAAACCCTCAAAATGAATGTGAGGTAGGCGAAGAGGCAAAATCACCTTTCTAAATTCCGTCAAAGGAATAGCGAAAGAAGCACCGCTCCTCTAGAACTTAGTCATACCTTTATGGGTGATTTAAAATTTATAGAAAATAGAGGGGGGGGGGGGAGACAAGTACTTTGTGACCTTCATTGATGATGGTACAACGTATGTAATCCTTTGTTTGTTGAAAAGCAAAGATGAAGTTGTTGAAGCGGATAAGCGCTACAAAGCAGAAGTTGAAAATCAACTAAGCCTACGGATTGAGAAATTCATAGTAATAGAGGGGGAGAATGTGAAACATCGTTCATTAAACGACTATTCATTACTCACCTCAGTCTAAGGGTGTTATCCAAGCGGAAAGCCGTACGCCCAAATTATGTGGGGTAAGGGGATCCTACCGCTAATGCGATTCTCAACAGAAATACGCATAAGGATAATGATAACTCTCCGTGTGAGACATGGAAAGGATCTCACATACAAATGTTGTGATGTGGGATGGCTTGGTAAAAGTTGGAATACCGAAACAAGTCAAGTTGGATCTAAGACTGTAAATTGCATATCCACTGGATCTGCAAATAACAGTAGTGCTTATCACCTCTTGGTGTCAAAGAATGTTGAATTCTTTAAAGATAACTTTCCTTGAAAAGGAAAAAGAAGTAATTGCTCGAGGTTAGCAAGAACCCGCGAGGGCCTGACTGTTCGAAACTAGACGTTCCGTATCTATAGGACTCGAAAGTTGCTGGCTATCCAAAACTTATATTCCAGATCTGCAGAACTCAGGGATTCTAGATGTTGAACCGAGACGGAGCAAAGAAGGGGACAAAGAATTGTTCTAGTCCTTCTAGCTTGTATGGTTGAAAATGAACCATGGACAATTAACAAATAATTGTCATCTCTAAAAGCGCTGCTTTGGAAAGAAGCTACAAAAAGAGAAATAGATTCCATCATATAGAACCATACTTGCATAATGGTTGATCTTCCTCCGGAAAAAGAACCTTTGGGTTGTGAAAATGGATACTCAAATGTGAGTACAAAGTAGATGGATCTAGTGACGAGTATAAGGCCTCTGCTACTTGTACATGTGCTCCCCTGTGAGTAACTTAACATCCTGGGACATTGCAGTCTTGCGTGGCATGGATGTTGAAACAACCTTCCTAACCGGAGAGTTGGAAGAAGAGGATCAGAGTTGGTTTGCTGGACTGTTGGGCTTCTTCCTGAACTTTCATTTTGGTCCCTGAAATGTTTACATTTTGGTCGTGGAAGTTTCAGATAAAACAGAAACAATGAATCTGACCACAGAAACATTGACTCTGAAGTTAGAAAGCCAACAGTTAGAAAACCAACAGTCTGAGAATGGAAATTATATTGAAACAAAAGATATGGGTATCACAGATGGCATCTTAGGAATTGGATTTATAAGACATCTAACGGACTGGTCTAACTCCAAACTCAATTGTGAGATAGTTGACAGTTTCGTTGAAGCCACCAATGGATATGAATCATAGAACTGATTGGAATCATGGTGTACCCATAGACAAGGAGCGATATGCACGGGTCACGTGTAGTTCAATGTATTGTACACACTACAACCGACCTGGTATCGACCTACAAACTGATCAGTTGAACTCAGGTTCACTGATGATTTTAATACATAATCAATAGAAGGCGTTAAGTCGGATATGACGATATCTGAATTATTCATTTATCTACGGATTATGGTATTCTGGATGTCCAGCGGTTCTGGGAGAACAAAGTAATGCAAACTGGACATCAGATATGAAGAACACCAATGTCATAAGTAAATGTGTATGGTGAGTCTTGGAAAATCCTCTAAGCAAACTTGCATCGATTGATTCATGATGGGATCAGAGTTTATCGCTTTATACAAAGCATGAAAGAAGTTGAGTAACTTCATGACTCCTTAGAGGACGCCCCTTATTGGGAGAAACCCGTGCCTTCAGCAGTTATACTTTGTGGCTAGCCGGTCGGCTTCAGGAAGGACACAGATGACGGCGTCTGGACATATCTGTCAGGATCTATTGGAGATATAAGACCGTATGGTAGTTGATCATCACGGGTGTCACTTCCATATTTACTAACTAAGGGACTATCCGGAGATCAAGTGTTCTGCCTGTCTAGGGGAATGGGCTTAAAACCCAAACAATGCGAACCTTTGCGGTGGTAACCCAACCATACTGATTGGAGATCCCAAGAATTGGGTTCAATGGGAAAACTAAGCTGCAAAAGGTTCAGTTGAGTGCTTCGGTGGAAGCAAGAAGCACTTCGGATGATGATTTCTGTTTGGAAACATGAATCCAAAGTTGTTCCCGTGATAGACATTAAAGTGCTACCTGCATGGTGGGTAAATGTTAAGCTTCCAAACCTTTAACGATCTTCAAACGATTGAGGTTAAGGTTGGGGAAACTTTTAATGATTCCTAACACTTGTGAAGTGGGGTATAACAAGATACCTTGTAGGAGATCACATATTTAAGTGCGAGGAAGGCCGCCTCAAATGAACGCACTTAAGAATCCAAGTGTGTCCACGACCATAACGGACAAAAATGTAAGAATGAAAACGAATAAGGAGAGTTATTGTGTTGATATCATTGCCTTGGCCTACACTAAACACTGACGGTTCAATACATCACGTTCACCGCGCAGTAAGTCCGATGGTATTCAACTAGGGAAGGTTCAAAGCGGAAGCTACCTCTCCTGATGCAATATCTTTTCGCTGAAAGATTGCTGAAAGTAGGCACCTTGTGTGTGCGCCACAATCTCTCTTTCATAGAGGGGATTGTTGGAAATTTGCCTTTGGTGGGGAGGTGCGTCCACCCATATTTAATGAATTAAACACTAGTGTTCCATATGTTGGAGGCTTTGTCTCTTCCTACATGCATAATCTACTAAGTGAGTAGATGACCGTAGGGCCAAGAATCATCAAATTTCATTGAGAAATGAAAGAGATATTGGTCCACAAAGTAAGGTGTTTGAGGTATGGAAATATGGTGTGAGATAAATCTACCACATCGATGGGAAAAGGAAGAATTTCTCTCTTTATAAGTCTAAAGTGGTAAAGGGTTTGGGACCCCAAGGGGTATCCCATGTGTTTAAAGGAGAGAAGACCTAGATGTGCTTTGGTTCAAGGCTAAGTCCACACGCGCGCCGCCGCCGCCCGCCGGTCCCGTCCGGTCCGGTCCGGTCCGGTCGTGGGCTGTGGAAACTTTCTGATATTATCTTTTTTACCCTAAATTGCTTAATATTTACAGTTTGGTCCCTAGAGTTTCTGAAAAGTTGATTTTGGGAGTGATGGAAGGCAGAAACTTTCTGCCTACCTTTTGGACTGTTTTTTGGAGCATTAACCAGCCATTACTTGGTTGTTAACTACTCCATAAACAACCCTTCTTCAATGACCATCATCAACCTCCTTCAATGGCCATGAACAACCTCACTAATGCCATTAAACCTGCCATTAACAACCCTCCCTAATGGCCATTAACAACCATGTTTTGGGCAGTTGAACATCCTTCCTCCATGCTATATATTGATGCCTCTTTGGCTCAATAACGTGACAGAAAATAGCACAAAACGCAGCACAAAACAGTGAAAAAAAGCACTGCAAAACAGTGACGAAAGAAGCACATATACACAAGATATACACAACAGAGACAAAACAGAAGAGAAATCAGAAACTCTTCCTTCCTTTTCCATATCTTCAGCAAGTCGATTCATATTTGTTTTCTTCGTCAGACTCAACCTATTGGCTTTGTAGTGTTGAGATTAAAGTGTTGTTTTATTTTGGAAAACTATTGCCCGATAACGTAAAAGCATATATACGGGGCAATCTTGTCTTAAAGACAGAGTGCAATCACTCGACTCAACACACAACGTTGTAACCATCCAGATTTAGCTGTTTCTTGATTTCAGGTTATCAAGATTCAAGACACAACAAGCTTGCGGCAGTTTTGAAGATTGACAATTAATTTATCCTTTCGAACACTTGTAATAGCTATTTACTTCCCGTACTACTTTACAATAGTAAAACCAACATTTAATTATTTTTATGTCATCAATTTTAAGTGGTTGCATGCATGTATGGACGTCTAGGGGGTCGGACCGGATCTGTCATCCATTTTTGGATCAATTTCTTTTGAAGTGTGTATGAACATCACATGTCAGTGAATTGCTGAAATTCGAACCTTTCGGACGATGTTTCTTGGTATATATTCTTATTGTTTGATTGAATTTTTCATGCTCTTTTGAAGATCTTTAAGTTGTATAATTGACATTCACTACTAAAATAACAAGAAATATATAGAGATGGATAAATTCTATAGTTAAAAAGAAAAATTCGTTGTTAATTATTTTAAAAGATGATGTAGCGAATTTCAATTCTTTTTTCGTACTGATTGGCGACAACATAATCTTGTTCCACATATTCATGCCACAAAGTCAAGCATGCTTGCACCCCAGGCATAATTTTTTATCCGATCGACATCCTCTGTGAAAGAAAAAAAGAATTCAGAAATTACACATTTTATTGTAGACTTATTGCCAAACCAATTAGGTATAGCACATACGCTCTAATATATTCATCACTTTTCTCAACAAAGAATACATGCGCATTCCTAACGGACACAATTATAGTCACTCCTTGACGAGCTGAAGTGGTGAACTCGTTTCTTTTTCCTTTAAAATGCTTTTCAATAAAACATCCATTCATTTCGTCTACTCCAATAACAAGTTTAAAGAGATGTTTTTAGCTCTACTTTCGTCTCTTTATAACATATTTTTTTCGTCTCTTTATAATGATCAATTTAAGATTTATAGCATGTCCTAAGTTGGTACTGCAAATTCTAAGTGGTGGATGTGATAAGAATCTAAAAATTAGATGAAACATCTTAAAATGAAAATCGTATGAAGAATCTTGAACCCAAGCTGCTGCACTTTGCATCTCAATCCAAGACTTTTTGTACACAGTATGTCTATCTCGTGCACGAACTTAAAATCAATTTCGTAGATCCGAATTAGCCTCAAATCAACCTAAAACTAGCGTCATCAATTGACAATCCCTCAACAGAATGAGAGTGTTAATGTCACACCTTGAAAAAAAAGTTAATAGATAAACTTGTCGTCTACTCTTTTCAAGTACGGAAGAACACTTAGAGTCAGTGAACATATTACATTTATTCAAAGAATTCAAGTTGTATTATCTATTGATTCAATACTTGCACACACAAACATCTATTTTTTTTTAAAAGTTTATTTGATAAAGTGAGTTGTTTGGATAGATCATGAATAAGCAAACTCATGCTTCACACACTTTACTTTTATTGTGAGATCAAGTTTTCAGAGTCCGAAGATTATAATTTGACTTTTATAAGAAATCTAATTTAGTAGAGAAAACTAATTGAAAGCGATTTGTGATCACAAACCGTAATTTGTTGACATTAAGGGAGTCATTTGTTTTCAAGGATTCATTTAATGATTTTATTTTCTCTTAGATAATATTGAATTTTGCAAATGAAGTAAATAATTTATATACTAATCAATTTTTTATGAGAAATATTTTACAACGTTAAACTAAACTACTCAAATATTTATATTATTATATAAATTTTTTAAAGCAATATCTATTATAATGTATTTAAAACACATGACTAACATCCTATTTGAAAGATAGAATAATTTTCCTTGGGGATTCCTTTCATTATTCACAATATATATAGATGTACAAAAGTTGATTCCTAATATGGTACGAATCCTAACTTACCTTACAAAGGTTGATTCCTAATACAATTAGAATCCTAAGTTACCTTAAATATACATCTATCATAATTACAAAATATACAGAGAATATTCGCTAATACTCCCCCTCAGACGGAGCGGGAGGAGGCCGAACGCTAAAATTTGGATCGGAAGTCGGTGAAGAGCTGTCGCGGTAGTCCCTTTGTGAAGATGTGCAGATCTCGATAAGAGGAAGGCACGTGTAAAATTTTGACCTGACCACGGGCAACCTTTTCTCGCACAAAGTGGATATCCATCTCAATATGCTTAGTCCGCTGATGTTGGACCGGATTATGAGACATATAGATGGCAGATATGTTGTCACAATAGACTATAGACGCCTTGCGGAGTGGACATTGGAGCTCTAAAAGAAGATTTCGGAGCCAACATCTCAGCAACTACATTAGCAACACCGCGATATTCTGCTTCAGCACTCGAACGGGATAGTGTGGCCTGCCTCTTAGCGGATCATGAGATAAGATTATCCCCAAGAAATACATAGTACCCTGAGGTGGAGCGACGTGTGTCTGGGCATCCTGCCCAATCTGCATCCGTGTAGGCAAGTAACTTGGTTGGGGCAGAGGGGTATAAGTGTAATCCAAAGTCTAGTGTGCCCTTAACGTATCTGATAATACGTTTGAAGGCGGAAAAATGGGACTCTCGGGGGTCGTGCATGAACAGACACACCTGCTGAACGTCATATGTAATATCAGGCCTAGTGAATGTAAGATACTGAAGAGCACCTGCTAGTCTCAGATATAGAGTGGGATCAGAAACTGGCGCACCGTCATTGGCACTAAGCTTGGATTTGGAGTCCACCGGAGTTGGCATAATTTTACAATTTGTCATCTTGGCCCTGTACACTATCTCTTCTGCATACTTACGCTGACATAAGAACATAGTGGCTGCAGATCTGGTTACCGATATACCCAAAAAATAACTTAGCTTGCCCAAGTCAGTCATAGCAAATTCAATTTTGAGTAGAGCAATGATTTCATTCTTCAAACCGTCAGATGAGGTAGTAAGAACAATGTCATTGACATATAATAGCAAATATGCAGTGCTGCTACCTCGGTGAAAAATGAAGAGAGAGTTATCACACCTGCTACATACAAAACCAATCTGCAAAAGATACCTGGCAAAACGATCATACCAAGCGCGGGGTGTCTGTTTCAGTCCATACAATGACTTTCTGAGATGACACACAAACTGCAGAGCTGCCGGATGAACAAAGCCAGGAGGCTGATGCATGTACACAGTCTCTTTCAAATCCTCATGAAGGAATGCATTCTTGACATCAAGCTGATGAATCGGCCAATGCATGCCCATAGCAATACTGAGAACAGTCCGAATAGTGGCCGGTTTAACAACCAGACTGAATGTCTCACCACAATCAATACCCTCCTGCTGATTAGTGCCATTGGCGACTAGTCTTGCCTTATACCTCTCTAAGTCACCACTGTCTCAGAAGTTGTGCCGAAATAGCCACATACACCGGATAATATTCACACCTTCGGGTCTAGGTACCAAATCCCAAGTGTTCTGCTTGGTTAAAGCATTAAATTCCTCGCACATGGCCGCATTCCAATTTGGGTCCAGTTTTGCTAGTTTTGGATTTTTTGGAATGGGTGATAAGGTTTGTGTGGAGAGATTGAAGTGAACCTTGGGTTTGAAGATCCCGTGTTGTGCACGAGTCTCCACACGATGAGACGGCAGTGGCGGTGGGTTGAAAGTGGGAGGTTCTTTGGTCCACCGTTACGGATAAGTGGGCGTGATTCATTGGACCGGTTTCTGGTGACTCGAAATTTGTAGGGGTGAGCAGGGAGCTGTTGGGGTGGTGCCGGACAGTGGCGAGACTGTCGGAACAGTGGGCTGCTGTTGGTATAGATTTTGGATGATCGGTGACAGACTTGGTTCATCGAGAAAGATGTAATCGGTGGTCTGAAATTTCCGGAGATTGGAAAAAGGAAAGGTTGTCTCATCAAAGGTGACGTGACGGGAGATGATGATTTTGCAAGTAGCAATGTCATAGCACAAGTAGCCCCGATGATTAGGAGATAGACCAAGGAAGACACATGGCAGAGTGCGAGGTGCAAGTTTGTGAGGTGCAGTGGAGGCCATGTTGGGGTAGCATAAGCATCCAAAAATACGTAGGTGATCATATGAGGGTAGCCTGCGGTATAAGATTTCGGTAGGGGTCTTGTTTTGGAGTGTGCTAGTTGGTAAAATATTAAGAAGGGATTCTACCATTTTGACAGCATAGACCCAAAAAGGCGGTGGTAGGCAGACATGAAACAAAAGTGTGCGAACCATGTTATTGATGGTACGTATAATTCTTTCAGCCTTTCCGTTTTGGGAAGAAGTATAGGGACAAGAAAAACGGAAAACCATGCCTTGTTTAGAACAGAAATTGTGAAATGTCGAGTTATTAAATTCACGTTCATTATCACATTGGAATGATTTGATAGATTTTTCAAATTGTGTTTTAATGAATTTGTGAAACTCGAGGAATTTTGTAAAAACTTCAGATTTGAATTTCAGTGGGTAAATCCAGACAAAATGTGAAAAATCATCCAAGAATACTAGATAGAATTTATGACCCAAAGAGCTAACAATCGGAGATGTCCACAAATCAGCATGAACAATATCAAAGGGAGAAAAAGTAACATTGTTTGATGATATAAATGGAAGACGAGTATGTTTGCCTAGTGGACAAGAAAAATAGTGTTGGGCAATTTTTCCATTATTACATTGAATACGCTTAGAAGTCCTAAGAAAAGTAAAACCTGGGTCTCCGGGGTGTCCGAGTCTGTTGTGCCAAGTTGAGGGAGAGATTGCCGCAAGGGATAGAGGTGCTTGCGGTCTGACAGCGGAAGATTGAGTAAATGGGTAGAGGTCTCCCACACTATTGTGGCGATAAGAATTTTCCCGTATTGAGTTCTTTCACGTAAAAACCAAAAGGGTCAAATTCGGCTGCATACGTAATTATTGCTAGTGAATTTTCTAACAGAGATTAAGTTTTTAATGATGTTAGGTGTGTATAGGACGTGGTTTAGGAGAAAGGCGGGTGTGTATGTTTGGTGTGCGTGTTACCATAACCTTCAATTGGAATGCGATGACCATTGCCGATAATAAATTGAGGACACTTTAACCGACGTAGTTGGGATAGGTTACCCGACGACCGGTGAGGTGAGATGTGGCTCGGTGTCCATGTACCAATTGTCGTCGGCCGTTGAAGGTTCACGGTGGTGTAGGCCTGGCCCAATCGATCGGGGACGGCCATTGAGGCTCTTCTTCTGCTGCGATTGTTCTTTGCGATTCTTTGGTCTTCTTCTTCTTTGCCGCATTCTTCTTCTGCCATTCTTTAGTCTTCTTCTTTGGTGGGCTGTAGGGTGGTCTTCTGCTTCTTTGGACATCTTTGTGATGGTCGGGTTCTTCCGGGCCGCAGTGTTGCCATCCCGCCAATCCGCTAACGCCTTTGATTATGTTCCTCTTGTTTAGCACGTCTAGTTTCTTCCAACAATAGTTGTGAACGTGCCTTGTTGAAACTTGGGAGAGGGTCGGCTTGTTGAATCATTGTTGCGAGTGGGTCAGATTCACCTTTCGGTAAACCCCCAACCAGTTGGAGCACCATCTTGGTTTCAAAGCGAAGTCCCGACGTTGGATAGTTGATCGGTTATGAGTTTCGATTGCTTACAATATTCGGACATGTTGTTAAAATTCTCGAGGCGGGTATTGTTGAATTGCTCTTCCAAATACACAGAGTATTTTTATTGTCTTGAAAGATTTCTTCTAGCGGACCCAAAGTTCACGTGTCGTAGCTTTGTTTTCATGATAGTGCATAACAGATCTTTGGAGATGGTGCCGTAGATCCATTGTTTGACGATGGCGTCAAGACGACGCCAGATTGAGTCTGTAACATCGGTGGGACGAGGAGCAGATTCGTCAATGTGATCGAGCACGTTGTATGCACATGCATGAATGTAGAATAGTTCCATCCACATGGAATATTGACAGTCTTCTTGGTCAAGAATTATAGGGATAAAATTCTTGATGTTGTTAACGGCGAATGCTGGATGAAAAGAAGATACTGAACGTTGAGAGGGGTTTTCAAGTGTGCCAGTGGATAAAACAGAATTTGTGGGGGAAGACATGGTTGCCGCCTGTCGAGGGAAGGGAATTTTCTGGTTTGGCCGAAATATGGAGGAAGAAACCAGAATTTTTTTTTTCTTTCTATGAAAGCAGAAAAAAATTCTGATTTCGGCCGGGAATGAGGATTTAGGTTTTAGGCTCTTGATACCATGAAAGATAGAATAATTTCCCTTGGGGATTCCTTTCATTATTCACAATATATATAGCTGTACAAATGTTGATTTCTAATATGGTACGAATCCTAACTTACATTACAAAGGTTGATTCCTAATACAATTAGAATCCTAAGTTACTTTAAATATATATCTATCATAATTACAAAATATACAGAAAATATTCGGAGAATATTCGCTAATACTATTAACTTGGAATTAATTCTCACTCTATAAATTTTAACATTACTATGTGAAGTAAGACACAACAAGTATGAAAATAAAAAGGAGACACCTTTTTATTTTACTATATTTGAAAATCAACATTTGACATGAAAATTTCAAATACAACTTGTTTGAAAAACATCTAAAACTTTATTTTCATATATATGTTAATTTCTGTCAGTTAGGGTTTTCATTTTTTTGTATTATTAGATTATCGGTTGTTTCTACGTGTTTATCTTTGATTGATTGGGGTACGTGTCTAGTTTATGCTATTTTAAGCATATGCATTTGTTTAGTTGAATGTTTTTGGGTATTATGACCTTTATGTCTACACGGGAAGTGCCTAGTCATGTCTTCAAAATAGTTACACGTTTCTGCATGAGAAGTGCCCAATCATGTCTTGAAACTGTTACATGAAACGAATTTTGAGAATTTATCAAAGTTTGTTTAACCCCTAAGCATCAGACTACTCTAACAACTGTATTGATCAAGTTTATAATGATTGAAGAAAATGCTTTGTATTTAAAGGGATCAACTTATTTTTAATCTAGAAGGACGCCTATATTTTATAGAGATATCAAAAGCTAACTGATGCTACATTGCTCAATCGCCAAAAGAAGGAAATTGAGCAGCTGATGTCACGTAAGGAACATCATGAAGAATTGTTGAATCTTTAGAATAATTTACTAAAGGTTTGTGATTTATGAAATGATTATTTGAAGGAATGATTTTTCTCTGTTGTAGTTTAATTCAAGTCAAGATTGAAAAAATATTAATTCTATCAAAGTGCAATTTCCATACCTTCCTCACACGTATGTTTGCTTATTTTGTGGGATCTAAAGGGTAAAGATATTTTTTTTGTCCGAAATTCCTGTGTGTTGAAACAATAGAATTTGTAGTGTTACTAATTCGAATTGCTTTGTCCTAACTATACTTTGTACATTACGAGTCTCAAATGTGTATTTTTTTAATGGAATGAGTAGGAGCAAAAAAAACTCGCGTTGGAATTGGAGGAGATAAAAAAGGGCAACGATGAAATGGAGAAGAGAATACAACATCAAGACAAGATAATTGAGGTGCTATCCTCAAAAGATGATGAGAATAATAAGGTGAGTTAGTGAATTTAATCTTTTATTTAACAAGTTATACCCTGAACATAGTACAATCGAGGTCCATATTTAACTGTATTATGTACTCAATGACATCTTTTCATTACTTCAAACAATTTTCATATGAAATCCATGACGTGCATGCCTAATTCTTTCACCAGAAAAGCAAGTTGATCCTTTTTTAAAACCTTTCTGTATTTTATAGACTGAGGCGTTATTGTTCAAGCTTCAAAAGGAGTTTGAGAAGCTACAAGCAGAATTGAAGGTGTCACATTTAAAACTTCGTGATAAAGAGTGGAATCTTCTGAATATTATACTGAAGGTTTGTGATGATTACTTTATATTGCATTGGCAATCTCAAGAGTCTCAAAAGTGTAATTTTTTTAATAAAGTAAATCGGAGCAGAAGCAAATCGTATTATAATTGGAAGAGAAAAAGAAAGTCCACGCTGAAATGGAGAAGAGGTTACAAGATCAAACCAATATAATTGAGAGCTCAAGTTCTAAGGTGTGTTAGTGGATTTGATCTTCTCTTTTATTTATACTAAGTTATACCCAAAACAGGGCTAAGTATTATGTATTGTTTAATTTATCAAAGATTTTTTATGCAATAAGACATGGAGTATAGCTGATGGTTGTATGGTAGGTGGTATTATACCACCACTCTGCTAAGGATACATAAGAATATAGTCCTTAGGTTTTGAAGTTTCAGAAACTATTTTCAACATAACTTCAAAAACTTATTTTTCAAGTTTCAAATAAATCTATAGCCAAACGCTAGCTTATCTTTTCATTGCTTCACTTGTTTCACAGGTTATACAATTGGAAGATAGAAGTGCAATTATCCAGGAGTGAACTTCTCAAGCGATCTTCATCGGATCCTCCAGAAGTACTCGCAGGCACATGTGGTGTTAAAAGTGAATGCAGGACAATCAGATGTGAATGTCGATGTGCAAAGCGTCCGTGTGTGATAAAATATTGAAGTATTGAGAATTGCGTGAATCTGAAAAGCGTATGGGAATCTTAACTCTATTCATAATACTTTCTCCTAATTGTCCTAGTTATTTCTTTTTTGTATCAAAGATTCAAAAAACTTGCCAAGAACTTTTGAATCTTTGATGTCTAATTTTCTCTCATTATTGTAATGCTGTCATTCGTCTTTCAAATTACAATCAGCTGTGCTTCCATTGAATTGAATCCTATTACATTTTGAAATAAACATGTTTTTAATATAATGTCACTTAATTTTCAATATGATGAAAACCCAATGTTTACCATATGATGAAAACCAAATGCAAAAGCTTTCATGAACCTGAGAAAATTGTCACAAAGAAAAATTAAGAATCACCAGAAATAGAAAATGTTCCATCAGAAAAATCAGAGCCACAACAATAAACAGAATCAAACACAGAATAAATACAACACATTTAGCTTGCTCAAGGCAATAATAATAGGAGGAAGTCCATGAAAGAAGGTCTATCACCAGATAGAACAAGACCAAGATACAGTGACCTAACTGCAGTCTGATCCTATGATGCAATATTTTTTTTAACATAACTTTTTTTCATCTCTTTATAACATGTTTTAAGTTAACATGTTTATAACATATTCTTAGTTAACATGTTTATAACATGTTTTCTACAAAACTAGAGCTTTTATGTGAACTATGGTATATTTTTGTCTATTTTATTTTTTTGATTAGTTTAGACACGTCTCTTTATAACATCACGCCTTTTCGCCCATTTTCAAGTTTAAAGTTCACTTTTTTTCCTTCTTAATTTAGCAAATTCTTATATTAGAAGTGATTGACGGGTTCAAGAGGGGTAGAAGTAGGCCGAAGAAATATTGGGGAGAGGTGATTAGACGGGATATGGAGCAGACGCAACTTACTGAGGACATGACCTTAGATAGGGGGTTGTGGAGGACACAGATTAGGGTAGTAGGTAGTCAAGCGTAGTCCTACTTACATTTACAAACTGGTTGTTGGGGTGTTATTACTGTAGGCCTGCTTAGCATATCATACGAATAAGCGTAGTATTGCTTTATAGTCTTCTCTAGTTTTATTTCTTCTGCTATGCGTTCTATAATGTACTTTGTTTATCTCATTTATCTGCGTTAGTTACTGCTCTCTTTCAGGATGTGATATCATGATGTATTTGCATTTGCTATCATCATTTTCTTATTGCTTAATGCTTAGTGCTTTACGTTTTTGACCGGGTCTGACTGTTTTTTGCTTTGCTTGTCCTGAGCCGAGGGTCTCTCGGAAACAACCGCTCTACCTACCAAGGTAGATATAAGGTCTGTGTACATTCTGCCCTCCCCAGACCCCATGTTGTGGAATTTCACTGGGTATGTTGTTGTTGTTTATGTGTACGCGCTTTGCGTGTGTATCATATATATATATATATATATATATGATTTTACACTCAATTTCTAAGTTAGCTCATGCAGGGTTTGCTATTACTCTCTGGTTCGTTTGGAGGGAATAAAATCATTTGCTATGCAAGTGAGAAAGTTTCTGTTAAGAAAGTACAGATGCTTATGTTTTTTACTAAAAGTGTACCATTTTATTAAAGTAAGATGACTATTGTGCTTCATGTAAAAGAATATGTATTATTTTGAGTCTTGGGCCTTTTCTCGAAAATTAGGAGTTTTGATAATATTGTTTTGCGAGTCAAAGAACTATAATTAAAAGTAATAAAGTACATAGCAAATAGTTTTTTTTTTGGAAAAAATGAAATTTTCTAAATTATACAACCAACAAAACCTTTTTCACCTATGTAACCATAATTTCACTTTACCCCTGCAAGATTCTTATCTAAGGGATGGATACCAAGGCCTATTAAGGAAAATATTTGTTCAATTCTTTTAGTTAATATACCATACTTGATGTTTGAAACATCTGCATATATTCCATTTCGAGGAAAATTAGTGTGATAAACCATTTATAAAAAAGAAAATTCAATAAAAACAATGAATTCGTGTCAAATGAATAACCACAATGAAGGGACGGATGAAGAGATAGAACATATTTTCGATTATTTGCTTGTCGTCTCAAGAAAAAAAATGAAGGGTAGTTTTCTTTACCTTTAACTTTTAAAGCATTCAATTCGGGTTGCTCAACAAAATTAAGGGCCTAAAGCCAAACTTCACAAAGAGGCCTTAAATATATTTTTAAAGGAAATATTGTTATACATATTTTTATTTAAAGTCTAGTTTTCTAAAAAATTTAGATGCGAAGTTATTAATTACTGTTTTATAATCGATTTATTCTAACAAATCCTTTTCAATTTATAATATAACCATCAAAGCCGTTTTACCTACCAAGGTGGAGGTAAGGTCTGCGTACACTTTACCCTTCTCAGACCCCACATTGTGAGATTTCACTGGGTATGTTGTTGTAATATAGCAGCTCCTTTAGGGATTTAATTAATTCTTCAAATGTTCTATTTTTTCTGTTTTTGGAAATAAAATATTTAGCAATACGACAATAAGATAATAATAAGAATAGTAAAAGTTTGAGAATTAGAATTTAACGATAGAAAAACTAATTATAAAAATAATATTTTTTAGGAAAAATGGCCCCCCTGAAGAGTTGTGGCCCCAAGACACCACTTTATTGGCCTTATGATAGAGTTGACGATGCATCCAAGAGAAAATTGTAAGAATTATGGAATATTTTCCTCCCTTATTTCCTTCCAAAGAGGTGGTACATAACTACATATACCAATATTATAAGCATAAATTAAGGTAATGAATAAGACAAGATATGCATAAATTGAAACCATTCTTATTAGACGATCATGATACTTCCCAAAAATCTATATTCTTGATCAATGGAGGAACAATATCACCATTTTTGTTCAATAAGATACCAAAGTGTTGACTCATTCCATACTAGAAATAATCGCAGGAAATCCTTTGATAACTTGGATTCCTATTTCTCAATGATATTCCACGATCAAGACAATTGGATGAATCCCGTGAAACCATTTCATAGAAGTTCATTGATATCTTCTTTTTATAAAGCAAATCGATTTCGATTCTTGAATAATCCACATCACTTCTGCTTCTATTGGAACACAAGATTCCCCCTTTCTGTGGAAAATGTCCGTATCAATAATTCTGATTTTACGTATGGACAATTCCTCAATATCTTGTTCATTCACAACAAAATATTTTCTTTGTGCGTCGGTAATAAAAAAAATGTTTTTTGGGGGAGAGATACTATTTCACCAATCGAGTCACATGTATCTAACATATTCATACCTAACGATTTTTCACAAAGTGGTGACGAAACGTATAACTTGTACAAATCTTTCCATTTTCCAAGTCGATCCGATCCATTTGTTCGTAGAGCTATTTACTCGATCGCAGACATTTCTGGAACACCTCTAACAGAGGGGCAAATAGTCAATTTTGAAAGAACTTATTGTCAACCTCTTTCAGATATGAATCTATCTGATCCAGAAGGGAAGAACTTGCATCAGTATCTCAATTTCAATTCAAACATGAGTTTGATTCACACTCCATGTTCTGAGAAAGATTTATCATTCGAAAAGAGGAAAAAATGGAGTCTTTGTCTAAAGAAATGCAGTGAGAAAGGGAAGATGTATAAAATCTTTCAACGAGATAATGTTTTTTCAACTCTCTCAAAATGGAATCTATTCCAAACATATATTCCATAGTTCCTTACTTCGACAGGGTACAAATATATAAATTTGATATTTTTAGATATTTTTTCAGATCTATTGCCAATGCTAAGTAGCAGTAAAAAATTTGTATCCATTTTTTCTGATATTATGTATGGATCAGGTATATCATGGCGAATTCTTCAGAAAAAATTGTGTCTTCCACAATGGAATCTGATAAATGAGATAAGTGAGATCTCGAGGTATATCATGGCGAATTCTCGCTTGCTACTGATGGACTTGTCAAAGAACAAACTTTCTGGCACAATTCCAGTTTTTGATCCAACTTCTTTTCTTGTGTATGTTGATTTTGTAGGGTTTTGTTGGGTACAAAACACATAGGTAAGGCACAACGGAAGTTTAAAAGTTTTGTTTCTTACTTACCCCAACAATAATTTCTGGTATGGTTATACAACAAAGAAACTTGTAACATAAAACATATACTTATAAGTTATGATTATTTGAAATCTTTATCTATTATATGGTACACACGCGGTTGCCTTTCTGATTGCAAGCTCCAAGCTTCAATGTACTTCTCTTTCGGAAAGCTAGGAAATCTGGCAGATGTTCGAGAGTATATGATTCTAAGTCTCTAAGGCTTAGAATATTTTCAGAAAATGGTGTGTTTAATAATGAGGTGAATGCCTCTATTTATAGTTGAAAAATAGGTCAAAATCGGATTAGGGTTTGACCTTGGGCCTGGCCCAAAAATTGAGGCAGAGTCGCCGCGGCCCTACGGTATGGGCATCGCGACAATCGACTTTATTTTTTGTGCATTCTTAATTAAATCCAAAATCCAATTTTGACTTAATTAAAATAATCATTATTCATTTAAATGTCTCGATTCCAAATCAAACATTTTAATTACTCTCTCAATACATCCTTAGATCGAAACGGACAATCGACATAGTGTGACCCTACATGCCTTCTCATATCGACATTAATCAAATTAAGGTCAACATAGAACTCCTAGACGGCTCCAGAAGACGAACTCAATATGTGAAGTACGTTTACACGAATTCAGTAAACTTAACCTTTATGTGGTAAGATAAAATCCTTTCATTCACGACACACCCGATCAAGCTTAGGATTTGTCAAGTGTCTATCCAAATGGATTAATCATTGTATCTCATCTATATTAGTTGACAACTAGACCATATTCTAAATATGTCTATTGCGTTGGCCAACGACTTAGTCAACCTAATATCACTGAGAATCCGAGTGTTCTCTCGAATATACATCCGAGGAATGAATCCTAATATTGGCTCAACTACCACCTTCAATCCACATTGTAATGTACCCAATACAAGCCGTATCTCAACTTATAAGGCATTTGAGCTTAGGACGGGATCAAAGTACATTACTTTGTAGACAAGACGCGTATTGACCTCAAGTCTAAGGACTTCTATCTCCCACACGCTGATCATACTTTAGACAAGTATATCAAATAATATATCAGTAGGATATACCAATACTTACAAAGTATCCATATGTCCATCACGAGTAACCATTACTCGTAGCAGGTGAGAGATACTACATCCTCTAAGGATGTGATGCATACCACATGTTTACTTATCACATATCATCGATATCCCATTCTCGATGATCATTAGTCGAGGCTATTTTAAGAGTTACGCTCTATTATTAATATCTCACTCTATTAATGACAACGTAAGATCAAGGGATGCACATTAATGAATAATTACAATTAATCAATTAATAATTCAATAATTGCAAAATGCCAAAATATTAATCTCCATTAATAATAATATGAATGTGTATAAAGTACATTTGTCCTAATACAGATTGTCTCTAGGACAAAAATATACTTTCAATCTTCCACTTGGCCTAGAGACAATCTCCAACATATCTAATGCCCATATTCTCAAAATGACCATTATGCTTGACTAAGCTGAATGGTTTAGTGAATGGGTCAGCTAGATTATCGTCTGTGGGAACATAGTCTAATCTAATCTCTTCAGTCTCCACCATCTTCCTGAGTATGTGGTACTTCCTTGGTACATGCTTATTTCTGTTGATTGATCTTGGTTCCTTAGCTTGTGCAATCGCACTAGTGTTGTCACAATAAACCGTTATTGGACAAGTGGCACTTGGAACAACCCCTAGTTCCTTCAGGAACTCAGATATCTCAACAGCTTCTTTACCAGCTTCCGATCCAACAATGTACTCAGCTTCTGTTGTCGAATCAGCAGTTATAGCTTGTTTGGAACTTTTCCAGCTTACTGCTCCACCATTGAAAATGAATGTGTAACCTGATTGAGATTTATAGTCATCAACATCTGTATGGAAGCTAGCATCAGTATACCAGTACATATTAGCTTCTCCTTCCCACCATAGACTAAGAAGTAATCTTTAGTTCGTCTAAGATACTTAAGAATACTCTTGATTGCCTTCCAGTGTTCTTCCTCAGGATTCTGTTGGAACTTGCAAGTCATACTAAGTGCAAAGGTCACATCTGACCTAGTACATGTCATGTCATACATGATCGATCCTATAGCCGAAGCATATGGGATCATTTTCATGCGTTCAAGTTCTATAGAATTAGAAGGACTATCCTTCTTAGATAACTTGATGCCTTGTCCCATAGGTAGACCGCCTTTCTTAGAATTTTCCATAGAAAAACGTCTAAGCATTTTGTCTATGTAGACTGACTGTGACAGCCCCAACAATCTGTTAGGTCTATCTCTATAGATCCTAATCCCCAGAATGTAGCAGACTTCACCTAAATCCTTCATCATGAAGGTACTGGACAACCACTCCTTGACTGACTGCAGGAGAGTCTTATTGTCTCCCATTATTAATATGACATCTACATATATGATAATGAAGGCAATACTCCCATCCTTGCATTTACTATTAACACATGGATCCTCTTTGCTTCTGACGAAATCAAATGACTTGATAGCCTTGTCAAAGCAAATGTTCTAACTCCTCGAGGCTTGCTTAAGCCCATAAATGGACTTTTGTAGCTTGCATACAATAATCCGAATGGACTTTATCTTAGCATTAGGTGAAAAAGTTTCATCATAATCGACCCTAACATAATCAAGAACCACCAGAATTTCTGTAAGATAATGATATAAATATAGCAATAAAAACTCCATACAGACAGAACTAGGTGCTAGTATCACTTAGATATTAAGAAAAAAATGAATCGAAAATATTGCCTTGTGTCAAGCTACTCTAGGGAAACTAATAGAGTGGCAGCTCATTTATGAAAATATTTATCGAAAAAATGCCTACCTCTGTACTATGTGAAATTAGTTAAACTACTTTGTTATATTATTCGATGATTTTTGCCCCTGCCGTTATCCTTTATAATATTTCTATCCTTTTAATCTAACGACCCCTTTCGCACAGACACGTGGCCTCAACTAAATGCCCCACCCTTCTTTCTTTTTCATTTAATTCTAATTTAAATAGTCTGGCAAATTTAGGAATTTCTAAAAGTTGTGACTGCTTCTGAAATTCAACATTCTTCTTCTCCAACTAGGATTGAAGCCAAGAAATAATATAATCTCATTTACGTGAATACAGGTAATATATACGGAGTCTAATAATTATTTGATTTAATATTTCAGACTCCAATTTAGCAATAACTAGAGCCTACAGTATCAAAGTCTTTTGAGATACTAGAAAATGTATGGTGGAATCGTGTTATATTACTATGATCTTATCCCGTGAAGCGTATCTTCACCTTCTTTCTAAAAAGTGATCTCAAAGATACTAGAAAATGTATGATGGAATCGTGTTATATTACTAGATCCTATCCTGTAAGTCCTATCTTCACCTTCTTTCTAAAAAAGTGATCTCTAGAGCATATATTCATAATAAAGGAAACCCGATACATTAAGCTCCTGTTATGTTGAGGATCTAGGAAAGAGTCGGATCACAAGGGTCTATTGTACGCAGTTTACCATACATTTCTTTAAGAGACTATTTTCATAGCTTGAACCCGTGACCTCTTGATCACATGACAACAACTTTACCAGTTACTCCAAGCTCCCCTTCAGCATATACTCATAAGCTAGTGTAATAATACCATGCATCTGCAAATTTATTGTACATATACCATGAACCTATAATTTTTTAATTTATGAGTCACAAAACAAATACTACTTATGTGAGGCTACTTTATTCCTTGACAAATGGACACTTTCTTGTTTCAAGCATAAAATGAAAAAGGTATATTAAATTCAATATTTTTCCTTCCCTAATTAAAATGCTTAGCTAGAAACATAAAAAAGAAATAAAAAAATTTGAAAAGTATACAAAATCTGCGATTAGATAATGGTAAGAAAATGACACTTGGGAGAATTTTAATTGCAATGTTCTAAAACTTTTGCTTTAACTATGTTTTTGTTACTGAAAATTTAAAATAGACTATTCCTCAAAAAAATTAATTATTTGATAAAAAGTTCAATCGCAAAATATGTAACAATAGCATTATACAATTAGATCTATCTATATGTTTATAAACTAGTGCTGGTTCCTGATCGTGTAATTATCCCTATCTATAATTTTATTCAATTAAAATCATATACAATTTTAACATTTAAAAAAATAAAAAATGCCAAAACAATTGGAGTTTAATTTAATACTAAAAGTTCACACATACAATACTATTTCTGGGTAGTTGTTTAGAAAAAATAACAAAAATCTTGAAAAATTAACACTGATTTTGTAGAAAAAAATTCCTCAATTATATTATAAAGAATAACGATTACATATTACAAAGTCAGAAAATAATATAAAAAGATTAATATCGTTGTTACCGTTCTCTAAAAAAAAACACGCATAGTGGGAGCTTAGTGCACCGGCCTTTTTTTTTATTTTTATTTTTATCGTTCTATAAAAACTGATTGGGGAGATATTGTTAGTTTTTTATTTCTTTTCTTTTTGTTTCTAGCTACGAAATTTAATCAAGGAAAAAAAGATAGTAATACGTTTGTTAGCTTTTTTTGTTTTATGTTTTAAAACAAGTGTCCACTTGTCAAACAAAAAGATAGCTTCACATAAGTAATGTTGATTATGTGACTCATAAAATAAAAAAATTTGGAGTAGAATATATCAATATAAAACTTTAATGGGTTAAATGGATCCCTTATTTGGTGGAATCTAATCTCTTAAGACAATATTATTAACAGCATGGAGTTTCCCAGTTATACCAAAAATGTAACAAAAATGGCCATTTTTGTAATAAAACAAAAATCAATGATTATGCCAATTATGTGAATGTCTTATTGTCTTTTGAACATCTGATACACCTAGTAAAAAGTGTAGACACTGCTAGATAGGGGCAAAATTATGGGCTCAAGATAAAGAGAAAAAAGAAAGAAAAAGACATCACATATGATTAGGGTGAATCAACAAACTAGAAAATGGAGGGGAAAATCCTTTACATTCATTTATTTGGTCTTATTGTTATGTAAATGAAGACAATACATCATTTAACAAATCAAGCTCATATACATCTATGCCGTGTATGGAGAAGGCATGGGCATACCCTTAACAACACCGCAAAGAGGGTGGTTGTCAGGGAGGTTGTACTCATCCCTCAAGGAGCGAGCTGGTGAGAGAACACTAAAGTAGAGTTGTTGTCCTAAGTAGAACCTCTCCCACATCTCTGATCTCAAGTTCCATAGTCCAGCGTTGTCTAGCGTTGTCATCACCGCGGCCCACGAGTTTGGATAGACTTGGATACTATGCCTGTTTATTGCATCCACCAAGTTGTAGTTCTTTCTTTTTTCGGGACTCCACATCCCAGGCTCGATGGCTACTGCGAAGAAAGAATATCCGTCCAAGTGATAGGTTTGAATTGTCTTTTCACGGTTCTCAAAGATGATCTCTACAAAGTTACGGAAGGTGCCATTCTTGATATTGGGGGCAACGGTCACCTTGTTCAAGTCAGTTTGGAATTCGTCAGCCATGAGATCATACTTAAAGAACTTCTCGGTGGCTCCAAAGTATTCAGCGAGCTTGAATGGGGTGTCTACGTCGATGTGAGAGATACCGTTCAAAGCGAATCGCAGCTTTCCATCTACTTCACTCCTAGAGTTGACAATCTTGAAAGTGCGGGTGATGTTGATTTGTCCGTAGTGGTAGGATCCCTGAGGGTTGGGACGGGCAGCACTAGCAGTAAGGTTCCATCTGAAGGACCGGAACTGGTTGATGGACCAGGCAATGCCTTCGGTGTTTTCTGGTGGAGGTGTTGGGAGGTCAGAAGATGCTGGTCCCTTGCCATTGGCATATCGAATGATAGCCACCGAGGAGAGATGCGCTTGCTTCAGGAACCTGCTAGAAACAATCATGTAATAGTCCTTGGGTTCTTGATCAGCAGTAACCAACACTGAAAAACATTGACCAACATGGAGGTCAAGGGACTCATAGATGTTCTGCACAGTGTGGGATCCCTCAATTTCCACCAACTTCATAGGGTGGCCTTGAAACCTAACGTTGACTGATGTCCTCATGCCGACATTGCAAAACCTGTACCTATAGGTCTTGCCGGCCTCCATAGTGAAGAGTGGCTCGGCAACCTTGTCATCAACCTTGACGAATTTTCCATTGATGTGGATGCCATCGGGCCTGCCAATTGTGCGCCCCCCATCCAAGATCTTCTTCAAGGACTTGTAACCCTTGTTGTACCAATCACCCACAAAGACGTTATATTCATCGGCAGGGTTGTCAAAAGGAACAGGGATAAGGGCACGACTATGGACATTGATGCCACCAAAACCACCAGCGGCACGATGTAAGTCCGTTGTGGGGAAATAAAAGAAGCTACCGATCTGATCCTTGACCTGAAAACGGTAGGTGAAGTTTGTACCGGGCATGATAGGGCACATGGTTCCTGGGGTACCATCCTGCCACGAATTCTTCCTTTGTTGGACACCATTCCAGGTTAAGAGCAAGGGCTCAGCTAGATGGTTGAAGACATTGACGACTATGTTGTTATTGGAGGTGCAGTTGATCCTGGGTCCTGGGAGCTGCCCATTTATGAGGATGCCCTGTAGTGGCACACCCAATGGAGAAATTGTGCCGTAGGTGACATTCCACTCAAAGAAGAGGTAAGGGTCCTCAGCTTTCACCACCGCAACTGAGAGGCAAACTAGCAAAGCCACAACTGTCAAACTTGTTCTCTCCATCTTCCCCTATCCCAAACTTTTTTTTATATATATCTTTTTTTGGGGAATTTTTTTTTTCTGACAAAGAAGAAGAGGGAATGTCTTCTTCTTCCTTTTTTTTTAGTTGCTAGAGCTTGCATTTGTATCTTTTCCTTGACGCCTTTTATAGCAAGTGAATTTTCTCTTGGAACCATTCATTCATAATTAACTACCGAGATGATCTCTGTGGCTCTCCTTATATTCTTAACTCCATTTTCGTGTTCCCTCTTGTTCGTTTATTTCTCCCATTAATTTTTTTCCTTCACATTAATTCTTATTCTAATGTTGACTTTTTCTTTTCTATTCCTCGAAAATTTTGCAAAATGAGTGGTACAATTTTCATCTCGTTGCAATAGAAATGATAGAATTAGTTACCACGTACCTCTTCTTTGTTAAAAAAAAAAATTCAGTCTTTTTCTCTCTTCTGTTCCTATGCCTGATAAAACAGATGGAAGTATGAATAAATATTTTCCTTCTTGTTTTGGGGTTTATAAAACGGAAGTAGTATTCTAATTTTAAGACTTTACTGATTGCATTTTTGCATATTAATGACATTCAAAAACTCAAAATGTACTAAGCAAATTATTACGAATATAATTTTTTATTTTTTTTATTGTAGTATAGTTCTAATGTTCTATGGACTAACTACTACAAATAGGGCATATAGTCTTTTGGCTATAAAAGTACGAGGGGTCGTTTGGTTTAAGGTATAAGGACAAAATCTTGATATAAGATCCCACTTAATTGATTATATAGTGTCTGGTTTTGTAACATATAAAACTTTATATTACTAATTTAATCTTTGCATAAATAAGTAACGTAACATTTGATTTTCAGTATAAAACTCTGCATAACTAATGTGATTTCTAGTATTATACAATGTGTAGCTAAATATTCTATTAACATGGTTTATTGAATTAGTAACTATGAGGAAGTAATCAACTACTGTCACGTTCTCCTGATCAGAACTTGACAGTTCTATATAACAAACTGTTGGGATACAATTGTTGTAGGGAACGGAAAATAAGTAACTATTACAATGGTAAGAAAGGATAAACTAAATATTACAATAAACTGGAAATTAAGAACTTAACAAACTGCTTGTGTGATTTGCTGAGTTGAGTGATGACACTCTGTCTTTAAGACAAGATTGCCCCGTATATCTCCTTTTACGTTATCGGGCAATAGTCTCCCAAGATACAACAACAACTTAACAATTGAGCAAAGAAAACTCAAGTGTTACTCTTGAAGAACTTTGAGTATAGTAACTTTGCTAGAGAGTAAGAAGACGAATTCAGAAAATTCTTGAGTATTTTCTAAGTGTTGTGTAGTGTTCTTCAATTGAGCCAACGGCCTCAATTTATAGTGTAATGAGAATACCCCTCAACTAGCCAACTAATGACCTTCAATTTCCATGTAATGCCACTTAATTGAGGGTTACATTCAGTCAAATAATGGCTGAATTCATGTGCCAAATAATGGAGAATCAATGCTCCAAAACCAGCCCAAAGGTTAGATCTTTCCAACTTTCCGTCGCAACATTCTGGCTAGAAGTGCCGCGGCTCTGTGAATTAGCATTCGACTTCAGTGACTGGCCAACCAATTAGCGTCGCGGCGCTCCGGTGTCGCGGCTCTGACGGGGTTGCGTCGCGGTTCTGCGGCGATTTCCGACTCGTTTCATCTTACACTTCTTCCTTCGTTTACCAACGTGGAATACTTTGTTATTTGACCAATAATCGTCCATCATTTTATAAATGTATTACTCTTTCACTAATGAAATTTGCGATACTTGGCACTACGTGTGTGGAAACGACGTTTCCGACGTGCTGGCCCCCAATTGTTTGAGTCATAAATAATAGGATATACTTAATTCCACATTTAGTAAATTTCCAACAATCCCCTCTTGAAAGAGATTTTGGCGCACACACATAGTGCCTTTTCCAGCAATCTTTCAGCGGACCGATGTTGCATCTGGATAGGTAGCATACGCTTTGAACCTTCCATAGCTGAATACCATCGGACTTACTTACTGCGTGGTGAACGTGATGTCTTGAACCGTCAGTGTTTAGTGTAAGTCAAGTCAACGGTACCAACATAACAACTTTCCTTACTCAATTCTTCATAATGTTTTGTCCGTTGTGGCCGATTCCTTTTGACGGATCGAAAAGAAAGCTTTGTGAGTTTTGCCTCTACGCACACCTCACACTTATGTTGAGGGTTTACGTCGATAGATGGCAACAACTCCAACTTTACCAACCTTTGGATGGACTTGTAGTTGACATGTCCTAATCTATGATGCCATAAATTAGAGGACTCAAGCAAGTAAGAAGAAGCTTCAATATTATTGCATGTACGTAATACATACATGGCGTTAACTTTGAATAGGCCTTCACAGACGAATCCTCTTTCCACAAACGTTCCATTCTTAGTGATTACAAATTTAATGGACTCAAACACTAGCCTAAAACCAGCATTAACCAATAAATGACCTGAAATTAAATTTATTCTAATCTCAGGAACATGCATCACCTCCTTCAGAGTGAGCTCCTTTCCAAAAGTCATATTCTGGATTACCTTTCCTACCCCCAACACGTCAGAGGAAGCTTTGTTTCCCATGAACAACTTCTTGTTTGTAACCAGTGTATAAGTGGATAAGGCATCTCTATTGGAACAAATGTGTCTTGTAGCACCTGTGTCCATCCATCATTGCATGGGATTCTCAACAAGGTTTGCTTCTAGCACCACCGCTGAGAACTCCTCAATCATGTCGTCCAGAAACTTGTCTTTGATGACGTTAACCTGCGCCTTGCCCTTAGCCTTTGCATTCTCTTGTTACTCAGTCTTGAGCTTGCGGCAGTCCTTGATCATGTGACCAGGTTTCCCACAGTGGTGACAGTTTCCTTTGAACTTCTCCGCTGCTTATGTCTTGCCGTCTTTCTGGAACTTGCGCTTCTTGCTTGGGTTCCCTTTGGCCTCAGCCAGATTTGCCTTTGCCTCAGTGGGTTATTTACCCCTAGGTAAGGCCTTCTTATTATCTTCCTGAATTTGGAGTTTGATAATAAGTTCTTCAAAGGTCATTTCCTTTGTTTTGAGTTTTAAGTAACTCATTCCACGAGGGAGGTAACTTTTCAATCAGTGATGCAACTAAAAACTGCTCATTTGGTTTCATACCTTCCAAATCCAGGTGATGTAAAATCATTTGGAATTCTTGGACTTGGGATATCACTCTTTTACTAACCACCATTTGAAATTTCAGAAATTTCCCAACGATGAATTTCTTAGTACCTGCATCTTGTGCATTGTACTTCTTTCGCAGTTTCTCCCACAACTCTTTGGAAGTGCCTACAGTGCAATACGCCGTGTAGAGAGGGTCTGATAAGCAGCTCAATATGTAAATCTTACACATGAAATCACTAGGACTCTATGCATCAAGAACCATCTTCATGTCATTAATGACATAGATACCTAGGCCCCCTTCAGCCGTTTCAGAAGGTGAAGGGTCCATTTCATCTCTAGCTTATGGAGGATCTTCTGTTAGGAAACGTGTCATTCCCATAACAGTCAGATAAAATAGCATCTTTTGTTGCCATCTCTTGAAGTTTGAACCCATGAACTTTTCACGGCGTTCATGGTGGAATCCAGCGGATGGAGGAACGACAACGTTCCCTGGAGCGACAGTAAAGGCGTTGGATGAGCCTTGACCAACCGGAAAGGCATTAGGTGTGCCTTGAGCAATGGGGAAGGCAGAGGGATTGCCTTGGGCAACATCAGCAGCAGAATCAGAAGCAATTTGTTCTTTCCCAGTCATCCTTCTAGGTACTTACAACACAATCTTGTCTTAAAATTGTTGGGATACAATTGTTGTAGGGAACGGAAAGTAAGTAACTATTATAATGGTAAGAAAGGATAAACTAACTATTACAATAAACTAGAAATTAAGAACTTAACAAACTGCTTGTGTGATTTGCTGAGTCGAGTGATGTCACTCTGTCTTTAAGACAAGATTGCCCCGTATATCTCCTTTTACGTTGTCGGAAAATAGTCTCCCAAGATACAACAACAACTTAACAATTGAGCAAAGGAAACTCAAGTGTTAGTCTTGAAGAACTTTGAGTATAGTAACTTTGCTAGAGAGGAAGAAGATGAATTCAAAAAATTATGGAGTATTTTCTAAGTGTTGTGTAGTGTTCTTCAATTGAGCCAAATGCCTCAATTTATAGTGTAAGGAGAAGACCCCTCAACTAGCCAACTAATGCCCTTCAGTAGCCATGTAATGACACTTATTGAGAGGGGTTACATTCAGTCAAATAATGGCTGAATTCATGTGCCAAGTAATGGAGATTCAATGCTCAAAAACTAGCCCAAAGGTCAGAACTTTTCAACTTTCTGTCGCAGCATTCTGCCTCCGAAGCGCTGTGGCTCTGCGAATTAGCGCCGCCGCTCCAGTGATTGGACACCCAATTAGCGTCGCGGCTCTGACGGGGCTGCGTCGCGGCCCTTCGCGGCGATTTTCGGCTCGTTTCATCTTACACTTCTTCCTTCGTTTACCAACGTGGAATAGTTTGTTATTTGCCCAATAACCGTCCATCATTCTATGTATCAAACGTATTACATACGTACCAATATTTATTTCACTATTGAAATTTGCGATACTTGGCACTACGTGTGCACGTGTGTGGAAGCGACGTTTCCGACGTGCGGGCCCCCAATTGTTTGAGTCATAAATAATGGGATATACTTAATTCCACATTTAGTAAATTTTCAACACAAACATATATAATTGTGAGCAATTATATAATAGTATCTGAAATAGTTATAAAAATTAATTTACTGAGTTTGCTAATTTAGTTAGACAAGATACATATATATACTGGGAAACATTCTGTCAAAAGGCTAAATATAATTAGGATTCTCATGCAACTTCTGGATCAGCTCTTTCTTGCTTTGGTGTTTAGCTTTTCAATAGAGAAGTTTAGTATAATATAATATAGTTATATAAATCACAATTAATTCTATAGATTCTGTGTATCTAGTTCTTTTGCCTAGCTAGCTAGAACTCTAAGACCTGAATTTTAAATTAGAGATAAAAAGGGATGGATATATCTGATAATCCTAATAATGGTCGTGGTTTGCCTATATATGTTGTATGGACAAGACTTCGGACATATTTGTAAGTTTTAAATCAATTAATCAATTAAAAACTCGATTTGTCATTCACTCTTGATTTTTCAATTGATGATGATTGTTTATTCAGGCCCACTCCTTATTTGTTTTTGAATAAAAGGGCATCTTAGATATTGTTTCTGACTCAAAGTTTAGTTTTAGAATTAATGAAAAGTAGCGCCTCTCTCTTTAACTTTTATAAATAAGTATTTAGGTACATAAACATTTGTAACATCAAAACAGATATAGCAGTGAGCCAGTTACTGTTGCAAGTGAGCCTCCTTTTTTAACAAAATGATGAGTTGCTGATATAGAAGACACTCATTTTTAATAATTAAGATCATGATAGATATGACTAATACATTCTTAGTCCATCATTGCATATGTTTACATGCCGTAATTTACTAATTTCTCTCTTTTTCTGGGACAATTAAACATGCATTTGGTCCATCTGAAAGTACGATTTATGAGAGCAGATTGCAAACTAATGTAAGCCTTGGTTGTACAAAGAATACTAATAATTGATACGTACTCTTATGAAGCAACGTTCAACTATGAATGCGGAATTTTCGAACATGCAATTCAATGTACAGTTGTGCTTCTATTGAGAGTGTTGAGTGGGAAAAGAGAACCATTAGACTTTGATTTGGCAAGTCTTGTCTGTGTTATATATATTAACTAATATTTTTTTATTTATTTAATGGTTTCCCTTCATTATTATGTTCCATATCGAGTTTGGTCCCTAGGAGATGTGTTACATTAGGATTATTTTAGAAATTATATTAAAAGTGTGAGTAACAATACATATGGGCAACTAAATAGTGTAACAAGCTGATAATTCAATCAATTTGGAAAGAGTTGCATGTAGTGATGACAGTGGATCCTAGACCCGGTCAGGATCCGGTGGATCCAGATCCATTTTCTAAGATATGGATCTTTAAAATTTGGACCCGACGGATCCGGATCGGACCGGATCCATTTCTGACGGATCGGACCGGATCCATTTCTGACGGATCGGATCTGGATCTGAATCTTGTATTTGAGATCCGTATCCGGTCCAGATCCGACCCGTGGATCCATTTTTATTAAATATATTCATAACCTAGAATGTAATTTTATAAGTATTTTCTTAAAATTGCTAAGCACATCCTTGCAAGTTTAATTCTCAAAACAAGTTTAATTTATCCCCGCATTAACTCAAAAACCCAAAAATATAGAGGTAACTTCGATAATAAAATCAACGTTATATTAGTGAATGACTAACATCTCCATAGACAAGTTAAAATTATACTCACTTCATTTGTGAAGATTCTAAGTACATGCAAGTTCTGCATTGTGGAAATACTAGTCAGCATTTTCCACAACTATTGTCATTGTCCAACATTTTCAATTAATAGCTCACAATCAAAACGAGACAACGAATAAAATATCTCATATGAACATTTCAAAATTGAAACACAGTAAACTGTTAGCTAAGTAAAAATCGTTTTATCAGTTCAAAAAAAAATTCTTAGCAAGACAATTTTTTTTACATGTGGATACAGATCCGATCCGTTGCCATCCCTAGTTGCATGTTGAATGATTAAACGTGCACCACTTCAGTTAGTTTTTTTACCACTCAATTAATTGAAATTTTATTCAATAGGCTTAATAAGATATTACAAAGACCAGGGAGGGATCAAAAGTGTATTCCCTTCGTCCCAATTTGTTTGAAGGTTGATTAGTTTAGAGAGTTAAATAATTCTTTTTTTTAAATTATTTTTTTATATATTGTGAATTATTAATTATATAGACTTATAATATTTTTATATAATTTTTGAATATGTAAATTTCATTATAAAATATTCAAAGAATATATATTTAAAATTAAATAAAAAATTAAGTTATTTAACTCTAAAAACTGATTAATCTTGAGATAAATTAGAACTGAGGGAGTATACTACTTTATTTTGAAAATTTTATAAATTGCATATGTATAATGGACCTTGTGACCGTCTATTTGTGGGATTCCAAGAATGTCCGGATTCGACAGCCCAAAATCTCAAACACATGAAAGTGGGTCGACTCACGTGGCACCACAAAAGTCAAGAGGCTATTAGAACCACTAGTCACAACCATGGTAATCCGATCATATCAAGAATGATCACTTTGAACTCTTAACAAACAATAGCCAGAGGTTGAACAAGCAACTCAAATTCTGCTCATGGCTTCTACTACCACTAGCTACACCACACTGTGTTCTTTGCTTGAGCTCAATCAAACCAAGCAAAACCCATCATCTTCTTCTTGTTGTTCTTTGCTCAAGGTTAATCAAGCAAGGAATCAGCTATGTTTTAGCAGTATCCATTTAGGAAAAGCAAATTCAATCTTGGTGGTTAAAGCTTCTAAGGCAGCAGCTCAGGCTGCAAAAGAAGGGGAAGAAGAAGAAGACAAGTATGAAGAGTATGAAGTAGAGATTGTGCAGCCTTATGGACTGAAATTTACCAAAGGCAGAGATGGGGGAACTTACATTGATGCCATTGCTCCTGGTGGTTTTGCTGATCAAACTGGAAAATTCACTGTTGGAGATAAAGTCCTTGCCACCAGGTATTTTCTTATTTCTTTACGGAGGTCGAAGATTAGTACGTAGCTGTAGCTGAGTGTTGTCCTACCTTTAGTAGTATGATTTAGGTATCAAGTAGTTTTCTTTTTCCAATGTGTAATACTATTGGTTGCTGCACTTGTTTTGTATATTATTATTTTATTGTCTCATTTTTTTTACAATCGTGTCGTCTATTACATTTTTTTAACCGAGGGTCTATCATATTGAAAACAAACTCTACCCACAAAGGCAAGGGCGGAGCCAATAAGGCCTGAGGGTTCATCCGAATCCCCTTCGGTGAAAAATTACATTATATATATAAAGTTAAAATTATCTTTTATGTATATATAGTAGATGTTGAACCCTTGACTTCATCGTGTGATATTTATTTATATTTTTGAACCATATTAGTAAAAATTCTGGTTCCGCCACTGCACAAAGGTAGGGATAAGGTCCGCATAAATCTTAACCTCTCCAGACCCCACTTTGTTACGAACCTATCCACAACTTGTCAAAACTAACTACATACTACCCTAGGCAGAATTATAAGGAAAAAGATAGGGCAAGTGGGAGTGGAACTTAAATTATTCATAATACCTTTATCTTATGTTATACTACATCTGAGTCAATTTTAGTTATGTGTATGTAAAGAGTGTGGAATGCGAAAATGTGTTCAGTGCAGTGTTTGGAGAAGAAATATGGCCTGCTGCTGAATATGGAAGAACAATGTACACTATTAGACAGAGAATTGGACCCTTGCTCATGAAGATGCAAAAGAGATATGGTTAGTCAGTTAATTAAACTAATCTAGGATCATATATATTACCTCATATGTATTTCTCTGCAGGAAAGGTGGAAGAAGCAGGTGAATTGACAGAAAAGGAAATTATCAGAGCAGAGAGGAATGCTGGTTTCATTAGTGACAGAGTTAGGGAAATTCAAGTGAGTAAAAATGACAAATTACTTTTTACACATGTATGCATATGCCTTGAGTGACCTTTCGGTGTGATGTCTAATCTCAGATGACAAATGCTCGGAGGAAGAAAGAACAAAAGGAGCAAAGAGAAAAGGATCTTCGTCAAGGACTCCAACTTTCCAAGTAAGCCCATTCCATATTGTGTATTTCCAAGAACATCATTTCCAAAACTTGCTTTCTGTTGTCATTCAAGGTTCATATTAATGGATTGTGTTTATTTATCTTCCTGGTAAAAAAAGGAATGCCAAATACGAAGAAGCACTAGAAAAGTTTGAGTCTGTGTTAGGATCAAGACCAACTGGAAATGAAGCTGCTGTGGCAAGTTACAATGTTGCCTGTTGTTATTCCAAGCTTAATCAGGTAAGTATCGATCACTACTTCCATCGAAATCATATTTCCATTAGCAGGTTTACATTCACCTTCAAACCTTTGGCTAATTCTAAACTAGTACTCATCATTTTGATTGGACGTTGACCTTTCTTGAATTTTAAATGTTGCCTGCATATTTAGTTTTAGTAGGCTGAGCTTTAAGCTGTCCATTAATTCATTTTGGTTATAAATTGCTATTATAAATTGGATCTTGGTTCTCGAAATGACTCTCTTTACACCCCATGACAGCTTCAAGCGGGCTTATCTGCGTTGGAGGATGCACTGGAAGCAGGATTTGAAGATTTTAAGGTAAATGAGAAAATGAAACATGTAAGAACTTTGCAGGAAATTGTATGGTGTAAACCTGATTAATATTTGTCAAATGCTGTCTATTAACAGAGAATCAGGGCAGACCCCGACCTTGCCAATCTAAGGACGTCTGAGGATTTTGAGACTCTCATGAAAAAGTATGATGAATCGTTCATCAATGAGAATGCCATCAATGCAATTAAGTCCCTATTTGGCTTCAACAAGAAATAGAGGCAGCAGCGAATCCTTGCACTGAATTCCCAATACCCCAACATTAGCATTGCTGGTATCTTACTTCGACATCCATGCACATATAAGGCAAAAAATATGGATCTGCAACAAACTATGCTCCCTTTTTTTGATTTTGTTTATAGGCTGAGTTAGAGATATCAAACATACTTTCTGATCATTAATTGTTTATTTCAATTGTATTACACTGGGTCGTATTCTGAATATGAAAAGTTCTTCAATCTGAAACCTACACCATCTCATCCAATTTTGTTCTCCATCATTTTTAATGTGTCAACATGTCTGAAAGAGTATTAAAGTATAACTACTGACAATGAGAAGCATCAAACTCAGTTTGATATCTACTCTTGATTTAAGTGGTATAGTAGAGTTTAAATACAAAAGCAACTGAAAGCCCCCACTAGTGGTGGTGATAGATGATCCCCTTCTTTGAAATTTAAGTGAAGAGAGCTTTTCGATTTCATTTTGATATTCAACACTCAGATGACATGCTAGTGTAAAAGTGTATAATTTGATGACTGGAAACACCTTTTTGCCTGCAAACATATATATAAGCCAACAACAACAACATATCCAGTGTAATCCCGCAAGGTGGTCTAGGGAGGGTAGGATAGGATGTACAAAGAGCTTACCCCTATTTTTGTGGGTAGAGAGGCTGTTTCCGATGAGTGATACTCCACTAGTCAAGAAGGAAGATGATTAAGTTCACAAGTGATATGGGACGTTAAGATCAAGACAAGCTGGAATTGTTTAGGAGTAGACCAAATCCAAGTAACACTGAATATGCATGACTAGTCAAAATGTTTCAAGGGGATAAGTGCGGTTCACGAAACATCAAAGTGCAATGAAAGAATTATCGAATCTTGATCGATACCTTAAGAGTCGATGTGATACGACACATTTGCAAACACTAAATATGATGTCTGGTCGACTGGCAGTGAGGTAGAGTAGTGAACCAATCATTCCTCTATACTTTGTTTCATCAACTGGTTTGCCTTTATCATCTTTATGAATTGAACAAGTGGACTCGTAGGAGTTTCCATGACTTTTGCTTCACTCGTACCAAATTTTTGAATGAGCTCATTGGTGTATTTACTTGACAAATGAATATTCCCTTATCAGATTGGTGAATTTGTAGCTCCAATAAGAATGTCAATTCTCGCATCATGCTTATCTCAAATTCACTTTTTATAAGATTAGAAAATTTCTTACACAGAAAGGAGGGGTTAGAACTTCCAAAAATAATATCATCAACATATATTTGAATAATGAAATTTTCAGAGGAGGTCCTTTTAATAAATAAAGTAGAATCAATTTTTCCTATAGAAAAACCATGTTTAACTAACAAAGCACTTAAACTATCATACCAAGCTTTTGGGGCTTGTTTCGGGGCTCGGGGCTCGGGGTTCGGGGTTCATTAGGGTTCAGGGTTCAGAGTTCATCAGGATTCAGGGTTCAGGGTTTAGGGTTCATCAGGGTTCAGGGTTTAGGGTTCATCAGGGTTCAGGGTTTATCAAGGTTCAGGGCTCGAGTTTAGGGTTTAGGGTTTAGAGTTTAGGGTTTAGGGTTCGGGGTTCGGGGTTCAGGGTCCGGGGTTCGGGGTCCGGGGTGCGGGGTGCGGGGTCCGGGGTTTTTTTTTTTGAAGCCACCGCCTCGCGGCATGTGGAGTTTTATTAATAATAGAAAAGAAAGACATGGGGCCCCAAAGGGGAAGTACAAGCAGAGGGGAGACTTCCTATACCCCCACCTGGCTACTCCTATTGAGGCAAGCCTCCTAGCCCGAATGCAAAAAGAAAGAACTAGATACAACTAGATATTCAATGATCATCATAGAATTTATAATACACTCTATGATGATATTACAAATGATGATACTAACATAGAGAAAAACTAGTATAAGAACAAAGCTAGAATCTACCTCTGGCCTTATAAAGTCTTGAATACGGTGTACCTTGTCTTGTGCATCTTCCAGGTATTTATGAAACTGAATCATCACTTACGTGCATATGTCTTCCTGACTGCTACCCTATTCCTTGCTCTTCTGCTTCTTCTTAGGCCGACTGTGTATGCCGTACTGTCTTCTGTTGATTCAGTCATGTCATCAGCAATTTGACTCTCCATCGGTGCCTTTCCTTTTTGAAGTCCACTAGAACTTTCTACATTGTCTGCTACTTCCTCCTCTTCATCATCTCCCCATTTCCTTCCTTCGCTACTAGTAGTGGGTAAATCCAAACACGTTTGATTTAGCACTACTAATTTGTTAGGAGGTGAAACCCGATGTGGTAAGAAAGATGGCATTTTTGGTGTTGGAGTAGGTTTTGAATTATTAATTGAACTTGGGCTTGGAATTGGATTTGAGCATTTTGGGGTTGTGGGCCCCGAGGGTGTGTGTGGACTTGGGCTCGGGTGGGTGGAGCGTGTGGGTGTTGGGCCGAGTTGCGGGTGGGGGGAGGTCGAGTGGAGCTCTTTGGGTGGGAGTCTTAGGGTTAGCTGTGTTGATGCGGTTTCGGGTAGGGGTTTCTCGGGTAGGGTTTCCGGTTGGAAGAGAATTAGGGTTTGCCGGCTGCAAAGGGTGGATTGCGGCGGATTCCGGGGGTTGTTCCGGTGGCAGACAATTTTCGGCGATTGTGATTTTCTGGATATTCGTTGTTGATGTCGGGTTTGCAATCGAGTGTGACCCGGATTTGGCCGAAATGGGGTTGTTGTGTCCTAATCCTGGTTTAGGGTTAGGGTTGTGGGAAGTGGTTTTAGGGTTTGGTTGAGGTTCCGGTAGGTTTAAGGGATTTACGGGAGGGGTTTCGATAGGGTTTTTGGTGATTTGTGGCCCCAGAGTTAGGGTTTTAAGAGCATGGGTTATTTCCGGGTCGGGTGGGGTAGGGTTAGGGTTTCCCACTCCCGATATTGGGGTAGGGTTTTGTGGGGCGGTATTAGGGTTTGGGCCTGTTTCCGGGGGAAGGAGGGGTTTTCTGGTAGGGTTTCTTGGTGGCAAATTATCGGAAATTGGCTGAATTGACGGGGAGGTTACGTTTCCGGCAGCAAATGTCGCCGGAAACACTGTTTCCGTCGGCAGAATGCCAATTTCAGTAAGGATTTGGTGGAGGATAGGCTGTTTTGACGATGAGGCAATGTTTCCGACGTCTAAAACCACCGGAGACGCTGTTTCAGCCGTCGGAACAGTGTTTTCCATCGATTCCAGAGGTTGTTTTTGGGTATTTTGCTGTTTTCTTTTGTGGGTTACGGTGGTCCATTCCTGGGGTGGATCTGGGGCCGTATGTAGTGGTTTAGGGTTAGGGTGTTGACGGCTAGGGTTTGTAGGGGGAGGATTAGGGTTAGTAGCCTTACCTTTTGCCGCCGCCGCCACAGTGCCTTCTCCGTCCTTCCTCTTTTCCGGTTGCAATTCCGGGTGTTCCTTCCAACATCCTTAAAGATCGTGACCTTGCAACATGCAAGTAGAACAATATTTGGGTAGGAAATCATAACGAATCTTGTATGAAACTGTTTCCATCTCCTCCCCATTCATGATTTGAATGTTATACTTTTGTGGGTGTTCTTGTAGCAAATCAGCTTCCACTTTAACCCTAGCACAACTAGGTCTTGTTTTATTCAAAGTAGCCGCATCAATTGCAATTGGTTTCCCCACCGCCGAAGCTATGGAGAATAATATCGATGGGACATAGAAATTGGGTGGTAAATTGGGGAATGATAGCCAAATTACCGCCATGCTTGTCTCTTCTTCCGGAGTGAACCATATGTCCCATTTGAAAGTTCTCATCAAAAAGGATTTAGTATTCTCCTTTATCCAAAAATTAGGCCTTGACATCAAAGTGACATAGTCTTCTTCGATTGAACATCGAATCAACACATGCCTATTGTGCAAAAGCCCAATATTCACTTCCGCCTTCAAAGAGCATTGCTTTGGAATAGCCGTCCTCAAGAAAGCAATTGAGGGCATTCCATGACTAAACTTACCAACCACGGCATACTTTAAATCTTGTTGTTCCACCATAGATGCAACTTCTTGATTAGTAAACTGAATTGTTGGCTCGCCATGTAGGTAGGTGATTGGTTTTTGTGGAATTGAAGGGGTAGGGTTTCGGCCAAGAGAAGTCTCGGCCAAGCCATTACCGCCGCAAGCTTTGTGGGAGTTTGTGATGATATTGGAGTATGTAATGGGTTGGGGAATGGTCGCGGGAGGTTGGGTGACCTCGGGGGGAGGCCACCTAGTAGCTATCACGGCCAGGATGGCCGGAAATTGGTCGAAGGCTTGGGGAAGATGACATGCCGAAAATCGCCTCTCCTAGAGAGCGTTTTTTCGGACCGTGTTTCGGTGAAAAGTGGGGTTTAGGGTTTTTTTTTGAAGTCACAGCCTCGCGGCTTGTGGAATTTTATTAATAATAATAAAGAAAGACAAGGGGCCCCAAAGGGGAAGTACAAGCAGGGGGGACTCATCATGTTACCCCACTAGACTATTTTATGAGGCCTAGTATCTAAAAGCTAGCAAGAATGAAGAAATAAAGAACTTGACAAAACTAAATATTCTATGATCATCATAGAGTTTATAATGCACTCTATGATGATGTTACAAATGAGAATGCTAACATAGTGAAGAAATAATATAAGCACGAAAATATGATCATCTACCTCCGGACTTATAAAATCCTCCACCTGTGGCATCACTTCTTTCTCGTCCTCCAAGTATTCATGAAACTTAATCATTTCTTCTTGGAGTTGATTAGTGATTCAGGGGGCCCAACATATTTGGAAGGATCCCTCATCTTGGCTGCATCAAACTGGACTTTCTTCTTGGCTTCTCTCATTGGCATTTTCCTCACCGTTGGCATCTTACCATCCCAGCCGTTCTTCCTTGTGAGCTTCTTTTTTGTACTTTGCACATTTCGAGGCGATAAGTTCCCATTCTGGATGACCAGCATGCGTTTGGGGACCAGGGAGTCCTCCTCCGCATCTGACCACTCAGACGTACTAGCAACATTACTAAAGGGATCAAACATTACCTGTCTCTGCTTGTCCTGTCGCGCTGCTTCTGAATAGAGCTCCCCCAGCGTCTTGCCTCCCATCTCGTCTACATTACCTGGCACTCCTTGGATAGGACCCTCTAGTAAGTGTGCACAGTGGGGACTTCTTCCACAGCAAGCGGTTCTGCTTCCTCATCAATCTCCTCATCAGCCTCAGGAACCATGTTGCCTTCCAGTTCCATATGTTCATCATCTGTATCCTCATCATATAAGCCATATACATCATAGTCACGGAAATTATGTGGTGGTTCTGCCCGGAACAAAGCCATTTCTTCTTCATCATCCGTGTCTCCGCCCATCTCCACATACTCCTCTACACTTAGATCTGGATAGTATGATTGCTTATCCGCAAATGCCTCCTCGAAAGATGACATTCCCATAAAATGTCCATGTTTCTCCATTTTCCTGTCAAACACTTGCCTTAATCGTTCTCTGTCGGACAACCCAGAACCAACCTCCTCCACCTCCGCCTCCTCTCCATCTGTCTCACACCATTTCTTTCTCTCACTGTCAGAGGGAGCAATTGTGGCAGTACTAACAGAGGGAATGTCGGAAGTGGCTTCATTTAGAGTGCAGGATTGTGGTGGAAAGGAGAATGCATTTTTGAGCCAATTTTGAGTAGTTTGGCTTTTTGTGATTGGGTTATATTCTGTGGCTGTGGGATTAAGATTTGGCTTTGGATTGGGCTGTGATGTTGAGCCCGTATCTGAAATGGAATGTGGGCTTTGATTTTCAGATTGACTTTTTTTAGATTGGGCCGAGAGGGGGGTGGGGCTCAGGGTAGGGTTTAGGTTCGGGTTTGGGGGTGGGGTTTCAAATTGAGGATTCGGGTTCGGGTATGGGTGTGGGTATGGAGTCTTGGGTCGGGTTGCAGTCTTGGGTCGAGATTCGGGTCAAGAGTGGTGTCGGGTATGGGCTTTTTGGTGGGTCGGGTTGCGGGTAATTAGGGTTTAGGGAGGGGGTGGTTTTGGGTAGCAGTTTAGGGTTTGGTGGGGGTAATGGGCCGGGAGTGGTTTCGGAGTGGTGGGTTTGCGGGGGGGGGGTTGCCGAGAGTATTTCCGTCCCCAGCGAGGTGGTGGAGGGGTGGTTTTCTGGTGGTAGGGTAGTGGGTTTGTGGGTGGCGGTTTCAGGATTAGGGTTAGGGTTTGGAGGGTGGTTTTAGGCCAAACAAGGCCCAACGAGGGAGACGGGTAGCAGGTTTCTGGTGGGTGGTTTTCGAGAGCAGAGGATGTCGCCGGTAGGGTTTCAGCAAGTTTTCCGACGCCGCCTACGGTTCCGGTAGGGTTTCCGGCGCCGCCACTGATTCCGGTAGGGTTTCCGGCGTCGGGAATTTTGGGGGGGGGTCGATTTTTGGTGGGGATTCAATTTCCGACACCTGGACAGTGTTTCCGCTAGCCTTAGGCCTCAGAATCACTTTCGATCGGCTTAAAGCTCTTGTTCGATGGATTTTGTGGGTGGTTTTTGATTTTGATTCTTGTTTTTCTTGTTTTTTTCGGTAATTGTAATCCATATGTTGGTTGGGTTAGGGATCAAGGCATTGGTAGGTAGGATAGGGGCTTGTTGGCTAGTGTTAGACAAAGAAGGGAGAGGGTTTGAAGCCTTACCTTTGTCTGCCGCCACTGCCGTCGCCACTACCGTCCCCACCTTGCCGCCATCACTGTCCTTGGCTTTTTCCGACCGCAATGCTGGTTTTAGGTTCCAACATCCATCAACATCGTGCCCTTGTAGCTTGCAATTGGTACAATATTTTGGCTTGAAATCATATCTAATTTTTTGTAATTCAGAAGTGATTCCATCCCCTTCACCCACTTGAATTACAACATGTTGGGGATGGGTCTTGAGCAAATCAAATTCCACTTTGACTCTAGCACAACTTGGTCTTGTTTTATTCAAAGTGGTCGCATCTATGGCAATTGGGGAACCCACTGCCGCCGCCAAGGAGAAGAGAGTGGATTCTCCATAGTAATGTGGAGATAATCCGGGGAATGAAATCCACCCATATGCAAATCTACTCTCCTCCGCCGGATTAAAAGACACATCCCATTTGAAGGTTCTCATCAAATAGGGCTTATTCTTCTCCTTAATCTCAAAAGTTTGTCTTGACATCAAAGTATCAAAATCTTCACCAATTGTGCATCGAATCAAGACATGCCTATCACAAAGCAAACCAATACGTACCTCCGCCTTCAATCCACATTGCTTAGGGATGGCGGTTCTCAAGAAAGCAATATCTGGCCATCCATGGCTAAATTTGCCAACTACCGCCATTGTTAAGTCTTGGTGATGAATCATCACCTCCACCTCCTTCTTCTCAAACCTAGTAGTAGGTTCACCATGTAGGTACACAATAGGCTTGATTGGAATCGACATAGCCATGGGAGATGAAGTGCCGCAAGACGTCGGATTACCGCCATTGGCAGTTTCGGAAAACTGAATCGACGGGATGTTGGGGGCTGATTTGAAGAGATTAGAATAGTTGAGGGGTTGCGCGGGGATGGTGGGGTGAAGGCCGACCTCAGGAGGAGGCCGGCCAGTGGCCGGAATGGCCATCAAAGGCCGGGAAGGCTTTGGGAATTGGGTCACCGAAAATCGTCTCTCCTAGAGAGCATTTTTTCGGATCGTATTTCGGTGAAAAGTGGGGTTTTGGGGTTTGGGGGGTTTAGGGTTTAGGGTTCAGGGTTCAGGGTTTAGGGTTTAGGGTTTTTTTTTTGAAGCCACAGCCTCGCGGCTTGTGGAATTTTATTAATAATAAAAGAAAGACAAGGGGCCCCAAAGGGGAAGTACAAGCAGGGGGGACTAATCCTGTTACCCCACTATACTACTCCTATAGAGTCTAAAAGAAAGAAACTAACCTGAATGGAGGAAAAATGAACTTGCTAAAACCAAATATTCTATGATCATCATAGAGTTTATAACACACTCTATGATGATATTACAAATGATGATACTAACATAAATATAGGACAATATAAGGACAAAGCTAATGTCTACCTCTGAGCTTATAAAATCCTCAATATGATGTATCTTTTCCTGCTGATCTTCCAAATATTCTTGAAACTGGATCATTTCTTTGTTTTGGATCGCGTGGTAATTGCCGTGGTAGTTGGAACCAACGTCTTCTTCTTTGTTTGCTTTTTGGTGGACTTCGCTGCTTCAAATCTTCTTTGTTCTTGTTTGCACCGTTCCATGTATTCCGCGTGAGGCAAATCCATGAGTGCTACAAACTCCTCATCCGTCAAATCCGGGTGATAGGCATTTTTGAAGGCATGGAATTGTTTGTATGTCATGTTATTTCTATAGATGGGGGCCCCCTCATCCGATTCCGTCAATCGCTCAAACTCATCGAGCCCATCAAATCCACCACTGTTAGTTGCCTCCGCAATTTGGATAGAGATAGATTCAATTGACTCATCTTCTCCGAACCCCATCGCAGCAACCGATGCCTCAATCTCATCATTTTCCTTTTCATTGTCACACCATCTCCGTCTCCGACTACTACTAGTCGAACTTGATGATCCTTTCGCAGAAAATGAGAAGGTTTTTTTCACCCATTCATTGATAGCCGGAGCCTTATTTATTGGTGTCAATTCACTAGAGGTAGAGATAGGTCTTTTGCCTGATTTTGTCGCATTGTACACAGTTCCATCCATAGCAGCAACAAAGTCAGGATTGACAACGGTGATAGCCATTCAATTGGAGCCCTCGGTTGATGATGGTACTTCAACGGCGACTTGTCTTCTACCCACTGTACTGGTGATTTCAAGTGTCTCATACTCTTGAGTCCGCCCAATAAGATTCTTCTTTGGATTTATGGAGTTAGAAGTTGTGGGAGTGCTTATTGGGCTCGGATTTGGGTTGGTAGGTGGGCTCAGTTTTTGGACCGAAAGTGGGCTCGGGGTAGGTGAATTTAGGCTCGGGTTAGGGGGTTTCAGGAGGGGTTGGGTATGTTCGGGTGGGGTGTGTCTCGGGTGGGTATGGGTGGACTCGGGTTTGAGTTTGTGGATAGGGTCGTGTTGGTTTGTGGGCCGGGTTGTGCGGGTGGGTTAGCTGGGTCCGTGACGGGTTGGGCCGTGACGGGTTGGGCCGTGACGGGTTGCGATTGGGCCAGATTTGTTTAGGGCCTGATTTCGGGTCGGTTTAGGGGCAATGGGTTAGAGATTTGGGTGGTTTTTGCTGGTGGGGAGGTGTCCGGAGAGGTGCCCAATGGGTGGTTTCCGGTAAGTGGTTTAGGGTTTTGGGATTTGGTGGTTTCGGGTAGGGTGGTATTAGGGTTAGGGTTTTGGGAATAGTTTTGGGCCATTCCGCTAGGGTTTGGCCCATCAGCCACCATAGCTGCACGGGTTTCGGGTGGGTGGGTGTCGGGATTAGGTGGGGAAGCTGGTAGGGTGTCGGTGGGACTGCCGGAGCCGCCTAGGGTTCCGGTAGGGTTTTTGGCGCCGCCAATAATTCCGGTAGGGTTTCCGGCGTCGGGACTTTCAAAAATTGTATTTTTTTGTAGGGATATATGTTCCGACGCCTGGATAGTGTTTCCGACAGCCAATAGCGTCGTGTTCACTGTTCCAGTCGCCGGAAGAGGAGTTTCTAGCGAAATGGTTGGATTTTTTGTATTTTGGGGTGGGTTTAGGTTGCTTTTTCTAGTGGTTTTCCGTCTGTGGTTGATGGTTTGCCAGTCGGAATTGGTAGGGTGAGAGGTAGAAGAGGGGGGGAGACGAGTAGGGTGGTGGGACTTACTTTTTTCTCCTCCTGCCGCCGTCGATCCTCCTGCCACCGCTGGATCCACCTTGTTTGGTCTCAATTCCGGATTGAGTTTCCAACATCCACTTGAGTCATGTCCTTGTAGCTTGCAGTTGGTACAATATTTTGGCAAGAAATCATATCTAATCCTTTGTGGTGTAGATGTAATTTCCGCCCCTTCACCCACTTGAATTAACACACTCTTGGGATGAACTTTTAGCAAATCAACATCTACCTTGACTCTAGCACTACTAGGCCTAGTTTTATTCCTTGTAGCCGAATCTGTGGAGATGGGCATGCCCACTGACGCCGCCATGGAGAAAAGAGAGGATTCTCCATGGAAATGTGGAGGCAATCCAGGGAAGGAGATCCATCCATAAGCAAATCTTATCTCCTCCTCCGGATTAAAGGTAACATCCCATTTGAAGGTTCTCATCAAATAGGCTTGTTCTTCTCTTTGATTTCAAAGGTTTGTATCGACATCAACGTATCATAATCCTCCACAATTGTGCATCGAATCAATACATGTCTATCACAAAGCAATCCAATATTCACATCCGCCTTCAAACCACATTGCTTTGGAATCGCGGTTCTCAAGACCCCAATTTCGGGCCAACCATGGCTAAACTTGCCTATAACCGCAAGATTTAAGTCTTGTTGATGGATCATCACCTCCACTTCCTTCTTCTCAAACCTAACTGTAGGCTCACCATGTAGGTAAACAATAGGCTTGATTGGAATTGCCATGGACATGGGAGAGAGGACGCCGCAAGGGCTAGGGTTTCCGCCATTGGCAGTATCGGCAATCTGCAAATTCGGGATGTTGGGGGCTGATTTGAAGAGGTTAACATAGGTGAGGGGTTGCGCGGGAGTGGGCGGGTGAAGGCCGACCTCAGGAGGAGGCCGGCCAGTGGCTGGAATGGCCATCGAAGGCCGGGAAGGCTTTTGGGGAATTGTCGCCGAGAATCGCCTCAAGTTGAGAGCGTTTTCTCAGACCGTGTTTCGGTGAAAAAAAGGGGGGTTTAGGGTTTAGTGTTTAGGGTTTAGGGTTTAGGGTTCAGGGTTCAGGGTTTAGGGTTTTTTTTTTAAGCCGCTAGACTCGTAGGTCTAGTGGAATTTTATTAATAATAAAAATAATAAAATACAAAATTGTGCAATGTACGCCCGAAGGCTGCAAAAGGTAAAGCTAAACTATGTATCATTGTAAGGTTTGAAGACCATAGAATGATATTACAAAATGAAAAGCATAAAAAATGAAAACCATGAAAACAGCCTAACATTAATTCAAGCTGAAGTCTATCATGAGTCTGGCGCCTGTATGCTGAAGTGGGGTGTGATTCCTGTAGCGCCCTATTTTGACCTTGCTCGGGTCAAAGCGGAGCACAGACGTATGGGTGATTCCTGGGTAGATGATTGAGGAGTCGCCACCTAATTTTTTTTTACGGTGAATTAGGACACCTAAATATTAAACTAAGTGCTGCTATGTAAACTCCAATTTTTAGGTCTGCGAAACTAGTGAGATTCTAGGTAAGGGTTCTTTATTATCCTAAAGGGAAGGGGTTAGGCATCCTTTAAGATCCGCTAACTTGCGGTTATCCGGTCAAACTCAGGTTAATTATTGCTAGAAAAATGCATGTTTGAAGCATGAAGTTAAAAGATGTTTGCAAATAATTAGTAAATGATGCATTTTATGCAAGTACGTATTCAGATGACATAAAAAGAAAGATACATGTAAAGTTTTTAAAAAATATGCATTTGTGACAATAAATTATTTATACTACCAAAGAAGTAAAATTTTGGGAATCATTGAATTGTAAATTGACAAAAGATAAACTCATCCGGAATGATTAATAAAGCAAATAAAGATGACAAAGTTGTTTTTGAAAATTTTGAATACGCGTGACGAGCCTAAAATAAATAAACTAGCGAAGGATTTCTAAGTTTGAATTTAACCGAGCCTACAAATAAATAAGCTAGCGACGGGTTTCAAATCTTAAACTAACCTATGAATGAATCCTAAGTTTGCCTATTCTAAGCATTTCAATAATTACATAAGTGCGATAAATAATATTACAATACAAAGCGAGATAAAAGCTGAATTAAAGAAAGAAATAACACAAATAAACTCCGAGGAATAATTGCCTTTATTTACTTTAATCCCTGCAAGCTGTCAAGAACAAACGGTTAGAAACAGTTAAATACAAATAACTTCATATCCGTATTCAAAACAGTGAATGTTTTGATCGCGGAGGGCTCAGACTTAAATTTTGAAAAGAACATTCCAATCACGCCGTGGCTGCAAACATATGACTAATGTAGTTTATTTTGATTGCCTCGCCTACTAAACGTGTTGGTCTCTCGGGTGAAATAGAAAAGATCACTATAATCACGTCGTGGCTGCGAATATATAACTTTCTGGTTATTTTAGTCACCTCGCCTACTAAACATGTTGATCTCGGATAAAAAAGGTTTAAGCCTCATCATTGCCCAGAAGTTATATTTCCGTCTTTGCAACTGTGGAGGCCTCAAAATCGACGGATATTTTTCATCGGCCAGTGTAGTATCGTGTTCAAATCAGTAAAATTTTAAATCGGAACAGAAACAGCAGATAGCGTGAATTGATATGAAAAAAACAGAGGCAGAGAAGAAAAGCAGTTTAGAAAATGACGCGGTGTCTAGTTTAAAACAAGAAAAGCGATAAAGCGGTAATTTGAATCTTTGAAAGCGATTAATTTGGAACAGAAAGCAATGTTTGAAAGGTGCGGTGTTGATTTAAAATAGTAAAAATGATAAAACAAGAAAGCGATGTCTGAAGCGGGAGCAAACAGAAAAAAACAAGCGCCCGAAACAGGCGGTATTTATTCAAAGCGATAAAACAATGATATCCGTCGCAAGAAATCTAAAGCGATAAACTTAATAAAACAATAGTATATCCGTTGTACGGATATCTAAAGCAGTTAAACTAAAAAAGCGAAGCGAAAGCGAAAGAAAAGCGCGGCCTCAATTCAATTTAAATCGGCCTTAATGCGATATTAATAAAACAAGAAGCAGTGCCAAAGAAACGAGCGGTGGCGGTTTAAAATATCCGACCCGAGTTACGAAATTCGGAAATATTCAATCGGGTCTCCGACCGGTCGATGACCGACCGGATCGATGATCCAAACTCGAATCGATTTCAAAGACCAAATTCGGATAACCAATAACAAGAATATGGAATGCAAGAATGCGGAAATATCCAAATCGGTCGACCCGACCGGATCGATGTTGACCGGATCGGTGTTTCAACCGGATCGATTTCAACACCCAATTCAGATAACCAATAACAAGAATATGAAATGCAAGAATCGAAAATGTTACCCAACCGGGTCGATCTGACCGGTCGATGATCTGACCGGATCAACGATCCAAACTCGAATCGATTTCAACACCAAATTCAGATAACCAATAACAAGAATATGAAATGCAAGAATTCGGAAATGTTACGGCAAGGTCCACCCGACCGGATCGGTGATCCGACCGGATCAGTGTTTCAACCGGAATCAAATAAATTCATCAATTTGGATAACCAATAATAATAATAAAGAATAATGCAAGAAATTTGGAAATTCAAATCGGTCGACCCGACCGGTCAAGAATCTGACCCGAATTGGAGTTTCAACCCGGAATCAAATAATTTCATCAATTTCAGATAACCAATGATAACAACAGCAACAATGCAAGAAATTTGGAAATTCAAATCGGGTCAACCCGACCCGGGTCAGTAACCCGACCCGAAATCAGTGATCCAAATCAAATTTTAACACCAAATTCAGATAACCAACATACATAAATATGAAATGCAAGAATTCTGAAAATGTTACCCGAACCGGGTCGACCCGACCCGAAATCAGTGAAGAAAATCAGAGAATCAAAATGGGAGAACAAACCTTTTCGGACTTGATTCTTGAAACAACAAAGAAGCCAAATGCTTGAAATCAAGAACACAACAAAGATTTATATATTGAATCATTTTTTCCAAAAATCCTCCGAAAAAATCCTCCCCAAAATGAAGAACAACATGGGGTATTTATAGGTACTCAACCCAACGATCCAACCCCTCATACCCCCCCTTAAAACGAATTCAAATTTCAAAATAAAGGGGGAACAAAATCTGATTTTTGGGGCGTGTGTTGAGGATTTTGGGGGGTGTGTTGGTGAGGGGATGGTTTCGACGGTGTCAGGGTAGGTTGGTGGTGTTGGCGAAGTGACGGGGGTAGGGGTGCGGCGACGTGGGGTAGGGGCATAGGGTCTGGCTGACAGTCGAGGGGGTTAGGTTTTAGGTTTTTACTGATTTTGGGATTTTGTTTTGGGTTTTGGGGGTTGGGTTTTGGGTTTTAAGAAAAGGGGCGGGGTGGGTCAGGGATGGGCGGTTCGGGTTTGGGAGAATGGGTGGTCTTGGGGAATTGGGCTGGTCTGGTTGGGCCGACGGGTTGGGGAATTTATTTTGGGATTGGGCTTGTGGGAATTTAACTTGGGGATTGGGCTTGGACGAAAAATGGGTTTTAGTTTGGGTTGGGTAGGAATTGTTTTGGGGTAGGAAATAAGAATGGGTTATGAAAAAAAAATAAAAGAGGGGTTTAATATTAAAATATATTATATATATATATATATATATATATATATTTTGTAAAAGATGTGAATTATTTAAAATAACATAATGACGTGATAAAAATATAATATTTGTGAAATGTTTAATGCTTAATAAAAGGGAAATGCGATGCAATTTTGCGAGAATAAAATAACATAGAATTTTCGGATAACTTATGATTATTATAAAATGCAAATGATATAAAATATGCGAATAATAATAATAATACGAAGATACACACATATATGCCTATATTTTAAAATTATTTTAAAAGTAAAAAAATATTAAAAATTACAAATAAAATCATAAAAGATGGGACAAAATTGGGTGTCAACAGATGCCCCTCTTTGGACGGAGACGATGAAAGAGTTTTCGGCCAAAGAAGTTATCGAGTAGCCAATTTTGTCCCGATCATCTGAATCGCATGGTAAGAAATAGAATCCTGGGGTATAGAAGTTGCAAAAGGATAGTGCATTCAAGACACAATCCCCCAGTGTCGACTTAGGATGACACTGGTCGCAGATGCGAGAAACTAATGGGAAAAGCGGATCGACGTTCGAAGTAGGTCGTTGACCAATTTGCCTCGGTTCGCCGTAAGAGATAGTTCCACTGTGATGAAATTCACGCAAATTAAAAACTCCTGCAAACTAAAGCTTAAGATATAATTAGTGTATAATCACGAGAAAAATTGTAGAAAATAACTTAGAAATACCGACATTAGGAGGTGGGCGCATGACTGAAATTAAAATACCCTCATTATAATGTGGGCGCCTGACTGAAATTAAAGTACCCTCATTATAAGGTGGGCGCCTGGTGAAATTAAAATACCCGCATTATAAGGTGGGCGCTGAAATGACGTCGTTGGATTGACGTGTTGTGTTGAAGACGTCGTTGTAATATTGTTGACATCGTTGTAATTATGTAAAAGACAGTTGTTGTACTGCATGTAACGTCGAGGGCGTTGTTGTAATCTTTGTTTCTTTGTAAAAAGATAATTGTTGTGCTGAAGACGTCGTTGTAATGTTGTTGACGTCGTTGTAATACTGTAAAAATAAATGTTGTGCAGAACACGCCGTTGCGTAGGCGTGTTGTTGATGACGCCGTTGTATGGGCGTTGCTGATGACATCATTGTAATGTTGTTGATGTCGTTGTAATCTTTGTAAAGATAGTTGATTTGCGTAAGACGCCGTTGCATAGGCGTGTTGTTCATGACACCGTTGTATGGAAGCGTTCTTGGCGACATCATTGTAATGTTGTTGATGTCGTTGTTGTAAGAATGTATTTGGGGTCATCGTTGTATCGACGTGTTGTGGTGAAGACGTCATTGTGGTGACGTTGGTGCAAGGATGGAATGTTGTGTGTTGTAAGAGATAGGCGTTCTTATTTGAAGACGTCGTTGAAATATTGTTGACGTCGTTGTAATATTGTAAAAAGGCAAGGCGTCGCCGTAACGTCGTGGACGTTGTTGTAATGTAGTTTCTTTGTAGAAGGTAGATGTTGAGCTGAAGGCGTCATTGTAATGTTGTTGACGTCATTGTAATGCTGTAAAAATAGATGTCATGTTGCCGTAACGTCGTGGACGTTGTTTTAATGCTGTTGAAGATAGTTGATGTCTTTGCAAGAACGCCAATGAGCGTTGTTGTAATCTTTGTAAAGATAGTCGCTGCGTTGAAGACGTCATTATAATGTTGTTGACGTCGTTGTAATGCTGTAAAAGATATTTGTCGTGCTGCGTTGCCGTAAAAGATAGCGGTTGCGTTGAAGACGTCATTGTAATCGTTGACGCCCGTTGAGATGCGGTAAAGATAGTTCTTTGCATTGCCGTAAAAGATAGCTGTTGTTTTGAAGACGTCATTGTAATGCTGTTGACGTCGTTGAGATGCTGTAAAAGATAGTTGTTGTGTTGCGGTAAAAGATAGTTGCTGCGCTGAAGACGTCATTGTAAAGCTGTAAAAAATGATTGTCGTGCTGCCATAACGTCGATGACGTTTTTGAAATGTTGTCTTGTTGTAAGAGATGTAAGTGACGTCCTTGCCGTCAGTTTGCTGTAATAGGGTTCCACGTTGTCTTTGAATCTTCCGCCCGACCCAAACTCATGTGAATTGAGATGTCGTCCTGGCACGGGCGAAAATGTGATGCGCCCTCTTTGCCGTCGGGTTTGCCTTGTTGTCGTTCTTTGTGATCCGAAATAACATCTTTGTGCAGACATAATAGTCGGGACCACAGAGGTCAAGATGATGTCTTCGTATAAATGCGTAACAAGAACGTAATCCTTGTAGTGAGTTGTAGTGCCGAAATTCTTTGGGGAATTGATCATAAGCGATGTGGCTTCGCTTTTCAACGAAGAACCCGTACTCAAAGAAAATTTGTGAGTTTGGGGAGGCGGTTGATTCGCGTTGACTTGATAGCTTTGGCTCTTGATAGTGCATGTCCTGCCGATTTGGACCTCAGTAGCCCTGTCTGGTTCCCAGTCTTGGCTAACCGTTAATGAAAACATTTGTTGAAAATAATTTGTTTATAAGAAAGTATGCTTATCATTAAAAAGTTCTTGTCGAACTGCTAATGAAAATATTTGTTGAAAATGATTTGCTTATAAGAAAGCATGCATATTAGTAAAAAATCTTGCCAAATTTTAATGAAAATATTTGGTGAAAATAAATTGCGTATAAGAAAGTATGCATATATGTAAATGTCTGTCGAGCAGCGACATGCGGTGAAACAAAGCAAACGTCTTATCCAAAATCCTCTTAGGCTGAAGACTTAGTTTGCCGATGCTTTTCCATGTTTATCGGCGTCCTCCGGCAGTGATCCCTTAAAATGCCCCAGTTTCCGATATGTGAGAATGACGATCTTTTGAACGGACAAACGAGTCTTGTGTAGATTGCTTGCCTGTCCTATCAGGGTGATCAGATGGGTGCATTTTGTCCTATGTGAGATAAAGGAGAAAATACTTCCTAATGGTGGGACCGAAGCCGATTTAGGCCGCCTACGTATCTCCATGAGGGAATCAGGTCATGACGTAGTTCATTACAAGTAAAGAGATTTGTAAGGGTTTTTCTAAAGATGGGACCGAAGCCGATGTGGCCGCCTACGTATCCCGCTGAGGGAATCAGGTCATAACGTAGTTTAGGTAAGCAAAGGAGATTGTAAGGATTTTTCTAAAGATGGGACCGAAGCCGATGTGGCCGCCTACGTATCCCGCCGAGGGAATCAGGTCATAACGTAGTTCAGGTAAGCAAAGGAGATTGTAAGGATTTTTCTAAAGATGGGACCGAAGCCGATGTGGCCGCCTACGTATCCCGCCGAGGGAATCAGGTCATAACGTAGTTCAGGTCTCCACGGAAAAATCCTAAATGTAGTATCTTTTCACCGCATTTGCGTTGATAGCTTTTGGCCAAACTTCGTCGTTCATTTCAGCTAGGATTAGTGTTCTTCCAGTCAGCATTTTGGTGAACCGTGTAAGGCCATTGCCAATTCAAACTTTTCTTTGGCTTCATCCTGGTGTAGGGATATGCGTTTTGACACCAATTGTCCCGGTTAAAAATCTTTGGCCATTCTATTCCGATAAAGTTGCCCCGGACAAACTATGTTCATCAGCCTTTCCGCACATGATTTTGTATCCACTTGGCTGTGGAAGAAATAGCATTGCCCAGTAGAAGTCCTGATCGTAGTGTGGTAGCCCAAGAGTACAAATGGCAAACGTCCGTGCCAATGCTTGTAACTATCAACCATCTTGATGTTTCATCCAAATCTGGCTTTGACTTATTCCAAAAATGCATCAATTCTTCCGCTTGTGAGTCTTCCTTATATTCTTCGAAGCGTTGCTTGTTTGGGACCTTGTTTGCTTGTTTCATTATATGTCACATACTGCCGACAAATTAGTTTGCATGATGAAAAAAAGAAAAGAGAATTATTGAACAAAACATATTTTATAATAGCAAAAGCAATGCAGATTTGTCATTTTAAGCTTTCAAAAGGTAGAGGCAAAACACATTAAATGCATATATGTGATTCAGGCCTCAATCTAAATCGCATTGTTTCATTAAATATTAATGCAGTTAACTAGTTTCTGGGAGAAACAAGACCAGGGCACATGTCCAATTTTCGCAAAACATCTCCTTGCTCTGCATCCCAACTGGTTGAGCCTCTAGCGTGATCATTGAGAATCACATTGCATTTCGCTTCTTCTTCAGCAATGAAAAATCTTTGGAATCCTTTCACGAGGTTGGCTACATTGTCCTCCTTTGATTCCTGAGTGGCGCATGCTTTGACGAATGACTGACTCAGAGGTGGAACAGGCTTTGATAAATGAGCATCTATCTTTCTTCGGAGATTGGTTGATAAAACTTTTTCAAGAAAAGATGGTGCCATGATCCGCGACTTTGGAGGAAGTACTTCTACTCCCAACGGTGCCCTTAACTGGACTGTAATCATAGGGGTGATAGAGGCCGGTGATTCAACATTTTCCTTTCTCCGGACTGACATAATAGTCCCTTCCAAATTGTGTTCTTCATCAACAGTAATCATGTTCACATTGGCATTGTCATGATCTGGCAAAGGGTTATCATTTACATTAGAGGAAGGTCCTTTCAGTTGGATAACTCCTTCTTTGATTAATGCCTCAATTTTGTCTCTGAGGGCATAGCAATTTTCAGTGTCGTGCCCAGGGATTCCCGAGTGGTATACACAATGCTTAGTCTCATCGTGCCATTTTGGAACAGGATTGGGGACATTTCCTTGGATAGGCTGGAGTATTCCTGCGGTTCTCAGTCGTTCATACAACTGGGCTCGAGGTTCGGCTAAAGGTGTATAGGTTTTAGCTGGCTTTCTTTCGTGTTTTGCGTGGGGTCTGGGCGCGTTAGGTAGATGGACTCGTGGCTGAGGTAAGTATGCGGGCTGATATTGCGGGGGATTTGGATAGACAGGTGCTCGAGGCAGGCTATATATTGGCTGGGTATGGTAGACAGGGTAGGGACCAGGTGGGTATTGATAGTAAGGTTGAGGGCTATGGGCATATGGGCTATAATAGGAAAGCTGAGGATTTTGGGCATTTTGATTGTAGTAGGGAGGCTGGGGTGATGGCATTTGGTAGGTTGACATTTGATTTGGCCTATGTTTCTGAACTGTCACCACAGAGGACACTCCATCTCTCTTCCTCTTTACTGCTCCCTCAAATGAGTCCGATTGGATCGTCTCACTTGTTGCTTGCAATGCTACAAAGTTTGTAATTCTTCCTGTTCTGATTCCCTCTTCTATGAAATCTCCCATCCTTATAACTTCAGAGAAACTTCGTCCTATGACGCTTATCATTCTCTCATAGTATGTTGCATCTTTCAAAGATTGTACAAAGAGAGTGGTCATCTCACTTTCTTCTATCGGGGGTTGAACTTTCGCTGCTTCTGCCCTCCACTTCATGGCGTATTCTCTGAAGGTCTCTGTGGACTTCTTTTCCAACTTCATCAGATAAAATCTGTCCAAGACTGTGTCAGTGTTGAATTTAAATCTGTCCACGAAATCTTGTGCCATCGTGCCCCAATTACGCCATTTTGCGGGTCCTGGCTTGTGTACCAGTCTAGTGCTTCTCCTGTCAAACTTCTTACGAACAATTTCATTATGATGGCCTGATTTTTACCTACCCCAATCAGTTTGTCGCAGTACGATCTCAAATGAGAGTAAGGATTTCCTTTCCCATCAAACAAGTCAAATTTTGGCATTTTATATCCGACAGGCAATTCAATGTCGGGATGCATGCACAAATCTTCGTACTCGAGTCCTTCATGCCCCTTGCTGGTTTGGATATTCTTGAATGCTTCTTTCAGGCTATGAATCTCTCTCGCCACACTTTCACGGTTCGATCCTCACCGCTGTCCATTTCTTCACACCGCCAATTTCACGAAGAGTCATGTTTGGTAATCGTGGTTGTAAAAGGTTGAGCTTCAGTTGCATATCGGGTGGCACGTCTTTGTTCGTTGGGATCAGCGACGTGTGCCATCAATATGTGTTGGGTTGGTTGGTGAGTTTGCATGGAAGAGGTGTTTTGGATGAGTGGGTTAATTTGGGTATGTGGAGTTGTAGGGTCATTTTGTAGCGGGCTTTGTTGTGGACTAGCTTGCGGGTTAGTGTGTTGTGGATCGGTTTTGCATAGTGGCGAATTATCGGGAAGGTTTTGGGAAAATGGTTGTTCATGAGATGAAAAAGTTTGCGGTGCAGCTGCATCTGTCCCTTGTTCAGGGAGGGGAGTATTGGCGCTAATGGGCCGTGGTGAGATTTTGGAGCCGCTCTATCTCGATCTGCATGGTCGCCATCTGTTGTATGATTGGGCGATGTATTTTTCTTGGACGGTAGCATTTCTATTTTCCGAAGCCTCTGGTTTATCTCTGGAAAGAGTGATAAGTTCCAGGCCAGTCTGTTCGGATGCATCTAAATCAGTCATTTTGCTGAAGGATTGTGCCTTTGACCTCGTGAAGTAGGGATGATCCGCCATTTTTAGTCAACGCAAATCAACCTTTGGGAAAATAATCTAGACAAAATAAACCTTCTAAAAAAATTAAAGAAAACCAAGTTAGTACAAGGCGAGTAATTATTGCTTTAAATAATATGCACATAGTGAAAAAGCAGGAGAAAACAACAAAATGATTGTAAGGCAATTAAATGCGCATCCTAATATGCATGGGGCCTCCCTTATGCCGGAGGTGGGCCTAAACGCCAGATATGCGGGATTACGACAGATTTGATCCAAGCTGCTAAACTGCAATGCTTTGTCGGAAATGAGAAAAAATGAATGTACATTTTCCAATTTCAGCATGTCATGATTAGTCTTGGATTAGTCTATCCTTATCACGCTACACATAATATGATGATTGGTCTTTGGGTTGTGAAACCCGTAGACATCTTTGGCGGATTTCTTAATTGTGGAGTCGATACCAAGGATCGACCCACCTAAGGTGTATGCATGCATGACTTAAAATAAAGGGTGGTATAGCTCTATCTTAAATTTTCTAAGATTTGGCTGACTAGACACAAGGTTCCCGAGCGGACTACTCGAGTGAGAAGGCTACGCGGCCACCAGATGGTCCGGTCACTCCGCGCATACGCCAACTCTCCTAAAATTTGGTAGATTGAAAGAAATTTGCGGGTGCGCAAAACACACCTCGCGTGTAGTGTGTGATAGTGTCAATTTTCCAGAGTGGAAGAAATATGAGCGAAATGCCAATTTAAGATGAGCAGTAAAAATATGGAAATTAAAGCAGTTATGCACGCAAAATTTCATGAAGGAAACAAATCAAAGCATTAAATCAAATAAAGAACAAAAGTAAAGCGCAATAATAATTAACCTGATTTTGCTATGGTTAAGAGCCTGAATTCCCCAGCGGAGTCGCCATGCTGTAGCGCCCTATTTTGACCTTGCTCGGGTCAAAGCGGGCACAGACGTATGGGTGATTCCTGGGTAGATGATTGAGGAGTCGCCACCTAATTTTTTTTTACGGTGAATTAGGACACCTAAATATTAAACTAAGTGCTGCTATGTAAACTCCAATTTTTAGGTCTGCGAAACTAGTGAGATTCTAGGTAAGGGTTCTTTATTATCCTAAAGGGAAGGGGTTAGGCATCCTTTAAGATCCGCTAACTTGCGGTTATCCGGTCAAACTCAGGTTAATTATTGCTAGAAAAATGCATGTTTGAAGCATGAAGTTAAAAGATGTTTGCAAATAATTAGTAAATGATGCATTTTATGCAAGTACGTATTCAGATGACATAAAAAGAAAGATACATGTAAAGTTTTTAAAAAATATGCATTTGTGACAATAAATTATTTATACTACCAAAGAAGTAAAATTTTGGGAATCATTGAATTGTAAATTGACAAAAGATAAACTCATCCGGAATGATTAATAAAGCAAATAAAGATGACAAAGTTGTTTTTGAAAATTTTGAATACGCGTGACGAGCCTAAAATAAATAAACTAGCGAAGGATTTCTAAGTTTGAATTTAACCGAGCCTACAAATAAATAAGCTAGCGACGGGTTTCAAATCTTAAACTAACCTATGAATGAATCCTAAGTTTGCCTATTCTAAGCATTTCAATAATTACATAAGTGCGATAAATAATATTACAATACAAAGCGAGATAAAAGCTGAATTAAAGAAAGAAATAACACAAATAAACTCCGAGGAATAATTGCCTTTATTTACTTTAATCCCTGCAAGCTGTCAAGAACAAACGGTTAGAAACAGTTAAATACAAATAACTTCATATCCGTATTCAAAACAGTGAATGTTTTGATCGCGGAGGGCTCAGACTTAAATTTTGAAAAGAACATTCCAATCACGCCGTGGCTGCAACCATATGACTAATGTAGTTTATTTTGATTGCCTCGCCTACTAAACGTGTTGGTCTCTCGGGTGAAATAGAAAAGATCACTATAATCACGTCGTGGTCTGCGAATATATAACTTTACGGTTATTTTAGTCACCTCGCCTACTAAACATGTTGATCTCGGATAAAAAGGTTTAAGCCTCATCATTGCCCGAAGTTATATTTCCGTCTTTGCAACCGTGGAGGCCTCAAAATCGACGGATATTTTTCATCGCCGATGTAGTATCGTGTTCAAATCAGTAAAATTTTAAATCGAACAGAAACAAGAAGCAAAGAGTGAATATGATATGTAAAAACAGAGGCAGAGAAGAAAGAAAACAGTTTCGAAAATGACGCGGTGTCTAGTTTAAAACAAGAAACAAGAAAGCGATAATTTGAATCTTTGAAACAAAGGGTGGAACAGAAAGCAATGTTTGAAAGGTGCGGTGTTCATTTAAAACAGTAAAAAATGATAAAAGCAAGAAACAAGAATCAAAGCGGGAGCAAACAGAAAAACAAACGCCCGAACAGACGCGGTATTTATTCAAAACAAGAAACAATGATATCCGTCAAAGAAATCTAAAACAAGAAACTTAATAAAACAATAGTATATCCGTTTACGGATATCTAAAACAGTTAAACTAAAAAACACAGAGAAGCGAAACGAAAAAAAGTGCGGCCTCGAATTCAATTTCGTCGGCCTTAATTCGATATTAATAAAGCAAGAAACAAAGGCCAAAGAAACGAGCAAAGGAGCGGTTTAAAATATCCGACCCGAGTTAAAATTCGGAAATATTCAAATCGGTCGCTCGACCGTCGATGATCTGACCGGATCGATGATCCAAACTCGAATCGATTTGACCAAATTCAGATAACCAATAACAAGAATATGGAATGCAAGAATTCTGGAAATATCCAAATCGGGTCGACCCGACCCGGATCAGTGTTTCAACCCGGATCAGATTTCAACACCCAATTCAGATAACCAATAACAAGAATATGAAATGCAAGAATTCTAAAAATATTACCCAATCAATTCGACCCGACCGTCAATGATCTGACCGGATCAATGATCCAAACTCGAATCAGATTTCAACACCAAATTCAGATAACCAATAACAAGAATATGAAATGCAAGAATTCTGGAAATGTTACCCGACCCGGATCAGTGTTTCAACCCGGAATCAAATAAATTCATCAATTTCAGATAACCAATAATAATAACAGCAACAATGCAAGAAATTTGGAAATTCAAATCGGGTCGACCGACGGTCAAGAATCGATAACCCGAATTGGAGTTTCAACCCTAATCAAATAATTTCATCAATTTGGATAACCAATGATAACAACAAAGAATAATGCAAGAAATTTGAAAATTCAAATCGGTCGACCCGACCGGTCAAGAATCTGACCAAATCGGTGATCCAAATCAAATTTTAACACCAAATTCGGATAACCAACATACATAAATATGAAATGCAAGAATTACGAAAATGTTACCCGGGTCAACTGACACAGTCGACCCGACCAAATCGATGAAGAAAATCAGAGAATCAAAATGGGAGAACAAACCTTTTCGGACTTGATTCTTGAAACAACAAAGAAGCCAAATGCTTGAAATCAAGAACACAACAAAGATTTATATATTGAATCGTTTTTTCCAAAAATCCTCCGAAAAAAATCCTCCCCAAAATGAAGAACAACATGGGGTATTTATAGGTACTCAACCCAACGATCCAACCCCTCATACCCCCCCTTTAAAACGAATTCAAATTTTAAAATAAAGGGGGAACAAAATCTGATTTTTGGGGCGTGTGTTGAGGATTTTTGGGGGTGTGTTGGTGAGGGGATGGTTTCGGCGGTGTCAGGGTAGGTTGGTGGTGTTGGCGAAGTGACGGGGGTAGGGGTGCGGCGACGTGGGGTAGGGGCATAGGGTGCGGCGACGAGTCAGGGGGTTAGGTTTTAGGTTTTCGATTTTGGGATTTTGTTTTTGGGTTTTGGGGGTTGGGTTTTGGGTTTTAAGAAAAGGGGTGTGGGTCGGGTCAGGGGATGGGCCGGTTCGGGTTTCGGAGAATGGGTTGGTCTTGGAGTCGACGGGTTGGGGGAATCACCGGTGCAGTTGGGCCGACGGTTGGGGAATTTATTTTGGGATTGGGCTTGTGGGAATTTAACTTGGGGATTGGGCTTGGGCCGAAAAATGGGTTTTAGTTTGGGTTGGGTAGGAATTGTTTTGGGTTAGGAAATAAGAATGGGTTATGAAAAAAATATAAAAGAGGGGTTTAATATTAAAATATATTATATATATATATATATATATATATATATATATATTTTGTAAAAGATGTGAATTATTTAAAATAACATAATGACGTGATAAAAATATAATATTTGTGAAATGTTTAATGCTTAATAAAAGGGAAATGCGATGCAATTTTGCGAGAATAAAATAACATAGAATTTTCGGATAACTTATGATTATTATAAAATGCAAATGATATAAAATATGCGAATAATAATAATAATACGAAGATACACACATATATGCCTATATTTTAAAATTATTTTAAAAGTGAAAAAATATTAAAAATTACAAATAAAATCATAAAAGATGGGACAAAATTGGGTGTCAACAATTCCCCTATCCTGTAGAAGCTCCCAAGCTGAAACCTATCATGGGTCTGGAGCCTGTGTGCAGATGTGAGGTGTAGTTCCCCTAAGCTGCACATCTCAAACTGAAGTCTGTCATGAGCCTTTTGTCTATCTGCAAATGTGGGGTGTATTTCCCTCAACCTATAGAAGCTCATGTATAAAAATATGGCAGGACGAAGATTGTCCTGTATGTCACTAATACGAATGCCATCCCCATTTATTATCACATTATCAGCAGATTGAGTACATCTAGGTACTAATACCACACACTGGTAATGCGTCAATAAGTGATTCCGGTACCATTCCATCAACTCTAATGTAGATATTATCTCTGTGTATTCCATGTATTTGTTTCCACCAATCTGCAACTCTGAATATGCAGCATGTCGATACCAAATTTTCTTTGGCATCTCCATAATAGTGTGATAACTCACCTGTATAATCAATAGTATGTAAAGAATAAAGCTATAGCTATGTAGTGAACCTATGTATCTCAGTATGAATCTGTGTCGATGGTCCTCCAAGTCTGCCACCCTCGGATTTCCATACCAATCAATGTAGTGGTCCTCCAAGCCTGAACGTCTCATAGTCCACCCTAGTACCACTGTGTGTACCCCTCCAACTCTAGAGCCTTCGGGGCCTCTCTCAGTAAACGTAAAAAACTGTGTGAGTGGTCCTCCGAGTCTGGTTCCCTCGGACTCCCACCAATGATAAGCTATATGTAATCCGCTGAGTCTGTGTCCCTCAGATGTCACCCAATGAATACGTGGTCCTCCAGGTCTGACAACCTTGGAAACCCACCCGTGATGAACAACATGTGATCCTCTGAGTCTGAATCCCTCAGATGTCCTCCAATAGATATGTGGTCCTCCCAGTCTGATAACCTCGAATTCCCACCAATGATGCACTGTATGCGATCCTCGAACTCTGATTCTCTCAAATGGTATCCAGTATATGTGTGGTCCTCCAAGTCTGATACCCTCAAATTTCCACCAGCTAGACAATGATAGTCCTCCAAGTCTGATCTCCTCGGATTTCCATCTCCCCGAATGTGTGCCTCTATTGCTGTTTCCTTCAAATGTCAAGTCGTGAGCATGTGGTCCTCTGAGTCTGAAACTCTCAGATTTCCACCAAGTAATGTAATAGAAGCTTCCTCTAAATATCTGAAAGTGCGGTATGTCCTGTGAAGCATATGATGATGATGTATTAGTAGCATTTTTGTGTATTGTCTCACCAGCAGGAGGTTGGGCACATTGTACCAATACCACACCCTGCTGATTCGTCAATACCCAAAATAAAAGAACAGATGTCAGTCGTCCAGATGAATGATAATAGTAAAAAGGATAATAAAAAGGATGATAAAGATGATGATATTCCCAAAAAGGCGTCTCAACTTTAGCATCTGAATGAAACCAGATGTCCAACAGACGAAAGGCAGAAGGCCAAGTTAAAGGAAGTATACATAATATGAGAGATTGGATAGATAAGAGAATGATAATAAAACCTAGATAAAAGGAGAGAGAATAAAATACTGAAAAGAAGCAAAATAATGTACTAGAAGGAAAATGTGAAAAGGAAAATGAAAATGGACAAGAAAATTCCCTTCTAAAAGTAAAATTAAAACCATATATAATAGAGGAAAACGCCCCACGGGGGCTGTTTTGAACAAATTGTACAGTATGTATGCTCTTCTGCGCTTAAGATCCTGTAACACAACAAAACATACAAATCATAAGGTTAGCATAAAAAAGTATCATTCCATTCCCAACCGAAAGGATGAAAATAGAAGAGCACGTTGAAGGCTCCCCCATCCACCGAAGTAACAAATCCATTATCATCGGGTGTATTTTCTGACTCTGACATAGGGACATTGCAGCTTGTCACTATTCAGAAAACTCTTCCCTTTGTGATCTAACTCTGCAAACGTAGAAACCTCAACATCTGCCACATCCAATGCCAAATTGGCTAGATAATCAGCAAGTTGATTTCCTTCTCTGAGAATATGCTGAACTTCCACCGTCCCCTGCACCCTGGCTATCAGATGCAGAATATCCTCCACCAGAGGTGCAATTTTCCAAGTTGGCGCCCATTTCTGAGTGATATTGTTTTTCAAGACTAGCGAATCAGTTTCCAAAATGAATGAATCTTGTCCTTGGGCGACACAAAATCTAGTAGCTGCCAGCAAAGCCCAAGCTTCTGATTCCGTATTTGTAGCTATGCTCATATCTTTTGCTTGCGCATGAATGAGGTCCCCATCCTCATTTCTAATACAAAAGGCATACGCACTTCTGCCCGGATTGCCTCTTGAAGCTCCATCAGTATTACATTTCCAGCATCCAGGTTGAGGCATGGTCCAGAAGACTTGGGTAACCTTTAGTTTGGGAACGAATTGATCCAGCATTTTAAGAATATCCTGCCAACGGTGAGGTATCTGATCTAAAGCTGGGTACCTTGCTTTAACCATATGCTGGATGGTCTCTGAAATTTGATAGATTACTCTGTTGATGGACACTTTTTTATTGTGCCTGTCCCCATTCCTTTTTTTCCAAAGTGCCCAAACAATGATGGCTGGCATGGCGCAAAAGAAAGGTTTATAAATTGATTTCACCTCTGTCTTTCACCATGTCTGAATAACTAGATGCATGGGCGCCCCAGCTATGTTTAAACCGGCAGGTCCAGTAAAATAGACCCAAACACGTTGAGCAGTCTCACTGTGCAGAAAAACGTGAGCAATAGATTCTTGATCAGGCAGTTCACAACATATACACTTAGAAGACATATGATATCCCCAACCTCTCACCACATCATCCAGGGGGATCTTCCCCTGCCAAACTTTCCATAAATTGAAGGCCATTTTAAAAGGCATACCTTTGACCCATATTTTCTTATAATGGTCTTGCGTACGAGCTTTGTGCCGCACCCATTCCCAAGCAGATTTCACCGTGAATTTACCACTATTTTCTAGTGTCCACCACGGTGCATCCTCCAAGTTCCCTATTGGTGCTTTAATATGCTGAAGAATATGAGAAACAATGTCCTCCGGAAGATATATACGGAGAATCTCTTCCTGCCAATGATCATTGAGAGATGCATCTTTAACATTCCAAATCCCATCTCTATTCTGTCTTGATGGTGTGAGGGCAAACAGAGGGCCAAGACCTGTCCAATTGTCAAACCAGAATAGTGAAGATCCCGTCTTCACCTGCCACCAAATATGTCGTTCCACTTTATCCCTGGCTGCTAGCATCTTTTTCCAGACAAGAGAACCCCCTCTCCAGGTGATAGTAGCAACCTCGTGTTTTTTCAGATACTTGTTAGTCAAATAGACACTCCATATAGAGGGGGTAGTCCTGAAACGCCACCAAAGTTTCGCAAATAAAGCTTCAGCGGTATCCGTCAAATCCCGAAAACCTAATCCTCATTCCCACGTTGGCAGACAAACTCTATTCCATCTTGTCCAATGCCTGCTCCTCTCCCCGACTCCACTATCCCAGAAGAAATGGGCGCACATCTTGTGCAGCTTAGTAATAACGAATTTAGGAGGATTCATGGCCGAGAGCAGATGGAGTGGCATAGCTTGAAGAACATGTTTCAACAGTACGGCCCTGCCTCCAGGTGATAACATTTTGCCCTTCCAGGATTGTAATTTACTTCCCACTTTGGCTAAAAGTTCTGAAAAATGAGTAATCTTGGCACGAGCATAGAATATGGGGCAACCCAAGTACATAATCGGAAATAATTGACGGGCCATGCCGGTTTCCCGCTCCACCACTTGAATATGCGCATCTGAAGCAGAGTGATGGAGATATATGGCACTCTTTTGCTTATTAATGAGCTGCCCAGAAGCCTGTTCATATTTTCCCAGAATAGTCATAATTTTCTTAAGCGAGGTCGGGCAAGCTGCGGCAAGAATGATAGTATCATCAGCATAACACAAATGATTGATTTTGGGGCTCTTTTGCGGCAGGCCATACCCGCAGAAGTCAGGGTCACTGTTCAAAGAATTTAAGGCTCTGGAAAGAACTTCCGCCGCAAGAATAAATAGAGTAGGAGACAACGGATCTCCTTGCTTCACTCCTCTGGTGGATTTAAAGAATCTATAAGATTGACCATTAATAAGAACCGAATACCAGTTGTTTCCTACCAATTCATAAACATGACTAAGGAATGTTTAGTCAAAGCCCATTTTTCGCAGAACACCCATAAGGAATCCCCAGGAAAGACGATCATAAGCCTTTGTCATGTCCAGTTTCATAACCACATTGGGAATATCGCGCTTGTTATCTCTATGAGTTCTCATCCTGATATCCGTAACAATTTCTTGAACTAACAAAATATTCTCAATAATATTTCGACCTTTTACAAACCCCGCTTGCTCTGGAGAGATTAAGCTGGGGAGAATAAGGACTAGCCGATTGTGAAGCATCCTGGAGAAAACTTTGTTTATGAAGTTACTGAGACTGATGGGTCGTAGATCGCCAAAAGAATTCACCTCCTTCTTTTTAGGTAAGAGCACAAGATTAGTGTGGGTAATATGCTTCGGAAGCGTCCCACCTCGAAAAAAGGAAAGCATCATGTTATACACCTCGTCCTCTACAATGCCCCAACACTTTTGAAAAAAAAGACCATTAAAGCCATCCGGGCCTCCCGTGCTGTCCGGGTTTAATCCAAAGACTGCAGCTTTAACCTCTTCTTTGGTAGGTTCAGCAATCAACTTTTGATTCTGCAACGGCTCTATGCTCTTTGTGTTGTGATCCAACAGCTCCTCAGAAAATCGGGTATGAGTTCCACGGAATTGGTCTTGATAAAACCTTATTTCTTACTTTGCAATATCATTCTCCGTATCAACCCAATCCCCTTCCATTGCTTGGATCCTCTTTAGTTGGAGCTGCTTCCTGCGCCCATTAACATGCGCATGAAAAAACTTCGAGTTTTGGTCACCATCTTGAAACCACATCATTCCTGCCTTTTGTTTCCAGTATGCTTCCTCAATATGAATTGCCTTCTTCCACTCTGCTTTAACTTGCTCTAACTTCTGCCTATTTTCATTGGATAGATTGCCTTCAAAAGTTTCTTCCTGCACCTTGACTACTACTTCCAGATCCACAAATTTCTGAAAGAAGTTTCCAAAAGCCTCTTTACTCCATTTGGATAGTGCTTTCTTCATATTCTTCAATTTGATATGGAATATTCGAAAGGCATTGCCCTCAGCAGGAATCTTCCAGTTTACCTCCACAAAATTTTCAAATTCCTCATGCTCAGTCCAGAGATTAAGGAATTTAAAAGGCTTTCGCAGCTGGTGAGGCATCTTCTTGAATTCAATCTTCATCGGTGAATGGTCAGAACCCCCTTTTGCTAAGATATTGACTTCAATGTCAGAGAAGAGTTGTTGTAGCCGCAGATTGCCCATGCATCTGTCTAGTCTTTTCAAAACACAACCAATTCCCCCCTTCCCATTCCACCAAGTATAAGTGCTACCTTTATAACCTAGATCATTGATATTACAATTCTGAATGCAGCGCCTGAAGTCCTCCACTTCCTCTGATGTGACTGGCTGGCCTCCAGATTTCTCTCCTTCTTCAATGATGACATTGAAATCCCCCCCAATAAACCACGGAGAGGTCATATTGACAGCCAAATTGGATAACGAATCCCACAGATCCACTCTTTCGGCCTTCGTACATCTCGCATAAACTAGAGTAGTATAAATTTCCAGGCTAGAAGACTTGTGGATTAACTTGAGCGTCAGTTGCTGGATCTCATTTATTATCGTAGTCACATGCCAATCCTCCGCAATAAAAGCCCAAATTTTGTTAGAAACATTATGGATTGCCGTAGAGAGGCCAAACCTTTGTCGGTACCCTTCCATATGTTGAGCAGATTGAAACGGTTCCATTAAACCCACAAGAAAGAAATTAGACATCTTAAGCATTGTTTCAACTCTCTTAAATGCTTTTTGGGTAAGCACAGACCTAATATTCCAGATAAGAGCATTCATACTTAATTGCTGGATTTGGTACCCACATTTCTTTTTGGCCGTACCCGAGGGGGCTAGGATATGGCTTGATCATTGTTGCCTTGTTTCTTAGACTTACTGACACTCTTTTGTTTGGATGATATTTCCTCTTCCCTAACTGTAGGCAACACAGGGGGAGCTGTAGGCTGTCCCTTCCCCGGATTCAAGTTCACCTCAGGCTGTTGGGATATTCCAGCTCCAATTTCGGCCTCAATACTAGTCGGTTCAGCCGCTACAATGCTGTTATCCTTCAGGGGTGGTGCATCTTGGGTATCCACCTCCTCAGAGACGGTATTAATGTCCATCTGATTCTCTTTGCCTTCCTCCTCCTCTCCAGGATCATCCGGTGAGATGGAATTCGTCGATTCTTCAGAATTGAGGATTTCTCCTTCATCCACAACCTCTTCGACCTCATCACTCCATTTTATTTTTTCCGGAGAGATGTTTGACGGAATTTCAGCATATTCTTTATTCAAAGGTACATTATTTTCTTCAAAACTATTTGCAACCCATTATTTGGTAGTTACCACAGGAGCAATTGCAACTCCTTCCACCTCCTGAGTACCCTTCATTACTCCTCCTTCCTGAATCCCTTCATTATCCTCCAATTCTAAAGCAGCATAAGGGTTTGTGGTAGCAATGGTAACAACAGGGTTTTGGATTGGGTTAGGGTTAGTATTACGGGTATTGTTAGGGTTACGGGTAGGGTTACTGTGTTGGGCCGAGTTATGGTTTTGTGAGGGGGTAGGGATTTCCGTTGGGTTACGGGTATGGGTAGGGTTTTGTGGGATGGCGTGGGTAGCTGTCGGGTTACGGGTAGGGCTTTGGTTTTGGGTAGGGTTAGGGTTTTGGGTAAGATTAGGGTTTTGTGTAGCGGTAATAATTTCCGTCGGGTTACGGGTTTGGGTCAGGTTTTGCGGGGCAAGATGGGTATCCGCCGGGTTACGGGTAGGGTTTTGATGATTGGTAGGGTTAGGATTTTGGGTATTGTTAGGGTTTTGGGCGGCGCTAGTGGTTTCCACCGCCATTCCTCCAATTTGGTTAGGATTTTCGTTGGTTTTTGATGGGTTTTTGTTAAGGTTTTGGTTATGTTTGGTCGGCTGTCGATGCCTGTTGTGTGCTACCTGCCATGTATTGTGATTTTTGGGTGGTTTGAAATTAGGGTTCTTAGGATTAGGGTTAGCAGGATTAGGGTTTGCATGTGTAGGGTTTTGTGGGGCTTTCTCCTTGCCGCCGTCAACCTTGGCCTTTCCTTTGTCGCCTTTGCCGTCACCTGTCAGCCTCTCTTCTCCGGTAGCACCTCCCTTCCCTTTCTCCCCTTCTTTTAGCAATTCTGGATGAATTGCCCAGCACCCATTTTCATCGTGACCTTGAAGTTTACAAGTGCTACAGTATTTGGGGAGAAAATCATATTTTATGAGGATCCATTGGGACTTAGTTTTCTCGCCATTTTTAACTTGAATTTGTACTCTCGACGGGTGCTCCTTAAGTAAATCAATCTCTACTTTAACCCTAGCACAACTAGGTCTAGACTTATTTCTAGTAGCTAAATCAGTTATGAGGGGCTTACCTGTTGCCGCCGCCAAGGAGAAAAGTTGAGACTCGCCATAGTAGTTGGGTGGTAATGTGGGAAAGGATATCCAAGCCATAGCTATGCTTGTTTCCTCCTCTGCCGTGAACCAATGATCCCATTTGAAAGTCCTCATTGAGTAGTATAGTCCTTTGTCCTTAATCTAGAAAAGTGGCTTCGCCATTAACGCCATGTAATCTTCAAAGAGTGAGCAACGAAGAAGAATATGTCGATTGCACAATAGGCCAATCTTCACTGCACCTTTGAGTTCACATTGTTTTGGGATTGAAGTGCGAAGAACACTAATCTCCGGCCATCCATAACTAAACTTGCCCACCACTGCATATTCAAGTTCTTGCTGGGCAATCATTGTTTTAACCTCCTTGATGTCGAATTGTATCGTGGGCTCGCCATGAAGGTAAGTGATGGGTTTCATTGGTACGGGGGGAATTTTTTCGCCGCAAGGGTTTCCTACGACAGAAAGTGATTTTGGGTTGAGATTGGTTGGATTGAAGAGATTGGCGTATGTTATTGGAAGCGTGGTAGTGGCGGGTGGTTGGACAACCTCGGGAGGAGGCTGTCCCGACGACATCGAGGCCATTTCTGGCCGGAAATAGCTTCGAGGTGTAAGTCGCCGCAAAATCGCTAATCGCCTAGAGAGAGAAACGCTGTCAAGGAACGGCTGAAAAGTGGGGTTTAAGGTTTAGAGTTTAGGGTTTAGGGTTTAAGGTTTAAGGTTTACGGTTCGGGGCTCGGGGCTCGGGGCCTGGTCGGGGTCAGTGCGTGGTCGGGGGCGGGGTCGAGGTCGGTGTCCGGCCGGGGTCGAGGGGTCGGGGTTCGGGGTCGGGGTTCGGGGTTCGGGGTTGAGGTCGGGGTCGGGGGTCGGGGTTGGGGTCGGGGGGTCGGGGGGTCCGGGGTTTCGGGTTCCGGGTTCAGGGTTCAGGGTTCAGGGTTCAGGGTTTAGGGTTTTTATTTTTTGAAGCCACAGCCTCGCGGCTTGTGAAATTTTATTAATAATAATAAAGAAAGACAAGGGGCCCCAAAGGGGAAGTACAATCAGGGGGGACTAATCATGTTACCCCACTATACTACTTATGAGGCCTAGTATCTAAAAGCTAGCAAGAATGAAGAAAGAAAGAACTTGACAAAACTAAATATTCTATGATCATCATAGAGTTTATAATGCACTCTATGATGATGTTACAAATGAGAATGCTAACATAGTGAAGAAATAATATAAGCACGAAAATATGATCATCTACCTCCGGACTTATAAAATCCTCCACCTGTGGCATCACTTCTTTCTCGTCCTCCAAGTAGTCATGAAACTTAATCATTTCTTCTTAGCGTTGATTAGTGATTCAGGGGGCCCAATATATTTGGAAGGATCCCTCATTTTGGCTGCATCAAACTGGACTTTCTTCTTCGCTTCTCTCATTGGCATTTTCCTCACCGTTGGCAACTTACCATCCCAACTGTTCTTCCTTGTGAGCTTCTTTTTTGTACTTTGCACATTTCGAGGCGATAGGTTCCCATTCTGGATGACCAGCATGCGTTCGGGGACCAGGGAGTCCTCCTCCTCATCTGACCACTCAGACGTACTAGCAACATTACCAAATGGATCAGATATTACCTGTCTCTGCTTGTCCTGTCGCGCTGCTTCTGAGTAGAGCTCCCCCAGTGTCTTGCCTCCCATCTCATCTACATTACCTGGCCCTCCATGGATAGGACCCTCTAGTAAATGTACCTGGTCAGGGACTTCTTCCACAGCAAGCGGTTCTGCTTCCTCATCAATCTCCTCATCTGCCTCAGGAACCATGTTGCCTTCCAGTTCCATATGTTCATCATCTGTATCCTCATCATATAAGCCATATGCATCATAGTCACGGAAGTTATGTGGTGGTTCTGCCAGGAACAGAGCCATTTCTTCTTCATCATCCGTGTCTCCGCCCATCTCCACATACTCCTCTACACTTAGATCTGGATAGTATGATTGCTTATCCGCAAATGCCTCCTCGAAAGATGACATTCCCATAAAATGTCCATGTTTCTCCATTTTCCTGTCAAACACTTGCCTTAATCGTTCTCTGTCGGACAATCCAGAACCAACCTCCTCCACCTCCGCCTCCTCTCCATCTTTCTCACACCATTTCTTTCTCTCACTGTCAGAGGGAGCAATTATGGCAGTACTAACAGAGGGAATGTCGGAAGCGGCTTCATTTAGAGTGCAGGGTTGTGGTGGAAAGGAGAATGCATTTTTGAGCCAATTTTGAGTAGTTTGGCTTTTTGTGATTGGGTTATATTCTGTGGCTGTGGGATTAAGATTTGGCTTTGCAGTGGGCTGTGATGTTGAGCCCGTATCTGAAATGGATTGTGGGCTTTGATTTTCGAACTGGTTTTTTTTGGATTGGGCGAGAGAGGGTGGGTTGGGCTGAGGGGTGGGGCTCGGGTTAGGGTTTAGGGTCGGGTTTGGGGGTAGGTGTATCTGAGATTGAGGATTCGGGTTCGGGTATGGTTGTGGGTATGGGTATTGGGTCGGGTTCTGAACCGGGTCAAAACCGGTCAAGGGTGGTGTCGGGTAGGGTTTTTGTGGGTCGAGTTGCGGGTAATTAGGGTTTAGAGGTGTGGCGGTTTTGGGTAGCGATTTAGGGTTTGGTGGCGGTAAAGAGCGGGGGTGGTTTCGGGATGGGGGTTTGCGGTGGATTGGTTCGAGAAAGTTTACATCCCCAAACAGTGGTGGAGGGGTGGTTTTTGGTGGTAGGTTAGTGGATTTGTGGGTGGCGGTTTCGGGGTTAGGGTTAGGGTTTGAAGGGTGGTTTTGGGACAAACAAGGCCCAATGAGGGAGGCGGGTATTAGGGTTTCTGGTGGGTGGATTCCGGGAGTAGGGGAGGTCGCCGGTAGGGTTTCAGCTAGGTTTTCGGCCCCGCCTAGGGTTCCGATAGGGTTTCCGACGCCGCCACTGATTTTGATAGGGTTTCCGGCATCGGGAATTTTGGGGGGGTCGATTTTTGGTGGGGATTCAATTTCCGACACCTGGACAGTGTTTCCGATAGCCCTAGGCTTCGGAATCACTGTTCCAGTTGCCGGAAACACTGTTCCAGTGAATTTTGTGGGTGGTTTTTGATTTTGACTCTTGTTTTTCTTGTTTTTTCCGGTAATGGTAATCCATTTGTTGATTGGGTTAGGGATCAAGGCATTGGTAGGTAGGATAGGGGCTTGGTGGCTAGTGTTAGACGAAGAAGGGAGAGGGTTTGAATCCTTACCTTTGTCTGCCACCACTGCCGTCGCCACTACCGTCGCCACCTTACCGACATCACTGACCTTGGCTTTTTCCAGCCGCAATGCTGGTTTTAGGTTCCAACATCCATCGACATCGTGCCCTTGGAGCTTGCAATTGGTACAATATTTTGGCTTGAAATCATATCTAATTTTTTATAATTCAGAAGTGATTCCATCTCCTTCACCCACTTGAATTACAACATGTTGGGGATGGGTCTTGAGCAAATCAAACTCCACTTTGACTCTAGCACAACTTGGCCTTGTTTTATTCAAAGTGGCCGCATCTATGGCAATTGGGGAACCCACTGCCGCCGCCAATGAGAAGAGAGTGGATTCTCCATAGTAATGTGGAGGTAATCCGGGGAATGAAATCCACCCATATGCAAATCTACTCTCCTCCGCCGGATTAAAAGACACATCCCATTTGAAGGTTCTCATCAAATAGGGCTTATTCTTCTCCTTAACTCAAAGGTTTGTCTTGACATCAAAGTATCAAAATCTTCACCAATTGTGCATCGAATCAAGACATGCCTATCACAAAGCAAACCAATACGTACCTCCGCCTTCAATCCACATTTCTTAGGGATGAATCATCACCTCCACTTCCTTCTTTTCAAACCTAACAGTAGTGTCACGACCCGACCCGACGGGCCGCGACTAACCATCCTAATGACGTCATTATACTAACCTGTCACACATAATCCAACTAACACTTAATGAGTCTGAAATTCGGCAGCATAACGCCGCAATAGCAACATATGTCAGGGTAGGCAAGCCGACGAGGCTGCCTTTACCCAAGATTGTACCTGTCTCCTGAGGAGTCACAACTAGCCAATATAACATAACAAGCAAGCCGACAAGGCTGTCACCAGTTAGTAACGTATATACATGGAACACCCCAGCACAGAATACAATAACATGACCGACCAAAACAGAGTCATAACCCTTACATACGTACACCCCACCACCGTCCTGCACCTCTATAAGAAGAATAACGACATATGACGGGACAGGGCCCGTCGTGCCCTAAATACGAACATAAGTCTAAAAGAGATTCGGTACCAAAATGACAAAGCCCTGGATCAAAGGAGCTTTCCAACCTTCGAGTAGGAACCTAGGCACGAGGTTCACCAAACTGAAAACATGTACTGCGGGCATGAAACGCTTTCGAGGAAAGGGGGTCGATCTGAAATAATGTCTTGAGTATGTAAAACATGAAGTCTGTAAAGAGACCATAATTAGCCAATGTAAATGTAAGATCAGTATAAAAATAAGGATTCAAATCCAACTGTGTCATAAACTATAAAAGTCAGATGTGCCTTATAAAAATGAGAGTCAAGTCAAGAAAACATGAATGCATGTCCATAAACATATATATACCTGTAACGTAACCCGACCCACTAATGCGGGACTCGGTGGAATCATATCATAACCCGGCCCATGCTGGGACTCGGTAAAATCATCTCTCATCTATGGATCCATCCTACGTAACCCGGCCCTCTAGTGAGGGTCTCGGTGAACAATGCAAGGCTGTGCACGAGTCGTAACCCGGCCCGGGACTCGGTGAGGTGAAGTAGTAACACTTAGCACGAGTAGATATCATGAGTGCCATGCAAGTAAAAATTATCATCTGACTCTCAATAAAATCATTGTAATAATGTCATAATAAACTCTTTGCTGAAAAATCATAGGCACTTTTCATAACAATCCTCATTAGGAATTAAACTGTATAAGAATTAAGTACGTCCGCCGTACTTTCATTAAATCATGCCAAAAAGAAAGAAGTAAGAGTTTCACATACCTCTTAGACGAACTAATCAACTCTATATTAGAGTACGTCTCGATTTAGAACTTCAACCTATAATAATGGTAATACGTTCGTCAATTCTATGATGGCTAGCATACTTTATATCGAATAACGACTTCTTATTTTATAAAAATTCGGGCAGCACTTCCCCTGTTTATACATGTTTCCACAACTTCCAAACGAGGCTAATAACATCAATAAACAAGCACCAATTAAGGGCACAACCAAGACAACAATAAAGGGAATTTACACACCCACTCCTCATGTAAATTTAGCCTCTTAATCCACCTTAAAACAGCCCACAAAACAGCCCATGTTCCAACAACAACGAGGGTAGAATGTGAAGCATTTCTATGCCTTTCCACACCCTTATTCCTTTAGGACTTACCTTAGAAATTACCACACTTAAACATGCATAATGGTGACTAAATTTTCAGAATTATAACACCACAAAACAGCCCCTAAAACAGTCCATATACATCACAACATGTCCAACAATTTCATGCAAGTTCTTGGCCACAACATGTCATAATTCCATAACTCTTATCTTAATTCCTATAATCCAATTTCGGATTTTAATACTTCCATATAACTAATTCCAACTAAATCTCCATGTTTCCTTTCAATTTCATCATGCAATAAGTGATAATAATAACAACAATCACCAACGAATCCAACAATACCAAAATCTGTCCCAAATTGACGACTAGCTCAAAATGGTCACATGCAATGCTTAAATTCCAATTCTTCCTTAACACAAATTCATTACCTTAATTATAACAACATGCATTCCAATTATATCATAGAAAGAAGAATTTTTATACCTCAAATTCGTCAAAACAGTCCGCAAAATTTCTGCCACTGTTTTGTCCGAAAATCCCCACTGTTTTGTAATTTTCTCCTCCTTTTTGTTCACTTCTTCAACCCCAATTGACATGCAAGTGTTCTACAATGTTAAGCCATCATCCCTACACGTTTTTCTTCCAAAATTTCATCCCAAAAATCACAATTTTCTGGGCAGATTTTCGGCCAAACAGTGGCTGTTTTGCCACTGTTTTATACGGTTTTTGGTGTTGTTTTGCTTCTAATTTTTGGTGAAAAATATAGTCTAGGAAGAGAAGATAACAACCTTAATTTTGGTTATGGGTGGAGGGTGATTTTCGGATTTGTTTGGAGGAGAGAATGAGAGGAGAGTTTGGTTTTTGTTTAAGTGTAGGAAGAAGATGAAGAGGTAATGTAGGTTTATTAAAAAAATCTGATTTCCTTTTTACACTTTGGCCCCCAAGTTCTTCAATTAATAAATCTCAAACCCACTTCTTTTAATTCCCGAGAATTTCATAAGCCTCGTATCCTCAATGTCATAATTTTATAATACAATACTATTCCATAACGGGAATATACAATTATTGCTATAAGTATCCAACGTCACCCTTATTGTGACCAACATCTTTCCGGAATCACATCCTCTTGTATACTAATTTCCGGATTAGCATATATAAATATACTCTATATCCAAGATTCGAATCTTACCTCCTTAATTACGCCCTCTAATTATAGTCTTAAAATTACGAGGTGTAACATTCTTCCCCCCTTAGAAACATTCGTCCTCGAATGTTCATACTATTGGGCACATCTTATACAAATTGATTCAAGGATTCACAAGCACACAGAAATTTGCATATTAGGTCATCTTAGACTCTATGATACACGTTTCTACCAACAAATATCTGACTTACAAACAACTCAACTCTTGCCATTATCTAACAAAAGGACTCAAATAAACAAGGAAACAACCTACGTCCTAGCTTATTCGTAATTTTCTAAAAGTGAAGTATACTAAAACTAAGGCTAAGTAGAGTCATTATTCCCGCAGTACCACATTATGTACATATATACAAGAACTTTAAGCATAATCTATACCTTAATCTTAAACTTGAGAACATATATCATCTTCACAACCAATGACTAATCCCCATTTTATATATTGATTCTGGTCCTATTTTAACCAGTAGTTAAGTACTTAAATGAATGTTTTAACTCAAAATCAGCAGTTTCAACTAAGCACATAAGGATCAGGGAAGACATAACTTCAAAATGGTGTAATAGCAGAGACTAATATATATATATATATATTTTCCGAGTTCCCAAAAGCCTAATATCCTCTACCTGGATCAAGATGCAAGCGTTCTATATAATAGAATCCAAATATACATAATAGAGGCGTTGTTTGATCATGCAGGGTACTAAGGAAAAACACACAAGCTACCCTAATGATGATATACATATGAACATGCCCAAGACACCAACATGTCATAGACACTAGTTACCTAGTCTGAACCATAAAACAAGGGATCACAAGACAGGTGTAAATAAGTGACATATGCATACAGACTACCTTAGACCGTCCCAACCACACATATATATTTAGGAACACAAGAGATTCTAAATGAATATCCAATCCATCATTACCATGCCTATGATCAGGTACTAAGGCTAAACAAGTCTTAAAGTTTATATTAGACCTACATCAAGCCTAAATCAGAACAAGTGAACACATAATAGGCATATAATGAGCTAAGTTTTCCTGTCCAGATATTAATCACTATCTCTCTAATAATTCAAATAGCAAGTGTTATCCATATCGTGTTATTTGAGCCTAACATATACTTAATACCCATATTAAGAATAATTTTAAACAATGAGCATAAATTGGAAGCTTAAGTTAATCAAATCAGGTTACTCAATGTCTCATTTTTAACAATGATTAGCAAGACTTTATCTATTACAAGTCGACACCATATTGAACTTACTAATCCAAACCTTACAGATATATCCAAATCATATTAACATTAATTAGGCATGCTTAGTCATATCTTCTAACATACCCCTAAATCAGTAAAGCAGGCTCGGAATTTAGGTAATATTCATAATTCCCAATCATCACATAGGCTACCCTTTATCAATTCCCATCATAAATAACATCATGTAACCTCAACCATATCAACCCACTTAACCCATTCTCTTCTAGTTTTAAATTATCATATCAGACGATATAAGACAAGTTTTGTTAAATAGGACAACTAATCTTGTTCTTAGTTAGTGGAGCTTGTTTTAGGTAGATAATATGACCAAACGACTTACAGATAGCCAAACGAGTTTCCAAAATAATATATTGGTCATCACATTAATTTAAATAACCCATACATGCTAAACCCAACTTCAATCCAACCTGCCAATCCATTAAATCAAATCTAGGCGTTTCATATATCATTAATATCTTTAAATTAGCAATATTAAGCATTAAATTAACTAGGTAGCCCATACACGACTAGACAAATCTAAAATTAACATGTTTCGTTCTATTTCAATTGTACAGATTATTCTAAATCAGCATGGAACATTTACACTCTTTTGTTGATATCTACTACTACTTTCAATTTGGTAACAATGCCCCTTCTTCTTCCTATATAAAGCTGATGGTGACCAGTACAATCCCAAACTCTTAAAGGGACAGAACAAGAATCTCTACATCGCTTTCTAAGTTTGGTATTACCTAAAACTACAATCTTGTAGGTACCATCAAGAAGTGGACTGGGAAACATAAAATTCAAGGTACCCCCCCCCCTTTATTTTATTTTTTTGAATTTCACATCTTGGAAAATGGACAATGTCAATCAAAACTTAAAGAAATCTATAACTATACCAAACTAGATATTCAATCCCGAGTGGTAACAGGTAAACCAATTATCCGGACATGAGTAGGCATAAACAAGTATATATAGACAGACCAAACATATGTGGATTGCCTATCCATGCCATGCTAACCTCATCACTACTCACTTAATAACTTAACCAAATCTGCAGAAGCAAGGGAATGCACATAGTTGAGGAACTACTCAGATATTCATTTCATTTTTTTTAACATGCGATTTAGATACCTATCAAAACTCAAATGATCTTATATTATCTACCAAATTTACATAAAAGGAGAAGGGGGTAGACATACTGCAGTAGAAAGGCATATGGAAATAGGTGGACTTAACAGTTTGATTTAATCAACACATAGATACAAAACATGGGCATATACAATCAAACCAAACTGGATGCAGAGTTATGCACATGAGGAAGAGACAAGGTTATTTTAAATAGTTATGTTCAGATGAGTATTAGACCACCTAAGACTATTGGGACATGCCAAGGATAGATATGACCTTTTAACAAGCAAAACATACACCAAATGGGCTCCTAAACTATCCTTCAGATCACGACAACACTTAACCAAGACACACATCCATTTCAAAGTCATTAGGTGATCCTATCATAATTATAACAACATTCTTATGCTAAATCTTAGTTCCCTTATTATAGGCAAATAAATAAATAAATAAAAACATTAAGCCCTTCAATCATTTCCATACCAAATGTGACCTTTACAACCAACATAGTCATTATGTAACCATAATTTTTAACTTCAACAATTGGTGTTTAATTAACATAATCTGTGTATTGAGTCATGGATTAATCGAACATAGTGTCCAAGAGGTTTAATATACTTCTCAAGCCACTATAGCAACATACCGAAATAATTTGTTCAGTTAACCAGGGGAACAAACCTCAGGTTCATGTATTAAGCATACTAAATTAGTACATGTGCTAATAATGGTTTGACCTAACATACTATGGACACCACATGACTTAAACAATCCAAGAGGGGTTACAATGGACTAAAACTAGTATACCCATTTACTTCAAAGTCATTTAAACAGATCATACAAGGTCAAATAACCCTTAAACTTAACAAGACAACCACTTAACACACAAATAATCGTCACACAATACTCTAACAGTGTTTTCATCAACTGAACATGCTAGACATTAATAGAGTAGTCATAAATAGCCATAATATTCACATATATTACATAATTCCTGGCATAATATATTCACGGTTTAATAGTTAAGTAAATAAGTAAACCATTTATTGCAGCAACAAGTCATTCCTGGAATTATGTAAATACTCAATTTTCCACTCTCTTAAGCAACTACTGACAACATGTTTAGCATACGAATCTATTCCCTATTTAAGAGATAAAACGCATGCTTGGGTTATTAGAACATTTTGCATTCTACATTATGATACGCAAAGACAATTACGGGGGAAATTTTAATCAAACATAAAAGATATCTAGGCAAGTCTAATTAACTGTTTAGAGGTAGTCCCACTGAGCAAAATTGGCAAAGATAGGTCTTAATACAAGTGATTTATACTCAACCCACATACTGTACAGGGACATTAACAGACCACCCTGTTCTAATTAATCAAACATAAAAGATATCTAGGCAAGTCTAATTAACTGTTTAGAGGTAGTCCCACTGAGCAAAATTGGCAAAGATAGGTCTTAATACAAGTGATTTATACTCAACCCACATACTGTACAGGGACATTAACAGACCACCCTGTTCTAATTAATCAAACATAAAAGATATCTAGGCAAGTCTAATTAACTGTTTAGAGGTAGTCCCACTGAGCAAAATTGGCAAAGATAGGTCCTAATACAAGTGATTTATACTCAACCCACATACTGTACAGGGACATTAACAGACCACCCTGTTCTGAAAGAAGTATGACCAAGATAGAATACATTTATACATAACATGGATAGCATAACTCATAAGAAAAGGTGGAACACATCAACTTAAACAGGGTAATATTACAACACGTAGAGGACCATCTACTCCTAAGCCCCATCCACAAGTAGGACAACCCGTTAACGACTATCAACTACTTGCTGAACTAATTTCAAGGACTTATCCAGACAACTTGCTCCAGAGACAACAAACCTTATATGTACAACAGTAGCAATTCCAATTTTTGGCATATCTCATATCCCTTTTCATATAAACATAAGCATACCAAGGAGTCATCACAACTAATAGACTTCACATATACCATGTACTATAACCCAGATCAAACATAAAATATTTTACTCAAGAAGGCCTTGTATATCTAAGGTCTCAACGATTATCTAATATTCTAAAAGTCAAAAATATTCCATGTCCCAAGCTTACATTATTTCTTCCCGTATACGAGTAAGATAGTTTCTCATAACCTCGAATTCGTATTGCCCTTCTGGCGGCTGTCGCTTTCTTTGGAGGCATGGCTGTAACACATTAATACGTCAGAGAGGGAATAACCTAATAACATAGCTCTATCGCACGATCTTAGAGTAAGAAGAATAGAAACCAATCCTAAATATCCGGTAGCCTCCTGCGTATAAGTATGGTGCACAACATACCCATACGCAAGACTCTACTAGACACGGTCTGTAGACATTCCGAGGACTAACTGCTCTGATACCACTTTTGTCACGACCCGACCCGACGGGCCGCGACTAACCATCCTAATGACGTCATTATACTAACCTGTCACACATAATCCAACTAACACTTAATGAGTCTGAAATTCGGCAGCATAACGCCGCAATAGCAACATATGTCAGGGTAGGCAAGCCGACGAGGCTGCCTTTACCCAAGATTGTACCTGTCTCCTGAGGAGTCACAACTAGCCAATATAACATAACAAGCAAGCCGACAAGGCTGTCACCAGTTAGTAACGTATATACATGGAACACCCCAGCACAGAATACAATAACATGACCGACCAAAACAGAGTCATAACCCTTACATACGTACAACCCACCACTGTCTACAGACCTCTATAAGAAGAATAACGACATATGACGGGACAGGGCCCCGTCGTGCCCCTAAATACGAACATAAGTCTAAAAGAGATTCGGTACCAAAATGACAAAGCCCTGGATCAAAGGAGCTTTCCAACTCACGAGTAGGAACCTAGGCCTGAGGTTCACTAAATCGAAACATGTACTGCGGGCATGAAACGCAAACCGAGGAAAGGGGGTCGCATTTAAATAATGTACCGAGTATGTAAAACATGAAGTCAGAAAAGAGACCATAATTAGCCAACATGTAAATGAAGATCAGTATAAAAATAAGGATTCAAATCCAACTGTGCCATAAACCATAAAAGTCAGTTGTGCCTTATAAAAATGAGAGTCAAGTCAAGAAAACATGAAGGCATGTCCATAAACATATATATACCTGTAACGTAACCCGGCCCACTAATGCGGGACTCGGTGGAATCATATCATAACCCGGCCCATGCTGGGACTCGGTAAAATCATCTCTCATCTATGGATCCATCCTACGTAACCCGGCCCTCTAGTGAGGGTCTCGGTGAACAATGCAAGGATGTGCACGAGTCGTAACCCGGCCCGGGACTCGGTGAGGTGAAGTAGTAACACTTAGCACGAGTAGATATCATGAGTGCCATGCAAGTAAAAATTATCATCTGACTCTCAATAAAATCATTGTAATAATGTCATAATAAACTCTTTGCTGAAAAATCATAGGCACTTTTCATAACAATCCTCATTAGGAATTAAAATGTATAAGAATTAAGTACGTCCGCCGTACTTTCATTAAATCATGCCAAAAAGAAAGAAGTAAGAGTTTCACATACCTCTTAGACGAACTAATCAACTCTATATTAGAGTACGTCTCGATTTAGAACTTCAACCTATAATAATGGTAATACGCTCACAATTCTATGATGGCTAGCATACTTTATATCGAATAACGACTTCTTATTTTATAAAAATTCGGGCAGCACTTCCCCTGTTTATACATGTTTCCACAACTTCCAAACGAGGCTAATAACATCAATAAACAAGCACCAATTAAGGGCACAACCAAGACAACAATAAAGGGAATTTACACACCCACTCCTCATGTAAATTTAGCCTCTTAATCCACCTTAAAACAGCCCACAAAACAGCCCATGTTCCAACAACAACGAGGGTAGAATGTGAAGCATTTCTATGCCTTTCCACACCCTTATTCCTTTAGGACTTACCTTAGAAATTACCACACTTAAACATGCATAATGGTGACTAAATTTTCAGAATTATAACACCACAAAACAGCCCCTAAAACAGTCCATATACATCACAACATGTCCAACAATTTCATGCAAGTTCTTGGCCACAACATGTCATAATTCCATAACTCTTATCTTAATTCCTATAATCCAATTTCGGATTTTAATACTTCCATATAACTAATTCCAACTAAATCTCCATGTTTCCTTTCAATTTCATCATGCAATAAGTGATAATAATAACAACAATCACCAACGAATCCAACAATACCAAAATCTGTCCCAAATTGACGACTAGCTCAAAATGGTCACATGCAATGCTTAAATTCCAATTCTTCCTTAACACAAATTCATTACCTTAATTATAACAACATGCATTCCAATTATATCATAGAAAGAAGAATTTTTATACCTCAAATTCGTCAAAACAGTCCGCAAAATTTCTGCCACTGTTTTGTCCGAAAATCCCCACTGTTTTGTAATTTTCTCCTCCTTTTTGTTCACTTCTTCAACCCCAATTGACATGCAAGTGTTCTACAATGTTAAGCCATCATCCCTACACGCTTTTCTTCCAAAATTTCATCCCAAAAATCACAATTTTCTGGCAGATTTGGCCAAACAAAGGGTGTTTTGCCACTGTGCTTACGGTTTTTGGTGTTGTTTTGCTTCTAATCTTTGGTGAAAAATATAGTCTAGGAAGAGAAGATAACAACCTTAATTTTGGTTATGGGTGGAGGGTGATTTTCGGATTTGTTTGGAGGAGAGAATGAGAGGAGAGTTTGGTTTTTGTTTAAGTGTAGGAAGAAGATGAAGAGGTAATGTAGGTTTATTAAAAAAAAATCTGATTTCCTTTTTACACTTTGGCCCCCAAGTTCTTCAATTAATAAATCTCAAACCCACTTCTTTTAATTCCCGAGAATTTCATAAGCCTCGTATCCTCAATGTCATAATTTTATAATACAATACTATTCCATAACGGGAATATACAATTATTGCTATAAGTATCCAACGTCACCCTTATTGTGACCAACATCTTTCCGGAATCACATCCTCTTGTATACTAATTTCCGGATTAGCATATATAAATATACTCTATATCCAAGATTCGAATCTTACCTCCTTAATTACGCCCTCTAATTATAGTCTTAAAATTACGAGGTGTAACAAGTAGTCTCACCATGTAGTTAGACAATATGCTTGATTGGAATCGAAAGGGACATGGGAGAAGCAACGCCGCCAATGCTAGGGTTTCCGCCATTGTTGGCAGTTTCGGGGTTTGTCAAAATCGGGATGGTGGGGGATGATTTGAAGAGGGGGGAGTAGTCTAGAGGGTGCGCGGGGTTGGGAAGGTGATGGCCGACCTCAGGAGGAGGCCGGCCAGTGGCCGGAATGGACATCTAAGCCGGGAAGGCTTTTGGGAAAGTGACGCCGAAAATTGCCTCTCCTAGAGAGCGTTTTTTCGGACCGTGTTTCGGTGAAAAGTGGGGTTTAGGGTTTAGGGTTTTTTTTTTGAAGCCACAGCCTCGCATCATGTGGAGTTTTATTAATAATGGAAAAGAAAGACATGGGGCCCCAAAGGGGAAGTACAAGCAGGGGGGAGACTTCCTATACCCCCACCTGGCTACTCCTATTGAGGCAATCCTCCTAGCCCGAATGCAAAAAGAAAGAACTAGCTACAACTAGGTATTCAATGATCATCATAGAATTTATAATACACTCTATGATGATATTACAAATGATGATACTAACATATAGAAAAACTAGTATAAGAACAAAGCTAGAATCTACCTATGGCCTTATAAAGTCTTCAATACGGTGTACCTTGTCTTGTGCATCTTCCAGGTATTTATGAAATTGAATCATCACTTACGTGCATATGTCCTCCTGACTGCTACCCTATTCCTTGCTCTTCTGCTTCTTCTTAGGCCGGCTGTGTATGTCGTACTGTCTTCTGTTGATTCAGTCATGTCATCAGCAATTTGACTCTCCATCGGTGCCTTTCCTTTTTGAAGTCCACTAGAACTTTCTACATTGTCTGCTACTTCCTCCTCTTCCTCATCTCCCCATTTCCTTCCTTCGCTACTAGTAGTGGGTAAATCCAAACACGTTTGATTTAGCACTACTAATTTGTTAGGAGGTGAAACCCGATGTGGTAAGAAAGATGGCATTTTTGGTGTTGGAGTAGGTTTTGAATTATTAATTGAACTTGGGCTTGGAATTGGATTTGAGCATTTTGGGGTTGTGGGCCCCGTGGGTGTCTGTGGACTTGGGCTCGGGTGGGTGGAGCGTGTAGGTATAGGGTCGGGTTGCGGGTGAGGGGAGGTCGAGTGGGCTACTCGGTGGGGTGTCGGGTTAGGGCTGTGTCGGGTAGGGTTCCGGGTAGGGGTTTCCCGGGTAGGGTTTCCGGTTGGAAAAGAATTAGGGTTTGGCGACTACAAAGGGTGGATTGCGGCGGATTTCGGGGGTTGTTCCGGTGGTGGACAGTTTCCGGCGATTGTGATCGTTGTTGGTGTCGGGTTTACAATCGGGTATGACCCGGCGTTGGCCGAAATGGGGTTGTTGTGGCCTAATCCCAGTTTAGGGTTAGGGTTGAGGGAAGTGGTTTTAGGGTTTGGTTGGTGTTCCGGTAGGTTTAAGGGGTTTACGGGAAAGGTTCCGATAGGGTTCCCGGTGAGTTGTGGCCCCGGAGTTAGGGTTTTAAGAGCATGGGCTGTTTCCGGGTCGGGTGGAGTAGGGTTAGGGTTTCCCACTCCCAGTATTGGGTTAGGGTTTTGTGGGGCGGTATTAGGGTTTGGGCCTGTTTCCGGGGGAATGAGGGGTTTTCCGGAGGGTTTCCGGTTGGCAAATTATCGGAAATTGGCTGAATTGACGGGGAGGTTACGTTTCCGGCAGCAAATGTCACCGGAATCACTGTTTCCGTCGGCAGAATGCCAATTTCAGCAAGCATTTGGTGGAGGATAGGCTGTTTTGACGATGAAGCAATGTTTCCGACGTCTAAAACCACCGGAGACGCTACTTCAGCCGTAGGAACAGTGTTTTCCATCGATTCTTGAGGCTGTTTTTGGGTATTTTGCTGTTTTCTTTTGTGGGTTACGGTGGTCCATTCCTGGGGTGGATCTGGGGCCTTATATAGTGGTTTAGGGTTAGGGTGTTGACGGCTAGGGTTTGTAGGGGGAGGATTAGGGTTAGTAGCCTTACCTTTTGCCGCCGCCGCCACAGTGCCTTCACCGTTATTCCTCTTTTCCGGTTGCAATTTCGGGTGTTCCTTCCAACATCCTTGAAGATCGTGACCTTGCAACATGCAAGTAGAATAATATTTGGGTAGGAAATTATAACGAATCTTGTATGAAGCTGTTTCCATCTCCTCCCCATTCATGATTTGAATGTTATACTTTTGTGGGTGTTCTTGTAGCAAATCGGCTTCCACTTTATCCCTAGCACAACTAGGTCTTGTTTTATTCAAAGTAGCCGCATCAATTGCAATTGGTTTCCCCACCGCCGAAGCTATGGAGAATAATATCGATGGGACATAGAAATTGGGTGGTAAATTGGGGAATGATAGCCAAATTACCGCCATGCTTGTCTCTTCTTCCGGAGTGAACCATATGTCCCATTTGAAAGTTCTCATCAAAAAGGATTTAGTATTCTCCTTTATCCAAAAATTAGGCCTTGACATCAAAGTGACATAGTCTTCTTCGATTGAACATCGAATCAACACATGCCTATTGTGCAAAAGCCCAATATTCACTTTCGCCTTCAAAGAGCATTGCTTTGGAATAGCCGTCCTCAAGAAAGCAATTGAGGGCATTCCATGACTAAACTTACCAACCACGGCATACTTCAAATCTTGTTGTTCCACCATAGATGCAACTTCTTGATTAGTAAACCGAATTGTTGGCTCGCCATGTAGGTAGGTGATAGGTTTTTGTGGAATTGAAGGGGTAGGGTTTCGGCCAAGAGAAGTCTCGGCCAATCCATTACCGCCGCAAGCTTTGTGGGAGTTTGTGACGATATTGGAGTATGTAATGGGTTGGGGAATGGTCGCGGGAGGTTGGGTGACCTCGGGGGGAGGCCACCCAGTAGCTATCACGGCCAGGATGGCCTGAAATTGGTCGAAGGCTTGGGGAAGATGACACGCCGAAAATCGCCTCTCCTAGAGAGCGTTTTTTCGGACCGTGGGGTTTAGGGTTTAGGGTTTTTTTTTTGAAGCCACAGCCTCGCAGCATGTGGAGTTTTGTTAATAATAATAAAGGAAAACAGGGGGCCCCAAAGGGGAAGTACAAGCAGGGGGGACTCATCCTGTTACCCCACTAGACTATCCTATAAGGCATGAATAAATCTAAGTGCATGAAAAGAAAATAGTAATAACAAACTCTTCTATGATCATCTTAGAATTTATAAGTATTCTGTGATGATATTACAAATGATGATACTAAAAACGTGAAGAAAATTCAAACTCGCTTTCTCCTTCGTACGGATTGTACCCTGCTGCTGCTGCTCTTTTATTTGCTGGAGTCCAATCCGGGCACTTCCTCCTGGGTTCTTTTGCTTCCTTTGTTCTGTCGCTTGTCGGTTTTTTCTGGGCCGCTTTAGAGGCGATAGGTTTCTGTACTATGGCATCATCAAAGAAGGCCCGATGTTTGTATCTCCAAGTCAGCTCTTGCTCTTGCGCAATTTGTACCATGTGGAAAGGTGGTACCCAGGTCTCTGTTTCCTCCTCTACCATGTCCCTTTCTGCCTCCTCATCTGTTATATCCTCTCCATCTGTCTCACACCATTTCCTCCTAGCACTAGATGTGACTGTTGGGGTCCTGGTGTTGCTGACGGATGGGATGTCGAAATTAGACTTATTGAGGGTACAAGGTGGCGGAAGAGGTGAGAGGCATGTGTTGTAAGAGGTTGGGTTGTAGGCTGTAGCAGTTGGGTTTATCTTGGCAAGGGCATTTGGGTTTGTGGTCGAGCCCGAGTCCGAAAGACTCGGACTTGAGTTGTTGGTTTGGACAATTTGTAATAAGTTTTTGGATGTTGGGCTTGGATAGGGTCCGGATGTACAAGTTGGGCTTCGGTTTAATGGGCTGCGGGTTGTGGGTTTATGGTTTGGATTTGGGCTAGAAGGGGGATGGGCCGTCGGGGCAGGGGTTGTTGCCGGCCCAATATAGGTTTCGGGTAGGGTTTCGATTCCCGAAACCACCCTTTCGGGCGGTTTAGGGTTTAGGGTATGGGGCGGCGGAAGTAGGGTGGGTGTTAGGGTGACCCGCTCCGGTAGGGTTGCTAGGGGTGTTGGGTGGGTCAGTGAATGGGTCGGGTTTCTAGTCCGGGTAGGGTTAGGGATTTGGTGATTGGCGGGTAGGGTTTCATGACCCGAAACCGCCAGTGATAGCGGTTTAGGGTTAGGTGTGGTTTGCGGCAAATTAGGGTTTGGGGATGTAGTAGGCGGTATCGGTAAACTGGTAAGGTTTCCGATGGCTGGCGGCGATGGGGTTGGGTGGGCCGAAGGTTGGGTCGGTTTTCCCGGTCGGGTAGGGTTTGGGGTTTGGGTAGGGTTTTCCGGAATGGCGGCTAAGGTTTCTGTCGGCAAACCAGCGGTAATTCGCTGATTGCCGACAGAGTTAGGGTTGTTTCCGGTGGTTTGGTCAGGAGTTGTTTGAGTTGCGGTGGGTTGTGGGACGGCGGAGATAGGGTTTCCGATGGCCAAGGCCGCCGGAATCACTGTGCCAGTATTAAACCCACTATTTTTTGGTGGATTTGATGGCTGTGTTTGTTTGTGATTTTTGTTGGGCTTCCTACGAACGGTAATCCACTCTTTTTCAGTGGTATGGTTGGCTGCCGAATTGGAGGGAATGTATGGTTGTTGGCTAGGGTTTGCAGGAGCAGAATTAGGTTTAGGGTTACCTTTTGATGCCTCCTGTATCGCGCCGCTGCCTCCTTCCATTGCTTTTTCTGGCACTAACTCTGGATGCACCTTCCAACACCCATTCACATCATGTCCTTGAAGCTTGCAATGAGTGCAATACTTTGGGAGAAAATCATATCGATAGGGATACCATTTCGATGTAGCTTTCTCCCCTCCACCAATTCGAATCTGAAATTTTGTAGGGTGCTCCTTTAACGAGTCAATCTCCACCTTTACTCTAGCACAGCTAGGCCGTGTTTTGTTCTTGGTAGCAACATCGATAGCCAATGGCTTTCCCACAGCCGCCGCAAATGAAAATAGATGTGGTTCATTGTAGAAATTTGGTGCCAAACCTGGAAAGGAAATCCAAGTGTGGTTAATACTCGTTTCCTCTTCCGCACTAAACCATGGCTCCCATTTGAAGGTTCTCATAGGATGGTAGGTTCGATTTTCTTGGATGAGAAAACATGGCTTTGACATTAAAGTCACATAATCTTCAAATAACGAGCATCGAGTTAGAACATGGCGATTGCAGAGCAAACCAATTTTAACCTCTGCCTTTAATTCACATTGCTTGGGTATTTCCGTTCGCAAATATTGAATTTCAGGCCACCCATGACTGAATTTTCCAACCACCGAAAGTTGTAATTCTTGGTGGTGAATCATCACCTCCAGTTCCTGCTCCGAGAATTGAAAGGTTGGTTCGCCATGAAGATATTGTATGGGTTTCGAAGAGATTTGAGTGGGTATTGAAGGGGGAAGGCCGAGAGGCGTCAAAACATCGCCGTTAGGGTTAGATAGATTCGGGTTGGGGGTGATGATTTGAGGATATTAGCGTATGTTGGGGGTGGCGTAGATGTAGAGGGAAGCTGGACGACCTCGGGAGGAGGCCGCCCAGTGGCCGAAGTGGCCATGGAAGGCCGGAAAGTGGCTGGCAGTTGGTTTTGTAGGGAACAGCCAGAAATCGCCCTCTTCTAGAGAGCGTTTTCCCGAGTGTGTTTCGACGAAAAGTGGGGTTTAGGGTTTTTTTTTTGAAGCCACAGCCTCGCGGCTTGTGGAATTTTATTAATAATAATAAAGAAAGACAAGGGGCCCCAAAGGGGAAGTACAAGCAGGGGGGACTCATCCTGTTACCCCACTAGACTATCTTATGAGGCCTAGTATCTAAAAGCTAGCAAGAATGAAGAAAGAAAGAACTTGACAAAACTAAATATTCTATGATCATCATAGAGTTTATAATGCACTCTATGATGATGTTACAAATGAGAATGCTAACATAGTGAAGAAATAATATAAGCACGAAAATATGATCATCTACCTCCGGACTTATAAAATCCTCCACCTGTGGCATCACTTCTTTCTCGTCCTCCAAGTATTCTTGAAACTTAATCATTTCTTCTTGGCGTTGATTAGTGATTCAGGGGGCCCAACATATTTGGAAGGATCCCTCATTTTGGCTGCATCAAACTGGACTTTCTTCTTGGCTTCTCTCATTGGCATTTTCCTCACCGTTGGTATCTTACCATCCCAGCTGTTCTTCCTTGTGAGCTTCTTTTTTGTACTTTGCATATTTCGAGGCGATAGGTTCCCATTCTGGATGACCAGCATGCGTTCGGGGACCAGGGAGTCCTCCTCCGCATCTGACCACTCAGATGTACTAGCAACATTACCAAAGGGATCAGACATTACCTGTCTCTGCTTGGCCTGTCGCGCTGCTTCTGAATAGAGCTCCCCAGCGTCTTGCCTCCCATCTCGTCTACATTACCTGGCCCTCTTTGGATATGACCCTCTAGTAAATGTACCTGGTCAGGGACTTCTTCCACAGCAAGCGGTTCTGCTTTCTCATCAATCTCCTCATCAGCCTCAGGAACCATGTTGCCTTCCAGTTCTATATGTTCATCATCTTTAGCCTCATCATATAAGCCATATGCATCATAGTCACGGAAGTTATGTGGTGGTTCTGCCAGGAACAGAGCCATTTCTTCTTCATCATCCGTGTCTCCGCCCATCTTCACATACTCCTCTACACTTAGATCTGGATAGTATGATTGCTTATCCGCAAATGCCTCTTCGAAAGATGACATTCCCATAAAATGTCCATGTTTCTCCATTTTCATGTTAAACACTTGCCTTAATCGTTCTCTGTCGGACAATCCAGAACCAACCTCCTTCACCTCCGCCTCCTCTCCATCTGTTTCACACCATTTCTTTCTCTCACTGTCAGAGGGAGCAATTGTGGCAGTACTAACAGAGGGAATATCGGAAGTGGCTTCATTTAGAGGGCAGGATTGTGGTGGAAAGGAGAATGCATTTTTGAGCCAATTTTGAGTAGTTTGGCTTTTTGTGATTGGGTTATATTCTGTGGCTGTGGGATTAAGATTTGGCTTTGGATTAGGCTGTGATGTTGAGCCCGTATCTGAGATGGAATGTGGGCTTTGATTTTCGGATAGACTTTTTTTAGATTGGGCCGAGAGGGGGGTGGGTTGGGCCGAGGGGGTGGGGCTCGGGGTAGGGGTTAGGTCCGGGTTTGGGGGGGTGGGGGGTTTCTGAAAGTGAGGAGGCGGGTTGGGGGATGGGTGTGGGTATGGAGTCGGGCCTGCCTGCATCGGGTCGAGATCCGGTCAAGAAGCGGTGTCGGGTAGGGCTTTTTGGTGGGTCGGGTTGCGGGTAATTAGGGTTTAGGAAGGGGCGGTTTTGGGTAGCGGTTTAGGGTTTGGTGGCGGTAATGGGCCGGGGGTGGTTTCAGAGTGGTGGGTTTGCGGTGGAGGAGTTGCCGGGATTATTTCCGTCCCCAGCGAGGTGGTGGAGGGGTGGTTTTCTGGTGGTAGGGTAGTGGTTTTGTGGGTGGCGGTTTCGGGATTAGGGTTAGGGTTTGGAGGGTGGTTTTGGGCCAAACAAGGCCCAACGAGGGAGACGGGTAGCAGGGTTTCTGGGGGGTGGTTTCTGGGAGCAGAGGATGTCGCCGGAAGGGTTTCAGCAAGTTTTTCAGCGCCGCCTAGGGTTCCGGTAAGGTTTCCGGTATGGTTTCATACGCCACCGATTCCCACGGCTCAAGCGTCGGGAATTTTGGGGGTCGATTGTTGGTGGGGTTCACTTTCCGACACCTGGACAAGAGCCGAGTAGCCCTAGGCCTCGTAATCACTGTTCAGCCGCTAAACACTGTTCCAGTGGATTTTGTGGGTGGTTTTTAATTTTGACTCTTGTTTTTCTTGTTTTTTCCGGTGATTGTAATCCATTTGTTGGTTGGGTTAGGGATCAAGGCATTGGTAGGTAGGATAGGTGCTTGTTGGCTAGTGTTAGACGAAGAAGGGAGAGGGTTTGAAGCCTTACCTTTGTCTGCCGCCACTGCCGTCGCGACTACCGTCGCCACCTTGCCGCCATCACTGTCCTTGGATTTTTCCGGCCGCAATGCTGGTTTTAGGTTCCAACATCCATCAACATCGTGCCCTTGTAGCTTGCAATTGATACAATATTTTGGCTTGAAATCATATCTAATTTTTTGTAATTCAGAAGTGATTCCATCCCCTTCACCCACTTGAATTACAACATGTTGGGGATGGGTCTTGAGCAAATCAAATTCCACTTTGACTCTAGCACAACTTGGTCTTGTTTTATTCAAAGTGGCCGCATCTATGGCAATTGGGGAACCCACTGCCGCCGCCAAGGAGAAGAGAGTGGATTCTCCATAGTAATGTGGAGATAATCCGGGGAATGAAATCCACCCATATGCAAATCTACTCTCCTCCGCCGGATTAAAAGACACATCCCATTTGAAGGTTCTCATCAAATAGGGCTTATTCTTCTCCTTAATCTCAAAAGTTTGTCTTGACATCAAAGTATCAAAATCTTCACCAATTGTACATCGAATCAAGACGTGCCTATCACAAAGCAAACCAATACGTACCTCCGCCTTCAATCCACATTGCTTAGGGATGGCAGTTCTCAAGAAAGCAATATCTGGCCATCCATGGCTAAATTTGCCAACTACCGCCATTGTTAAATCTTGGTGATGAATCATCACCTCCACCTCCTTCTTCTCAAACCTAATAGCAGGCTCACCATGTAGGTACACAATAGGCTTGATTGGAATCGACATAGCCATGGGAGAGGAAGTGCCGCAAGACGTCGGATTACCGCCATTGGCAGTTTCGGAAAACTGAATCGACGGGAAGTTGGGGGCTGATTTGAAGAGATTAGAATAGTTGAGGGGTTGCGCGGGGATGGTGGGGTGAAGGACGACCTCAGGAGGAGGCCGGCCCGTGGCCGGAATGGCCATCAAAGGCCGGGAAGGCTTTGGGAATTGGGTCGCCGAAAATCGCCTCTCCTAGAGAGCATTTTTTCGGACCGTGTTTCGGTGAAAAGTGGTGTTTGGGGTTTAGGGTTTTTTTTTTTGAAGCCACAGCCTCGCGGCATGTGGATTTTTATTAATAATAATAAAGAAAGACAAGGGGCCCCAAAGGGGAAGTACAAGCAGGGGGGAGACTTCCTATACCCCCACCTGGCTACTCCTATTGAGGCAATCCTCCTAGCCCGAATGCAAAAAGAAAGAACTAGCTACAACTAGGTATTCAATGATCATCATAGAATTTATAATACACTCTATGATGATATTACAAATGATGATACTAACATATAGAAAAGCTAGTATAAGAACAAAGCTAGAATCTACCTCTGTCCTTATAAAGTCTTCAATACGGTGTACCTTGTCTTGTGCATCTTCCAGGTATTTATGAAATTGAATCATCACTTACGTGCATGTGTCCTCCTGACTGCTACCCTATTCCTTGCTCTTCTGCTTCTTCTTAGGCCGGCTGTGTATGTCGTACTGTCTTCTGTTGATTCAGTCATGTCATCAACAGTTTGACTCTCCATCGGTGCCTTTCCTTTTTGAAGTCCACTAGAACTTTCTACATTGTCTGCTACTTCCTCCTCTTCATCATCTCCCCATTTCCTTCCTTCGCTACTAGTAGTGGGTAAATCCAAACACGTTTGATTTAGCACTACTAATTTGTTAGGAGGTGAAACCCGATGTGGTAAGAAGGATGACATTTTTGGTGTTGGAGTAGGTTTTGAATTATTAATTGAACTTGGGCTTGGAATTGGATTTGAGCATTTTGGGGTTGTGGGCCCCGTGGGTGTGTGTGGACTTGGGCTCGGGTGGGTGGAACGTGTAGGTATAGGGTCGGGTTGCGGGTGAGGGGAGGTCGAGTGGGCTACTGGGTGGGGTGCCGTGTTAGGGCTGTGTCGGGTAGGGTTCCGGGTAGGGGTTTCCCGGGTAGGGTTTCTGGTTGGAAAAGAATTAGGGTTTGGCGGCTGCAAAGGGTGGATTGCGGCGGATTCCGAGGGTTGTTCCGGTGGTGGACAGTTTCCGGCGATTGTGATTTTCTGGATATTCGTTGTTGGTGTCGGGTATACAATCGGGTATGACCCGGAGTTGGCCGAAATGGGGTTATTGTGGCCTAATCTCGGTTTAGGGTTAGGGTTGAGGGAAGTGGTTTTAGGGTTTGGTTGGGGTTCCGGTAGGTTTAAGGAAAAGGTTTCGATAGGGTTTCCGGTGAGTTGTGGCCCCGGAGTTAGGGTTTTAAGAGCATGGGCTATTTCCGGGTCGGGTGGGATAGGGTTAGGGTTTCCCACTCCCGGTATTGGGTTAGGGTTTTGGGGGGCGGTATTAGGGTTTGGGCCTATTTCCGGGGTTAGGATGGGTTTTTCGGTAGGGTTTCCGGTTGGTAAATTATCGGAAATTGGCTGAATTAACGGGGAGGTTACGTTTCTGGCAGCAAATGTCGCCGGAATCACTGTTTTCGTCGGCAGAATGCCAATTTCAGTAAGGATTTGGTGGAGGACAGACTGTTTTGACGATGAGGCAATGGTGCCGACGTCTAAAACCACCGAAGACGCTGCTTCAGCCGTCGGAACAGTGTTTGCTATCGATTCTTGAGGCTATTTTTGGGTATTTTGCTGTTTTCTTTTGTGGGTTACGGTGGTCCATTCCTGGGGTGGATCTGGGGCCGTATGTAGTGGTTTAGGGTTAGGGTGTTGACGGCTAGGGTTTGTAGGGGGAGGATTAGGGTTAGTAGCCTTACCTTTTGCCGCCGCCGCCACAGTGCCTTCACCGTTATTCCTCTTTTTCGGTTACAATTCCGGGTGTTCCTTCCAACATCCTTGAAGATCGTGACCTTGCAACATGCAATTAGAACAATATTTGGGTATGAAATTATAACGAATCTTGTATGAAGCTGTTTCCATCTCCTCCCCATTCATGATTTGAATGTTATACTTTTGTGGGTGTTCTTGTAGCAAATCGGCTTCCACTTTAACCCTAGTACAACTAGGTCTTGTTTTATTCAAAGTAGCCGCATGAATTGCAATTGGTTTCCCCACCGCCGAAGCTATGGAGAATAATATCGATGGGACATAGAAATTGGGTGGTAATTTGGGGAATGATAGCCAAATTACCGCCATGCTTGTCTCTTCTTCCGGAGTGAACCATATGTCCCATTTGAAAGTTCTCATCAAAAAGGATTTAGTATTCTCCTTTATCCAAAAATTAGGCCTTGACATCAAAGTGACATAGTCTTCTTCGATTGAACATCGAATCAACACATGCCTATTGTGCAAAAGCCCAATATTCACTTTCGCCTTCAAAGAGCATTGCTTTGGAATAGCCGTCCTCAAGAAAGCAATTGAGGGCATTCCATGACTAAACTTACCAACCACGGCATACTTCAAATCTTGTTGTTCCACCATAGATGCAACTTCTTGATTAGTAAACCGAATTGTTGGCTCGCCATGTAGGTAGGTGATAGGTTTTTGTGGAATTGAAGGGGTAGGGTTTCGGCCAAGAGAAGTCTCGGCCAATCCATTACCGCCGCAAGCTTTGTGGGAGTTTGTGACGATATTGGAGTATGTAATGGGTTGGGGAATGGTCGCGGGAGGTTGGGTGACCTCGGGGGGAGGCCACCCAGTAGCTATCACGGCCAGGATGGCCGGAAATTGGTCGAAGGTTTGGGGAAGATGACACGCCGAAAATCACCTCTCCTAGAGAGCGTTTTTTCGGACCGTGTTTCGGTGAAAAGTAGGGTTTTTTTTAAGCCACAGCCTCGCGGCTTGTGGAATTTTATTAATAATAAAGGAAAGATAAGGGGCCCCAAAGGGGAAGTACAAGCAGGGGGGACTAATCCTGTTACCCCACTATACTACTCCTATAGAGCCTAAAAGAAAGAAACTAACCTGAATGGAGGAAAAAGGAACTTGCTAAAACCAAATATTCTATGATCATCATAGAGTTTATAACACACTCTATGATGATATTACAAATGATGCTACTAACATAAAGATAGGACAATATAAGGACAGAGCTAATGTCTACCTCTGAGCTTATAAAATCCTCAATATGATGTATCTTTTCCTGTTGATCTTCCAAATATTCTTGAAACTGGATCATTTCTTTGTTTTGGATCGCGTGGTAATTGCCGTGGTAGTTGGAACCAACGTCTTCTTCTTTGTTTGCTTTTTGGTGGACTTCGCTGCTTCAAATATTCTTTGTTCTTGTTTGCACCGTTTCATGTATTCCGCGTGAGGCAAATCCATGAGTGCTACAAACTCCTCATCCGTCAAATTCGGGTGATAGGCATTTTTGAAGGCATGAAATTGTTTGTATGTCATGTTATTTCTATAGATGGGGGCCACCTCATCTGATTCCGCCAATCGCTCAAACTCATCGAGCCCATCAAATCCACCACTGTTAGCTGCCTCCGCAATTTGGCTAGAGATAGATTCAATTGACTCATCTTCTCTGAACCCCATCGCAGCAACCGATGCCTCAATCTCATCATTTTCCTTTTCATTGTCACACCATCTCCGTCTCCGACTACTACTAGTCGAACTTGATGCTCCTTTCGCAGGAAATGAGAAGGCTTTTTTCACCCATTCATTGGTAGCCGGAGCCTTGTTTATTGGTGTCAATTCACTAGAGGTAGAGATAGGTCTTTTACCTGATTTTGTCGCATTGTACACAGTTCCATCCATAGCAGCAACAAAGTCAGGATTGACAACGGTGATAGCCATGAAATTGGAGCCCTCGGTTGATGATGGTACTTCAACGGCGACTTGTCTTCTACCCACTGTACTGGTGATTTCAAGTGTCTCATACTCTTGAGTCCGCCCAACAAGATTCTTCTTCGGATTTATGGAGTTAGAACTTGTGGGAGTGCTTATTGGGCTCGGATTTGGGTTGGTAGGTGGGCTCCGTTTTTGGACCGAAGGTGGGCTCGGGGTAGGTGAATTTGGGCTCGGGTTAGGAGAGTTAGGGCTCGGGTTAGGGGAGTTTCGGGATGGGTTGGGTATGTTCGGGTGGGGTGTGTCTCGGGTGGGTATGGGTGGACTCGGGTTTGAGTTTGTGGATAGGGTCGGGTTGGTTTGTGGGCCGGGTTGCGCGGGGGGGTGGGTCAGCTGGGTCCGTCACGAGTTGGGCCGTGACGGGTTGCGATTGGGCCAGATTTGTTGAGGGCCTGATTTCGGGTCGGTTTAGGGGCAATGAGTTAAATATTTGGGTGGTTTTTGCTGGTGGAGAGGTGTCCGGAGAGGTGCCCAATGGGTGGTTTCCGGTAAGTGGTTTAGGGTTTTGGGATTTGGTGGTTTCGGGTAGGGTGGTATTAGGGTTAGGGTTTCGGGAATGGTTTTGGGCCATTCTGCTAGGGTTTGGCCCATCCACCACCATAGCTGATAGGGTTTCGGTCGGGTGGGTATCGAGATTGGGTGGGGTAGTTGGTAGGGTTGCGGTGGAGCTGCCAGAGCCGCCTAGGGTTCCGGTAGGGTTTCCGGCGCCGCCAAGAATTTCGGTAGGGTTTCCGGCGTCGGAAATTTCAAAAATTATATTTTTTGTAGAGATGTATGTTCCGCCGCCTGGACAGTGGTTCCGACATCCAATGACGTCGGGTTCACTGTTCCAGTCGCCGGAATTGGGGTTTCTAGCGAAATGGTTGGGTTTTTTGTAGTTTGTAGTGGGTTTGGGTTGCTTGTTCCAGTGGTTTTCCGTCTGTGATTGACGGTTTGCCATTTGGAATTGGTAGGGTGATAGGTAGAAGAGGGGGGGAGATGAGTAGGGTGGTGAGACTTACTTTTTTCTCCTCCTGCCGCCGTCGATCCTCCTGCCACCGCTGGATCCACCTTGTTTGGTCTCAATTCCGGATTGAGTTTCCAATATCCACTTGAGTCATGTCCTTGTAGCTTGCAATTGGTACAATATTTGGGCAAAAAATCGTATCTAATCCTTTGTGGTGTAGATGTAATTTCCGCCCCTTCACCCACTTGAATTAACACACTCTTGGGATAAACTTTTAGCAAATCAACTTCTACCTTGACTCTAGCACTACTAGGCCTTGTTTTATTCCTTATAGCCGAATCTGTGGATATAGGTATTCCCACTGACGCCGCCATAGAGAAAATAGAGGATTCTCCATGGAAATTTGGAGGCAATCCAGGGAAGGAGATCCATCCATAGGCGAATCGTGTCTCCTTCTCCGGATTAAAGGTAACATCCCATTTGAAGGTTCTCATCAAATAGGGCTTGTTCTTCTATTTGATTTCAAAGGTTTGTCTCGACATCAAAGTATCATAATCCTCCGCAATTGTGCAACGAATCAATACATGTCTATCACAAAGCAATCCAATATTCACCTCCGCCTTCAAACCACATTGCTTTGGAATCGCGATTCTTAAGAACCCAATTTCGGGCCAACCATGGCTAAACTTGCCTATAACCGCAAGATTTAAGTCTTGTTGATGGATCATCACCTCCACTTCCTTCTTCTCAAACCTAACTGTGGGCTCACCATGTAGGTAAACAATAGGCTTGATTGGAATTGCCATGGACATGGGAGAGAGGACGCCGCAAGGGCTAGGGTTTCCACCATTGGCAGTTTCGGCAATCTGCAAATTCGGGATGTTGGGGGCTGATTTGAAGAGGTTAACGTATGTGAGGGGTTGCGCGGGAGTGGGGGGGGTGAAGACCGACCTCAGGAGGAGGTCGGCCAGTAGCCGGAATGGCCATCGAAGGCCGGGAAAGCTTTTGGGGAATTGTCATCGAGAATCGCCTCAAGTTGAGAGCGTTTTCTCGGACCGTGGGTTGTGGGTTTAGGGTTTAGGGTTTAGGGTTCAGGGTTTAGGGTTCAGGGTTTAGGGTTTAGGTTTTTTTTTTGAAGCCACAGCCTCGCGGCTTGTGGAATTTTATTAATAATAATAAAGAAAGACAAGGGGCCCCAAAGGGGAAGTACAAGCAGGGGGGACTCATCCTGTTACCCCACTAGACTATCCTATAAGGCCTAAAAGGAAAACTAACCTGAATGTAGAAAAAAGGAACTTGAAAAGATCAAGTATTTTATGATCATCACAGAGTTTATAATGCACTCTATGATGATGTTACAAATGATGATACTAACATAAAGAAAAGCGAACAAAAGGACAAAGCTATAGACTACCTCTGGCCTTATGAAGTCTTCAATATGGTGTACCTTTTCTTGCTCATCCTCTAAGTATGTATGAAATTGTATCATTCCGTGAGAGTTCGGAGTATTGCCTTTCGGCGAAGCGCTCTTTCTGCCCTTTTACTTCTTATAGGCTCAGGGGCCCTACCGGCTGCATTATATGTCGGGGTCGACACCTCCACAATCTTTTTAGATTCTCGGTAGTATCTGCCTGTGGCGTGGCAGATGGAGCCTGTATAGACACCGTATCACCAGAAGTAAAAGATGATGATGAAGATACCTGTGAATGTACCTCCTGTGCTCTTTCCGATTGCTTTATCACTGTTCTGGCCCTTGGTGATGCTAAGCCGTAATCAGCCGGCTCCATGAACATGGTTGTCAAAGCCTCTGTCATGCCCTCAAAGTCTAACCCTTCCTTTGTTGTGAATCCTAACATCCTTAGTGCCCAGGGGTGCAAAGTATTCGCATCAAGTCGCACTATAGGTGTGTCGGAGTCAATTGAGTCAACCGGAGATCTTGGTTCTCTAAAGTCCATTGTGATTTGGGCATACCCATCTTCATTTGATTCGGCGTCCTCCTCATAACAATCATCACCCCACTTCCTCCTTTCACTACTTGAAGTAGGCAACTCAACACATGATTGATTAAGCTTAACCAAGCCTTCAAAAGAGTTTAAGGTACAAATAGGAGTGTATGTAGATGCTTGGGGATTTAAGCACGAAATTGGGTTTTGGGTTGGGCTAATAACGGGTCTCGGGTGTTGGGTTATTGGGCCGAGAGGGGTAGGGTTTGGTTCCGGGTTAGGAGGTTTCGGTAGGGTAGGGGGGCCGGAAATAGGTGGGCTGGTTTCGAGTAGCGGGCCCACCAAAAGTATGGACTGGGTTCGAGGGTTTGGGCCGGGTAGGGTTTCAAAAATGGGTGGGTATTTTGGGTAACCCGAAACCACTGTTGGGAGTGGTTTAGGGTTTTGGGAACCGTGTAGGGTTAGTTTCTCGGGTAGGGTTTCTTGTAGCGGTTTAGGTTTTGGGTAGTGGTTTTGGGTAGAATTTGGGTTGCTGGCCAATTTCTTTGGAATGGGACCGAATACCGTGAGGGCTTCCTGGTGTTTTCCTCGCACTGTAATAGTTTCCGATGGTAGGATTTTTGGGGATAGTGGTTTTAGGGTTAGGGTTTCTGGAGTGGGTGGTGTCGACGCTATGGTTGACCGGAAGTGAGGTGAGATGAGGCTTTAGTGGTCTGTTGGTGGTTTCGGTAGGGTTTGATGCCAGGATTCTATTTAGCGCCAAGAAAGTGTTTCCGGAATGGGAAATTGCCGGTATCACTATTTTTTCTGCAGGAATTGTGGATTTGTTCGGTTTTTGTGGAAATTTTGAGTTTTGGAGAATGGATTTTTTGGTGTTTTTGCTAATAACAGTGGTCCATTTATTGGGTACGGGGGGGTTTTGCGATTTTGCTGGGAGGTGAGGGTCAGGGGGGCTAGGGTTCGAGGATGAAAGGTTAGGGTTTGAGGCCTTACCTTCATTCTTTGCTGCCGCCACAGCCTTGTCTCCACCATCTGATTTCTCTTTTCCTGGCGCTAATTCTGGATGCAGATTCCAACACCCATGGGTATCGTGCCCTTGCAGTTTACAATTGGGACAATACTTGGGCAAGAAATCGTATCTAATCTTGCCGGAATGTGTCTTAGTTCCTTCCCCTTCTCCAATTTGAATATTGTATCTTGTTGGGTGCTCCTTCCTCAAATCTGCTTCAACCTTAACCCTAGCACAACTAGGGCGTGTCTTATTCTTGGTAGCCGCATCTATTGAGATAGGTTTGTCCACCGAAGATGCTAGGGATAGCAAAATCGATTCGACAAAAAAATTAGGGGCCAAGTTTGGGAATGAAATCCAAATGACTGCAAGGCTTGTCTCCTCTTCCGGATTAAACCACATGTCCCATTTGAATGTTCTCATCATGAAAGATTTCAATTGATCTTTAATCCAAAAGTTTGGCCGAGACATTAGAGAGACATAATCCTCTTCAATTGTGCATCGAATTAAAACATGTCTATTGTGTACGAGACCAATCTTAACATCTGCCTTGAGTTCACATTGCTTTGGTATAGCCGTCCTCAAGAAATTGAGATCAGGCATGCCATGGCTAAATTTGCCTATGACGACAAAGTTGAGGTCTTGTTGCTGGATTGTCAAAGAAATTTCTTGGTGGCTAAGCCGTATGGTAGGCTCACCGTGAAGATAATGGAGGGGTTTTCTCGGAAAATCAAAGTTTCCGCAATGGCTAGGGTTTTCGCCATTGGCCGAAATTAGAGATTTGAAGAGATTGGCATATGTGATGGGTTGGGGATTGGTAGGGATTAACGTCGGGGGCTGGAGGACCTCGGGGGGAGGCCGTCCAGTGGCCACCATGGCCATCGGAGGGCTGAAAAGGCTCGGCTTTTGGTTTTCGTGGAAACAGCCGAAAATCGCCCTCAAGTTGAGAGCGTTTTTCCGTGCCTTGTTTCGACGAAAAGTGGGGTTTAGGGTTTAGGGTTTTTTTTTGAAGCCACAGCCTCGCGGCTTGTGAAATTTTATTAATAATAATAAAGAAAGACAAGGGGCCCCAAAGGGGAAGTACAAGCAGGGGGGACTCATCCTGTTACCCCACTAGACTATCCTATAAGGCCTAAAAGCAAAACTAACCTGAATGTAGAAAAAATGAACTTGAAAAGATCAAGTATTCTATGATCATCACATAGTTTATAATGCACTCTATGATGATGTTACAAATGATGATACTAACATAAAGAAAAGCGAACAAAAGGACAAAGCTATAGACTACCTCTGGCCTTATGAAGTCTTCAATATGGTGTACCTTTTCTTGATCATCCTCTAAGTATGTACGAAATTGTATCATTCCGTGAGAGTTCGGAGTATTGCCTTTCGGCGAAGCGCTCTTTCTGCCCTTTTACTTTTTATAGGTTCAGGGGCCCTACCGGCTGCATTATATGTCGGGGTCGACACCTCCACAGTCTTTTTAGATTCTCGCGGTAGTATCTGTCTGTGTGGCGTGGCAGATGGAGCCTGTATAGACACTGTATCACCAGAAGTAAAAGATGATGATGAAGATACCTGTGAATGTACCTCCTGTGCTCTTTCCGATTGCTTTATCACTGTTCTGGCCCTTGGTGATGCTAAGCCGTAATCAGCCGGCTCCATGAACATGGTTGTCAAAGCCTCTGTCATGCCCTCAAAGTCTAACCCTTCCTTTGTTGTGAATCCTAACATCCTTAGTGCCCAGGGGTGCAAAGTATTCGCATCAAGTCGCACTATAGGTGTGTCGGAGTCAATTGAGTCAACCGGAGATCTTGGTTCTCTAAAGTCCATTGTGATTTGGGCATACCCATCTTCATTTGATTCGGCGTCCTCCTCATAACAATCATCACCCCACTTCCTCCTTTCACTACTTGAAGTAGGCAACTCAACACATGATTGATTAAGCTTAACCAAGCCTTCAAAAGAGTTTAAGGTACAAATAGGAGTGTATGTAGATGCTTGGGGATTTAAGCACGAAATTGGGTTTTGGGTTGGGCTAATAACGGGTCTCGGGTGTTGGGTTATTGGGCCGAGAGGGGTAGGGTTTGGTTCCGGGTTAGGAGGTTTCGGTAGGGTAGGGGGGCCGGAAATAGGTGGGCTGGTTTCGAGTAGCGGGCCCACCAAAAGTATGGACTGGGTTCGAGGGTTTGGGCCGGGTAGGGTTTCAAAAATGGGTGGGTATTTTGGGTAACCCGAAACCACTGTTGGGAGTGGTTTAGGGTTTTGGGAACCGTGTAGGGTTAGTTTCTCGGGTAGGGTTTCTTGTAGCGGTTTAGGTTTTGGGTAGTGGTTTTGGGTAGGCTGGGTTGCGGCGGCTGCTGGAATGGGACCGGAATACCAGGAGGGCTTCCGGTGGTGTTTTCCTGCAGCTCAGAATAGTTTCCGATGGTAGGATTTTTGGGGATAGTGGTTTTAGGGTTAGGGTTTCGGGAGAGGGTGGTTTCGACGCTATGGTTCACCGGAAGTGAGGTGATATTAGGGTTTAGTGGGCTGTTGGTGGTTTCCGGTAGGGTTTGATGCCAGGATTCTATTTCCGGCGCCGCAAAAGTGTTTCCGGCATGGGAAATTGCCGGTATCACTATTTTTTCTGCAGGAATTGTGGATTTGTTCGGTTTTTGTGGAAATTTTGAGTTTTGGAGAATGGATTTTTTGGTGTTTTTGCTAATAACAGTGGTCCATTTATTGGGTACGGGGGGGTTTTGCGATTTTGCTGGGAGGTGAGGGTCAGGGGGGCTAGGGTTCGAGGATGAAAGGTTAGGGTTTGAGGCCTTACCTTCATTCTTTGCTGCCGCCACAGCCTTGTCTCCACCATCTGATTTCTCTTTTCCTGGCGCTAATTCTGGATGCAGATTCCAACACCCATGGGTATCGTGCCCTTGCAGTTTACAATTGGGACAATACTTGGGCAAGAAATCGTATCTAATCTTGCCGGAATGTGTCTTAGTTCCTTCCCCTTCTCCAATTTGAATATTGTATCTTGTTGGGTGCTCCTTCCTCAAATCTGCTTCAACCTTAACCCTAGCACAACTAGGGCGTGTCTTATTCTTGGTAGCCGCATCTATTGAGATAGGTTTGTCCACCGAAGATGCTAGGGATAGCAAAATCGATTCGACAAAAAAATTAGGGGCCAAGTTTGGGAATGAAATCCAAATGACTGCAAGGCTTGTCTCCTCTTCCGGATTAAACCACATGTCCCATTTGAATGTTCTCATCATGAAAGATTTCAATTGATCTTTAATCCAAAAGTTTGGCCGAGACATTAGAGAGACATAATCCTCTTCAATTGTGCATCGAATTAAAACATGTCTATTGTGTACGAGACCAATCTTAACATCTGCCTTGAGTTCACATTGCTTTGGTATAGCCGTCCTCAAGAAATTGAGATCGGGCATGCCATGGCTAAATTTGCCTATGACGACAAAGTTGAGGTCTTGTTGCTGGATTGTCAAAGAAATTTCTTGGTGGCTAAGCCGTATGGTAGGCTCACCGTGAAGATAATGGAGGGTTTTCTCGGAAAATCAAAGTTTCCGCAATGGCTAGGTTTTCGCCATTGGCCGAAATTAGAGATTTGAAGAGATTGGCATATGTGATGGGTTGGGATTGGTAGGGATTAACGTCGGGGCTGGAGGACCTCGGGAGGCCGCCCAAAGGCCACCATGGCCATCGGAGGCTGAAAAGGCTCGGCTTTTGGTTTCGTGGAAGCTTGAAAATCGCCCTCAAGTTGAGAGCGTTTTTCCGTGCCTTGTTTCGACGAAAAGTGGGGTTTAGGGTTTAGGGTTTTTTTTTGAAGCCACAGCCTCGCGGCTTGTGAAATTTTATTAATAATAATAAAGAAAGACAAGGGGCCCCAAAGGGGAAGTACAAGCAGGGGGGACTCATCCTGTTACCCCACTAGACTATCCTATAAGGCCTAAAAGCAAAACTAACCTGAATGTAGAAAAAATGAACTTGAAAAGATCAAGTATTCTATGATCATCACATAGTTTATAATGCACTCTATGATGATGTTACAAATGATGATACTAACATAAAGAAAAGCGAACAAAAGGACAAAGCTATAGACTACCTCTGGCCTTATGAAGTCTTCAATATGGTGTACCTTTTCTTGCTCATCCTCTAAGTATGTATGAAATTGTATCATTCCGTGAGAGTTCGGAGTATTGCCTTTCGGCGAAGCGCTCTTTCTGCCCTTTTACTTCTTATAGGCTCAGGGGCCCTACCGGCTGCATTATATGTCGGGGTCGACACCTCCACAATCTTTTTAGATTCTCGCGGTAGTATCTGTCTGTGTGGCGTGGCAGATGGAGCCTGTATAGACACCGTATCACCAGAAGTAAAAGATGATGATGAAGATACCTGTGAATGTACCTCCTGTGCTCTTTCCGATTGCTTTATCACTGTTCTGGCCCTTGGTGATGCTAAGCCGTAATCAGCCGGCTCTATGAACATGGTTGTCAAAGCCTATGTCATGCCCTCAAAGTCTAACCATTCCTTTGTTGTGAATCCTAACATCCTTAGTGCCCGGGGGTGCAAAGTATTCGCATCAAGTCGCACTATAGGTGTGTCGGAGTCAATTGAGCCAACCGGAGATCTTGGTTCCCTAAAGTCCATTGTGATTTGGGCATACCCATCGTCATTTGATTCGGCGTCCTCCTCATAACAATCATCACCCCACTTCCTCCTTTCACTACTTGAAGTAGGCAACTTAACCCATGATTGATTAAGCTTAACCAAGCCTTCAAAAGAGTTTAAGGTACAAATAGGAGTGTATGTAGATGCTTGGGGATTTAAGCACGAAATTGGGTTTTGGGTTGGGCTAATAACGGGTCTCGGGTGTTGGGTTATTGGGCCGAGAGGGGTATCGATGCGGGTAGGGCTTGGTTCCGGGTTAGGGGGTTTCGGTAGGGTAGGGGGGCCGGAAATAGGTAGGCTGGTTTCGAGTAGTGGGCCCACCGAAAGTATGGATTGGGTTCGAGGGTTTGGGTCGGGTATGGTTTCAAAAATGGGTGGGTATTTTGGGTGACCCGAAACCACTATTGGGAGTGGTTTAGGGTTTTGGGAACCGGGTAGGGTTAGTTTCTCGGGTAGGGTTTCTTGTAGCGGTTTAGGGTTTTGGGTAGGCTGGGTTGCAGCGGCTGCTGGAATGGGACCGGAATACCAGGAAGGCTTCCGGTGGTGTTTTTCGGCAGCTCAGAATAGTTTCCGATGGTAGGATTTTTGGGGATAGTATTTTAGGGTTAGGGTTTCGGGAGAGGGTGGTTTCGACGCTAGGGTTCACCGGAAGTGAGGTGATATTAGGGTTTAGTGGGCTGTTGGTGGTTTCCGATAGGGTTTAATGCCAGGGTTCAGGGTTCAGAGTTCAGAGTTCAGGGTTCAGGGTTCAGGGTTCAGGGTTCAAGGTTCAGGATTTAGGATTCAGGGTTCAGGGTTCAAGGGTCAGGGTTCAGGGTTCAGGGTTCAGGGGTCAGGGGTCAGGGGTCAGGGGTTTAGGGTTTAGGGGTTTAGGGTTTAGGGTTTAGGGTTTTTTTTTAAAGCCACAGCCTCGCGGCTTGTGGAATTTTTTTAATAATAATAAAGAAAGACAAGGGGGCCCAAAGGGGAAGTAGAAGCACGGGGGACTCATCCTGTTACCCCACTAGACTATCTTATGAGGCCTAGTATCTAATAACTAGCAAGAATGAAGAAAGAAAGAACTTGACAAAACTAAATATTCTATGATCATCTTAGAGTTTATAATGCACTCTATGATGATGTTACAAATGAGAATGCTAACATAGTGAAGAAATAATATAAGCACGAAAATATGATCATCTACCTCCGGACTTATAAAATCCTCCACCTGTGGCATCACTTCTTTCTCGTCCTCCAAGTATTCATGAAACTTAATCATTTCTTCTTGGCGTTGATTAGTGATTCAGGGGCCCCAACATATTTGGAAGGATCCCTCATTGTGGCTACATCAAACTGGACTTTCTTCTTGGCTTCTCTCATTGGCATTTTCCTCACCGTTGGCATCTTACCATCCCAGCTGTTCTTCCTTGTGAGCTTCTTTTTTGTACTTAGCACATTTCGAGGCGATAGGTTCCCATTCTGGATGACCAGCATGCGTTCGGGGACCAGGGAGTCCTCCTCCGCATCTGACCACTCAGACGTACTAGCAACATTACCAAATGGATCAGACATTACATGTGTCTGCTTGGCCTGTCGCGCTGCTTCTGAGTAGAGCTCCCCCAGCGTCTTGCCTCCCATCTCGTCTACATTACCTGGCCCTCCTTGGATATGACCCTCTAGTAAATGTACCTGTTCAGGGACTTCTTCCATGGCAAGCGGTTCTGCTTCCTCCTCAATCTCTTCATCAGCCTCAGGAACCATGTTGCCTTCCAGTTCCATATGTTCATTATCTGTATCCTCATCATATAAGCCATATGCATCATAGTCACGGAAGTTATGTGGTGGTTCTGCCAGGAACAGAGCCATTTCTTCTTCATCATCCGTGTCTCCGCCCATCTCCACATACTTCTCTATACTTAGATCTGGGTAGTATGATTGCTTATCCGCGAATGTCTCTTCGAAAGATGACATTCCCATAAAATGTCCATGCTTCTCCATTTTCCAGTCAAACAGTTGTCGGAGTCGTTCTCTGTCGGACAACCCAGAGACAACCTCCTCCACCTCAACCTCCTCTCCATCTGTCTCACACCATTTCTTTCTCTCACTGTCGGAAGGAGCTGTTATGGCAGTACTAACAGAGGGAATATCGGATGAGGCTTCATTTAGATTACATGGTTGTGGAGGGAAGGAGAAGGCATTTTTGAGCCAATTTTGTGTAGATGGGCTTTTTGTTATTGGATTGTGTTCGTGGGCTGTGGGATTAAGATTTGGCTTTGGGTTTGAAGTCGAACCCGTGTCTGAAATTGATTGTGGGCTTTGAATATTGGATTGGATTTTTTGCGATTGGGCCGGATTTAAATTGGGTTGGGCCGAGGGGGTGTGGGGTTGGGAAGTGAGCTCGGGATAGGGGTGGGGTCCGGGTTAATGTTGGGTACGGGTCTGGATGTGGGATGCAGGTCGGGTAGCATTTCTGGGTCAGTGGCGGTTTATGGTTTAGGGTTTAGGGTTTAGGGTTTATGGTTTATGGTTTATGGTTTAGGGTTTAGGGTTTAGAGTTTAGGGTTTATGGTTTAGGGTTTAGGGTTTAGGGTTTAGGGTTCAGAGTTTTTTTTTGAAGCCACAGCCTCGCGGCTTGTGGAATTTTATTAATAATAATAATGAAAGACAAGGGGCCCCAAAGGGGAAGTACAAGTGGGGACTAATCTGCTACTCCCACTATACTATCTTATGAGGCCTAGTATCTAAAAGCTAGCAAGAATGAAGAAAGAAAGAACTTGACAAAACTAAATATTCTATGATCATCATAGAGTTTATAATGCACTCTATAATGATGTTACAAATGAGAATGCTAACATAGTGAAGAAATAATATAAGCACGAAAATATGATCATATACCTCCGGACTTATAAAATCCTCCACCTGTGGCATCACTTCTTTCTCGTCCTCCACGTATTCATGAAACTTAATCATTTCTTCTTGGCGTTGATTAGTGATTCAGGGGGCCCAACATATTTGGAAGGGTCCCTCATTTTGGCCGCATCAAACTGGACTTTCTTCTTGGCTTCTCTCATTGGCATTTTCCTCACCGTTGGCATCTTACCATCCCAAATTGTTCTTCCTTGTGAGCTTCTTTTTTGTACTTTGCATATTTCGAGGCGATAGGTTCCCATTCTCGATGACCAAAGATGCTCGGGACCAAGGAGTCCTCCTCCGTGATCTCGACCACTCGTGACGCATTTCAGCAACATTACCAAAGCGGATCGACACACTGCCTCGCTGGCCTGCCGCGCCGCTTCGACAGAGCTCCCAGCCGTCTTGCCTCCCATCTCGCCTACATTACCTGGCCCTCCTTGGATAGGACCCTCTAGTAAGTGTACCTGGTCGTGGACTTCTTCCACAAAGAAATGGTTCGCTTCCTCATCAATCTCCTCATCGGCCTCCTGAACCATGTTGCCTTCCACCCATATGTTCATCATCTGTAGCCTCATCATATAAGCCATATGCATCATAGTCACGGAAATTATGTGGTAGTTCTGCCAGGAACAGAGCCATTTCTTCTTCATCATCCGTGTCTCCGCCCATCTCCACATACTCCTCTACACTTAGATCTGGATAGTATGATTGCTTATCCGCAAATGCCTCCTCGAAAGATGACATTCCCATAAAATGTCCATGTTTCTCCATTTTCCTGTCAAACACTTGCCTTAATCGTTCTCTGTCGGACAATCCAGAACCAACCTCCTCCACCTTCGCCTCCTCTCCATCTGTCTCACACCATTTCTTTCTCTCACTGTCAGAGGGAGCAACAGTACTAACAGAGGGAATGTCGGAAGTGGCTTCATTTAGGGTGCAGGATTGTGGTGGAAAGGAGAATGCATTTTTGAGCCAATTTTGAGTAGTTTGGCTTTTTGTGATTGGGTTATATTCTGTGGCTGTGGGATTAAGATTTGGCTTTGGATTGGGCTGTGATGTTGAGCCCGTATCTGAAATAGAATGTGGACTTTAATTTTTTGATAGACTTTTTTTAGATTGGATCGAGAGGGGGTTGGGTCGAGGGGTGGGGCTGGGGGTAGGGGTTAGGTCTGGGTTTGGGGGGGTGGGTGTTTCGACGTTGAGGATTCGGGTTCGGGTATGGGTGTGGGTACTGGCCTGGGTGGGTTATCGGGTCGAGATCCGGTCAAGTAGGGTGTCGGGTAGGGGCTTTTTGGTGGGTCGGGTGCGGGTAATTAGGGTTTAGGGAGGGGTGGTTTTGGGTAGCGGTTTAGGTTTGGTAGCGGTAATGGGCCGGAGTGGTTTCGGAGTGGTGAGTTTGCGGTGGTGGAGTTGCCGGATTATTTCGCCCCCGCGAGGTGGTGAAGGGGTGGTTTTCTGGTGGTAGGGTAGTGGTTTTGTGGGTGGCGGTTTTGCAATTAGGTTAGGGTTTGGAGGGTGGTTTTGGGCCAAACAAGGCCCAACGATGGAGACTGCAGCGTGGTTTCGGTGGTGGTTTTCGGAGCAGGAGGTCGCTTAGAGGGGTTTCGCTTAGGTTTCTGCCACGCCTAGGGTTCCTAGAGGGTTTCGCCACGCCATCGATTCCTAGAGGGTTTCCTGCCACGCCACTAGGCCTCGTAATCACTGCTCTGGGCCAAAACACTGTTCCAGTGGGTTTTGTGGGTGGTTTTTGATTTTGATTCTTGTTTTTCTTATTTTTTCCAGTAATTGTAATCCATTTGTTGGTTAGGTTAGGGATCAAGGAATTGGTAGGTAGGATAGGTGCTTGTTGGCTAGTGTTAGACGAAGAAGGGAGAGGGTTTGAAGCCTTACCTTTGTCTGTCGCCACTGCCGTCGCCACTACCTTCGCCACCTTGCCGCCATCACTGTCCTTGGCTTTTTCCGGCCGCAATGTTGGTTTTAGGTTCCAACATCCATCAACATCGTGCCCTTGTAGCTTGCAATTGATACAATATTTTGGCTTGAAATCATATCTAATTTTTTGTAATTCAGAGGTGATTCCATCCCCTTCACCCACTTGAATTACAACATGTTGGGGATGGGTCTTGAGCAAATCAAACTCCACTTTGACTCTAGCACAACTTGGCCTTGTTTTATTCAAAGTGGCCGCATCTATGGCAATTGGGGAACCCACTGCCGCCGCCAATGAGAAGAGAGTGGATTCTCCATAGTAATGTGGAGGTAATCCGGGGAATGAAATCCACCCATATGCAAATCTACTCTCCTCCGCCGGATTAAAAGACACATCCCATTTGAAGGTTCTCATCAAATAGGGCTTATTCTTCTCCTTAATCTCAAAGATTTGTCTTGACATCAAAGTATCAAAATCTTCACCAATTGTGCATCGAATCAAGACATGCCTATCACAAAGCAAACCAATACGTACCTCCGCTTTTAATCCACATTGCTTAGGGATGGCAGTCCGTAAGAAGGCAATGTCAGGCCATCCATGGCTAAATTTTCCAATAATTGCCCGAGTTAAGTCTTGGTGATGAATCATCACCTCCACTTCCTTCTTTTCAAACCTAACAGTGGGTTCACCATGTAGGTAGACAATAGGCTTGATTGGAATAGAGAGAGCCATGGGAGAAGAACTGCCGCCATTGCTAGGGTTTTCGCCATGTTTGGCAGTTTCGGGATTTTCCAATAACGGGATGGTGGGAGATGATTTGAAGAGGGTGGAGTAGTCTAGAGGGTGCGCGGGGTTGGGAGGGTGATGGCCGACCTCAGGAGGAGGCCGGCCAGTGGCCGGAATGGCCATCGAAGGCCGTTAAGGCTTTTGGGAAAGTGACGCCGAAAATCGCCTCTCCTAGAGAGCATTTTTTCGGACCGTGTTTCGGTGAAAAGTGGGGTTCAGGGTTCAGGGTTCAGGGTTCAGGGTTCAGGGTTCAGGGTTCACAGTTTCAGGTTCAGGGTTTCGGGTTCAGGGTTCAGGGTTCACAGTTTTGGGTTCAGGGTTCAGGGTTTCGAGTTTAGGGTTCAGGGTTCAGAGTTCAGAGTTTAGGGTTTAGGGTTTAGGGTTTAGGTTTTTTTTTTGAAGCCACAGCCTCGCGGCGTGTGGAGTTTTATTAATAATAATAAAAAAAGAAAACATGGGGCCCCAAAGGGGAAGTACAAGCAGGGGGGAGACTTCCTATACCCCCACCTGGTTTCTCCAATTGAGGCAAGCCTCCTAGCCCGAATGAAAAAAGAAAGAACTAGCTATGACTAGATATTCTATGATTATCATAGAGTTTATAATACACTCTATGATGATATTACAAATGATGATACTAACATAGAGAAAAACTAATATAAGAACAAAGCTATATTCTACCTCTGGCCTTATAAAGTCTTCAATACGGTGTACTTTGTCTTGTGCATCTTCTAAGTATTTATAAAATTGAATCATCACTTACGTGCATATATCATCCTGGCTGCTGCCATGTTCCTTGCTCTTCTGCTTCTTCTTGGGCCGGCTGTGTATGCCGTACTATCTTCAGTTGATTCATTCATGTCATCAGTAGTCTGACTTTCCATAGGTGCCTTCCCTTTGTCAAGTCCTCTAGAACTTTCTTCATTGTCTGCTACTTCCTTCTCTTCATCATCACCCCATTTCCGCCCTTCACTACTAGTAATGGGTAAATCCAAGCAAGTTTGGTTTAGCACTACCAATTTGTTAGGAGGTGAAACCCGATGTGGTAAGAAATATGGCATCTTTGGTGTTGGGTTAGGCTTTGAATTATTAATTGGACTTGGACTTGGAATTGGGTTTGTGTGTCGCGGGGTTGTGAAACCCGATGGTAGTTGTTGGGTTGGGTTAGGTTGCGGGGTGTTTGGTGTGGTTGGGCTGGCTCGCGGGTTAGGTGAGGGTGGGTGGGTTGGTTGGTTGGGTGCCGGGTATAGGCTCGGGCAGGCAGGGTTTCGGATAGGGGTGTCCCGGGTAGGGTTTCCGGTAAGCAAAGGATCAGGGTTTAGGGTTTAGGTTTGTGGTTCGTGGTTCAGGTTCGTGGGTTCAGGTTCGTGGTTCAGGTTCAGGTTCGTGGTTCAGTGGTTCGTGGTTCAGGGTTCGTGGGTCAGGTTCAGGGTCGTGGTTCGTGGTTCAGGGTCAGGTCGTGGTTCGTGGGTCAGGGTCGTGGGTCGTGGGTCAGGTCGTGGTCGTGGGTCAGGGTCAGGTCGTGGGTCAGTCGTGGTCGTGGGTCGTGGGTTTAGGGTTTAGGTTTAGGTTTAGGGTTTAGGGTTTAGGGTTTAGGGTTTAGGGTTTAGGGTTTTTTTTTTTGAAGCCACAGCCTCGCGGCTTGTGGTATTTTATTAATAATAAGTAAAATGACAAGGGGCCCCAAAGGGGAAGTACAAGTAGGGGGGACTCATCCTATTACCCCACGAGACTATCCTATAAGGCCTAAAAGAAAAGAAATCTAACCTGAATGTAGAAAAAAGGAACTTGAAATAATCAAGTATTCTATGATCATCATAGAGTTTATAATACACTCTATGATGATATTACAAATGATGATACTAACATAAAGATAGGATAATATAAGTACAAAGCTAAGGTCTACCTCTGAGCTTATAAAATCCTCAATATGATGTATCTTTTCCTGTTGATCTTCCAAATATTCTTGAAATTGGATCATTTCTTTGCTTTTGAACGTGTGGTAATCGCTGTGGTAGTCAGAGCTGTGTCCTCTTCTTTGCTTGCTTTTTGTTGACTTTGCTTCAAATCTTCTTTGTTCTTGTCAGACTGCTCCATGTATTCCGTGATGTGGCAAATCCATGAGCGCTACAAACTCGCCATCCGTCATATCCGGTGATATGCACTTTTGAAAGCATGAAATTGTTTGTATGTCATGTTATTTCTATAGATGGGGGCCCCTTCATCCGATTCCGCCAATCTTTCGAACTCATCAAGCCCATCAAATCCTCCACTAGCGGCTGCCTCCGCAAGTTGGCTAGAGATAGATTCAATTGACTCCTCTTCTCCGAACCCCATTGCCGCAACCGATGCCTCAATCTCCTCATTTTCTTTCTCATTGTCACACCATCTCCTTCTCCGACTACTACTAGTCGAACTCGAGGATCCTTTCGCGGGGAATGAGAATGCTTTTTTCACCCATTCCTCAGCGACAGGAGCCCTAGTTTTAGGTGTGAATTCACTAGAAGAAGAGATAGGTCTTTTACCTGATTTTGTCGCATTGTACACAGTTCCATCCAAAGCAGCAACAAAGTCAGGAGTGGCTACAGTAATAGCCATGCAGTTGGAGCCCTCGTTGGGTGATTCAACAACGACTTGTCTTCTACCCGCTGTACCAGTGATTTCAAATGTCTCATACTCTTGAGTCTTCCCAATCATATTTTGCCTTGGGGTGCTTATTGGGCTCGGATTTGGGTTCGTGGGTGGGCTCGGTTTTTGGATTGGAATTGGGCTCGGGTTATTAGGGTTTGGGCTCGGTTGGGAGGGGTTGCGGGTAATTGCCGCGGGTCGGGTCGGGAGGGTCCCGGTTAGACAACGTGGGCCCGGTCCGAATTTATGGATGTCGGGTTGGGTTGTATCGGGTTGGCCGACAGTGGGTTGGGCCGAACTGCTTGAGATCGGGTTGGGTTTTGTGGGGATGCGATGGTCGGGTTATGGGTGGTGGTTCGAATTTTGTGGGCTTTTTCTGGTGGGTTGGTGTCCAAGAGTTTTCCTGAAGGTTTCCTGAGGTGGTTTAGGTTTTCAAATGGGGTTTCTGCAAAGTGGTATTAGGTTAGGTTAGGGTTTTGGGCCATTCCGCTAGAGTTTGGCCCAAAGCCCACCACACCGCTAGGGTTTTCAGCGGTGGGTCAGCTCGACCGGAGAGGGTGCCGGTAGGGTTCCTGGGGTCGCTTGCCAGCCTTAGGTTCCGTGGTTTCTACCGCCAAGAATTCCTAGAGGGTTTCCTGCCTGAAATCTCAAAAATGTATTTTTTAGGATTGTATTTTCCGTCGCTCGACAAGTGTTTCCGACGCCTAGTGACGTCGTGAGCCCACTGCTCCAGCCGGAATAGGGTTTTCAGCGAATGGGATGGGTTTTTGTGTTTTGGGGGTGGGTTTGGGCTGCTCTTTCCATTGGTTTTCCGTCTGTGATTTACGGTTTGCCATTCTGAATTGGCAGTGGTGAGAGGTAGAAGAGAGGGGGATGAGTAGGGTGGTGAGACTTACTTTTTCTCCTCCGCCGCCACAAACCTCTTGCCACCGCCGATTCTCCTTATTTGGTCTCAACCTGATTGAGTTTCCAACATCCAATTGAGTCATGTCCTTGTAGCTTGCAATTGGTACAATATTTGGGCAAGAAATCATATCTAATCCTTTGTTGTGTAGATGTAATTTCCGCCTCTTCACCCACTTGAATTAACACACTCTTGGGATGAACTTTAAGCAAATCAACTTCTACCTTGACTCTAGCACTACTAGGTCTTGTTTTATTCCTTGTAGCCGAAGTCTACAGAGACGGGTATGCCCACCGACGCCGCCATGGAAAAAGAGAGGATTCGCCATGGAAATGTGGAGGCAATCCAGGGAAGGAAATCCATCCATAAGCAAATCTTGTCTCCTCATCCTGGATTGAAGGTAACATCCCACTTGAAAGTTCTCATCAAGTAGGGCTTGTTCTTCTCCTTTATTTCAAAGGTTTGTCTTGACATCAAAGTATCATAATCCTCCGCAATTGTGCATCGAATCAAGACATGTCTATCACAAAGCAATCCAATATTCACCTCCGCCTTCAAACCACATTGCTTGGAATCGCGGTTCTCAATAGACCAATTTCTCGCCAACCATGGCTAAACTTGCCAATAACCGCAAGATTTAAATTTTGTTGATGAATCATCACCTCCACTTCTTTCTTCTCAAACCTAACAAAGGCTCACCATGTAGGTAAACAATAGGCTTGATTGAATCGAAGAGGACATGGAGAGGAATTGCCGCAAGTGGCTAGAAGTTCCGCCATTAATGGCGCTTCGGAGATGACAAAAACGGAGGGTGGGGATGATTTGAGGACGCTGGAGAAGTCGAGAGGGCGCGCGGGATGGGAGGGTGGTGGCCGACCAGATGAGGCTCGGCCGCTGGCCTAATGGCCATCGGCCGGAAAGGCTTGTAGTGTGGACGCCGAAAAATCGCCTCCTAGAGAGCATTTTTTCTGACCGTGTTTCGTGAAAAGTGGGGTTTGTGGTTTAGGCCCGTGGTGGCCTGTGGCCTCGTGGCTCAGTGGCCTGTGGCCTCGTGGCCCGTGGCCTGTGGCCTGGTGGCTCAGTGGCTCAGGCCCAGGCCTGGTGGCTCGTGGCCCAGGGTCTGTGGCTCGTGGCCCAGTGGCCTGTGGCCCAGTGGCTCAGTGGCCTGTGGCTCGTGGCTCGTGGCTCAGGGCCCGTGGCCTGTGGCCCAGTGGCTCGTGGCCCAGGCCTGTGGCTCAGTGGCCCGTGGCTCGTGGCCCGTGGCTCAGGCCTGTGGCCCAGTGGCCCAGGGCTCAGTGGCTCAGTGGCCTCAGTGGCCTCAGGTTCGTGGCCTGTGGCCCAGTGGCTGTGGCCCAGTGGCTCAGGGCCCAGGGCCCGTGGTCTGGGGCTCAGTGGCCCGTGGCCCAGTGGTTCAGTGGCCTCAGTGGCCTCAGTGGCCCGTGGCCTCAGTGGCTCGTGGCCTCAGTGGCCCGTGGCCCGTGGGTGGCCTGTGGCCTGTGGCCTGTGGTCTGTGTGGTCAGGCCTGTGGCTGGCTCAGTGGCTCAGTGGCCCGGTGGCTCGTGGCTCAGGTGGCCCTGTGGCCTCAGGTCGGCCTCAGGCTCTGTGGCCTCAGTGGTCTGTGGCTCTGTGGCCTGGGTGGCCTCAGGGCCTCGTGGCCTCAGGTCCTCAGGGCTCAGTGGTCTGTGGTCGTGGCTCAGTGGCTCAGTGGCCTCGTGGTCTGTGGCCCAGTGGCCTCGTGGTCCCGTGGCCTGGGGGTCTGTGGGTCTGTGGTCTGTGGCTCAGTGGCTCAGGGCCTGTGGCCTGTGGCCCGTGGCTCAGTGGTCTGTGGCTGTGGCCTCGTGGCCTCAGGGTCTGTGGCTCAGGGCCTCAGGGTCTGGGCCTGTGGCCTGTGGTCTCGTGGTCCCAGTGGCCCGTGGTCTCAGTGGTCTGTGGTCCTCAGGGTCTCAGTGGCCTCGTGGCTCAGTGGCCCAGTGGCCTCAGGGCCCAGTGGTCTCGTGTGGCCTGTGGCCTGTGGTCTGTGGCCTGTGGCCTGGCCTCAGTGGTCTGTGGCTCCAGGCCCAGGTGGCCTCAGGCTCAGTGGCCTGTGGCCTGGGTGTGGCTCAGTGGCCCGTGGTCTGTGGCCTGTATCTGTGGCTCAGTGGCCTGTGGCCTGGGTGGTCTGTGGCCTGGTCTGTGGGCTCAGTGGCCCAGTGGTCTGTGTGGCCTCAGTGGCCCGTGGCCTGTGGCCTCAGGGCCCAGTGGCCTGGGTCTCAGGCCCAGTGGCCTCAGTGGTCTGTGGTCAGTGGCTCAGGCCCAGGGTCTGTGGCTCAGGGTCAGTGGTGGTCCAGGGCCTCGTGGCCCAGGGTCTGTGGTCTGTGGTCTGTGGGCTCGTGGCCTGTGGTCAGGGCCTGTGGCCTCAGGGTCAGGGCCCAGGGTCTGTGGCCCAGGGCCTGTGGCCCAGGGCTCAGTGGCCCAGGGTCGCGACCAGTGGCTCCAGGGCTGTGGCTGGGCTCGTGGCCCAGTGTGGCCTGTGGCTCTGTGGCCCAGGGCCCAGTGGCTCAGTGGTCAGTGGTCTCAGTGGCCTGTGGTCAGTGGGTCTGTGGTCAGGCCCAGTGGTCCAGTGGCCTCAGTGGCCTCAGTGGCTCGTGGCCCAGGCCCAGGCTCGCGGCCAGGGCCAGGGCTCCAGTGGCCTTCAGGGTCAGGCCTGTGGCTGTGCCCTGGCTCCAGTGTCTGTGTGGCTCAGTGGTCAGGCTCAGGGCCAGTGGCCTTCGGCCCAGTGGTCTGTGGCCCCAGGGTCTCAGTGGTCTGTGGTCTGTGGCCTCGTGGTCTGTGGTTCAGTGGTCTGTGGTCTCAGGGCCCAGTGGCTCCAGGTGGTCTGTGTGGCCCAGTGGTCTGTGGTCTGGGGTCTCGTGGTCCAGGGTCTGTGGTGGCTCAGTGGTCTGTGGCCAGGGTCTCAGGGCCCGTGGCTCAGTGGCCTGGTGGTCTCAGGCCCAGGGTCTCAGTGGTCTCCGTGGTCCAGGCCTCAGTGGCCTGGGGTCCAGTGGCCCAGTGGTCCTGTGGCCTCAGTGGTCTCGTGGTCTGTGGTCAGTGGTCCCAGGGTCTCGGGGGTCTCAGTGGCCAGGGTCTCGGGCTCGTGGTCTGTGTGGTCCAGTGGCTCCAGGGCTCAGGTCTGTATTCTGTGGTCCTGTGGTCCGTGGCTCAGGTCTCAGGCCCAGGGTCCGTGGCCCAGTGGCTCAGTGGTCTCAGGGCCTCAGGGTCGTGGTCTGTGGTCTGTGGCTCGTGGTCGTGGTCTCAGTGGCCTGTGGCTCGTGGCTCAGGGTTCGTGGCCTGCAGGGTCTGTGGCTCCGTGGTTCAGGCTCGTGGCTCAGTGGCTCAGGCTGTGGCTCGTGGGTCGTGGCTCAGGTCGTGGGTCGTGGTTCAGGTCAGGGTCGTGGGTCGTGGGTCGTGGGTCGTGGGTCGGGGTCAGTGGTCTGTGGTCGTATCGTGGTCGTGGGTCGGGGGTCGGTTCAGGGTGGTTCAGGGTCGTGGTTCGTGGGTCAGGTCTGGGGGTCGTGGTTCAGGGTCGTGGTTCGTGGTCGTGGTTCAGGGTCAGGCTTAGTGGGTCGTGGGTTTAGGGTTTAGGTTTAGGGTTTAGGTTTAGTGGTTTAGGGTTTGTGGTTTAGGGTTTAGTGGTTTAGGGTTTAGGGTTTGTGGTTTAGGGTTTAGTGGTTTAGGTTTAGGGTTTAGGTTTAGGTTTAGGGTTTGTGGTTTAGGTTTAGTGGTTTAGGTTTAGGTTTAGGGTTTAGTGGTTTAGTGGTTTAGGGTTTAGGTCTGTGGTTTGTGGTCTGTGGTTTAGGTTTAGGTTTAGGGTCTGTGGTTCAGGGTTCAGTGGTCTGTGGTTCAGTGTCAGGGTCTCTGTGGTTCAGTGGTCTGTGGTCTGTGGTTCAGGGTCTGGTGGTTCAGGTTCGTGGTCTGTGGTTTAGGGTCTGTGTCTGGTGTCTGTGGTTCAGGTTCGTGGTTCAGGGTTTAGGTTCAGGTTTCAGTGGTTTAGGGTTTAGTGGTTTAGGTCTGTGGTTCAGTGGTTTGTGGTTTGTGGTTTAGGTTTAGGTTTAGGGTTTAGGGTTTAGGTTTGTGGTTTAGGGTTTAGGTTTAGGTTTAGGTTTAGTGGTTTAGGTTTAGGGTTTAGGTTTAGGTTGTGGTTTAGGTTTAGTGTTTAGGTTTAGGTTTAGGTTTGTGGTTTAGTGGTTTAGGTTTAGGTTTAGTGTGGTTTAGGTTTAGGTTTAGGTTTAGTGGTTTAGGTTTAGGGTTTAGGTTTAGTGGTTTAGGGTTTGTGTTTAGGGTTTAGTGGTTTAGGTTTAGGTTTAGGGTTTAGGTTTGTGGTTTAGTGGTTTAGGTTTAGGTTTAGTGTTTAGGGTTTAGGTTTAGTGGTTTAGGTTTAGTGGTTTAGGTTTAGGTTTAGGTTTAGGTTTAGGGTTTAGGTTTAGGGTTTAGGTTTAGGGTTTGTGTTTAGGTTTAGGTTTGTGGTTTAGGTTTAGTGGTTTAGGGTTTAGGTTTAGGTTTAGGTTTAGTGGTTTAGGGTTTAGTGGTTTAGTGTCTGTGGTTTAGTGGTTTAGGTTTAGGTTTAGGGTTTAGGTTTAGGTTTGTGGTTTAGGGTTTAGGTTTAGGTTTAGGGTTTAGGGTTTAGTGGTTTAGGTTTAGGTTTGTGTGGTTTAGGGTTTAGGTTTAGGTTTGTGGTTTAGGGTTTGTGGTTTGTGGTTTAGGTTTAGGGTTTAGGGTTTAGTGGTTTAGGGTTTAGTGGTTTAGGGTTTAGGTTTAGTGGTTTGTGGTTTAGTGGTTTGTGGTTTAGGTTTAGGTTTAGGTTTAGTGGTTTAGGTTTAGGTTTAGGTTTAGGGTTTAGGGTTTAGTGTTTAGGTTTAGGGTTTAGGTTTAGTGGTTTAGGTTTAGGGTTTAGGTTTAGGTCTGTGTTTAGTGGTTTAGGTTTAGGGTTTGTGGTTTAGGTTTGTGGTTTAGGTTTAGTGGTTTAGTGGTTTAGGGTTTAGGGTTTAGTGGTTTAGGTTTAGGTTTAGGGTTTAGGGTTTAGGTTTAGTGGTTTAGTGGTTTAGGGTTTAGGTTTAGGGTTTAGGTTTGTGGTTTAGGGTTTAGTGGTTTAGTGGTTTAGGGTTTAGGTTTAGTGGTTTAGGTTTAGGTTTGTGGTTTAGGGTTTAGGGTTTAGGGTTTAGGTTTAGGTTTGTGTTTAGTGGTTTGTGGTTTAGTGGTTTAGGTTTGTGGTTTAGGGTTTAGGGTTTAGGTTTAGGTTTAGGGTTTAGTGGTTTAGTGGTTTAGGGTTTAGGGTTTAGGTTTGTTTAGGTTTAGGTTTAGGGTTTGTGGTTTAGGGTTTAGGGTTTAGGTTTGTGGTTTAGGGTTTAGGTTTAGTGGTTTAGGGTTTAGTGGTTTAGGGTTTAGGTTTAGGGTTTAGGTTTAGGGTTTGTGGTTTAGGTTTGTGTTTAGGGTTTAGGTTTAGGTTTAGGTTTAGGGTTTGTGGCTAGTGGTTTAGTGGTTTAGTGGTTTAGGGTTTGTGGCTCAGTGGTTTAGGTTTAGGTTTGTGGTTTAGGTTTAGGTTTAGGGTTTGTGGGTTTAGTGGTTGTGTGGTTTGTGTGGTTTAGGTTTAGGGTTTAGGTTTAGTGGTTTAGGGTTTAGGGTTTTAGTGGTTTAGGTTTAGGGTTTAGGGTTTAGGGTTTAGGTTTAGGTTTGTGGGTTTAGGGTTTAGTGGTTTAGGTTTAGGTTTAGGTTTAGGTTTAGGTTTGTGTGGTTTAGGTTTAGTGGTTTAGGTTTAGGTTTTAGGTTTGTGGTTTAGTGGTTTAGGTTTAGTGTTTAGGTTTAGGGTTTAGTGGTTTAGGTTTAGTGGTTTAGGTTTGTGGTTTAGGGTTTAGGTTTAGTGGTTTGTGGTTTAGGTTTAGGTTTAGTGGTTTGTGGTTTAGGTTTAGGTTTAGGTTTAGTGGTTTAGGGTTTAGGTTTAGGTTTAGGTTTAGGTTTAGGCTCAGTGGTTTAGGTTTAGGTTTAGGTTTAGGTTTAGTGGTTTAGGTTTAGGTTTAGGGCTCAGTGGTTTAGTGTTTAGGCCTAGTGTTTAGGTCTAGGTTTAGTGGTTTAGGGTTTAGGTTTAGGGTTTAGGTTTAGGGTTTAGGTTTAGTTTAGGGGTTTAGGTGTGGGTTTAGGTTTAAGGTTTAGTGGTTTAGGGTTTAGGTTTAGGTTTAGGTTTAGGTTTAGGTTTAGGGTTTAGGTTTAGTGGTTTAGGTTTAGGTTTAGGGTTTAGGTTTGTGGTTTAGTGTCAGGTTTAGGGTTTGTGTGGGTTTAGGTTTAGGTTTGTGGGTTTAGTGGTTTAGGGTTTAGTGGTTTAGTGGTTTAGGTTTAGTGGTTTAGGTTTAGGTTTAGGGTTTAGGGTTTAGGGTTTAGGTTTAGGGTTTAGTGGTTTAGGGTTTAGGTTTAGGTTTGTGGTTTAGGTTTAGGTTTAGGGTTTAGGTTTAGGGTTGTGGTTTAGGTTTAGTGGTTTAGGGTTTGTGTTTAGGTTTAGGGTTTAGGTTTGTGGTTTAGGTTTAGGGTTTAGGTTTAGGCTCAGGTTTAGGGTTTAGGTTTAGGTTAGGTTTAGGGTTTAGGTTTAGGGTTTAGGTTTAGTGGCTCAGGTTTGTGTTTAGGTTTAGGTTTAGGTTTAGGTTTAGGGTTTAGGTTTAGTGGTTTAGGGTTTAGGTTTAGGGTTTAGGGTTTAGGTTTGTGGTTTAGGTTTAGGTTTGTGTGGTTTAGGTTTAGGTTTAGTGGTTTAGGGTTTAGGTTTAGGGTTTAGGTTTAGGGTTTAGTGGTTTAGGGTTTAGGTTTAGGGTTTAGGTTTAGGTTTAGTGGTTTAGGTTTAGGTTTAGGTTTAGGGTTTAGGGTTTAGGGTTTAGGTTTAGGTTTAGGTTTAGGTTTGTGGTTTAGGTTTAGTGGTTTAGGTTTAGGTTTAGGTTTAGGGTTTAGTGGTTTAGGTTTAGGTTTAGGTGTGGTTTAGGGTTTAGGTTTAGGGTTTAGGGTTTAGGTTTAGGTTTAGGTTTAGGTTTAGGGTTTAGGTTTAGGTTTTAGGTTTGTGGTTTAGGGTTTAGGTTTGTGGTTTGTGGTTTAGGTTTGTGGTTTAGGGTTTAGGTTTAGGTTTAGGGTTAGTGGTTAGTGGTTTAGGTTTAGGGTTTAGGGTCTGTGGTTTGTGTCTGTGGTTTAGGTTTGTGGTTTGTGGTTTGTGGTTTAGGTTTAGTGTTTAGGTTTGTGGTTTAGGTTTAGGGTTTAGGTTTAGGTTTAGGTTTGTGGTTAGGTTTGTGGTTTAGGTTTAGGTTTAGGGTTTAGGGTTTAGGTTTAGGTTTAGGTTTAGTGGTTTAGGTTTAGGTTTAGTGGTTTAGGGTTTAGGTTTAGGGTTTAGGGTCTGTGGTTTAGGTTTAGGGTTTAGGGTTTAGGTTTAGGTTTAGGTTTAGGGTTTAGGGTTTAGGTTTGTGGTTTGTGTGGTTTAGGTTTAGGTTTAGGTTTAGGTTTAGGTTTAGGTTTGTGGTTTAGGTTTGTGTTTAGGGTTTAGGTTTAGGTTTGTGGTTTAGGTTTAGGTTTAGGTTTGTGGTTTAGGGTTAGGTTTAGGGTTTGTGGTTTGTGGTTTAGGTTTGTGTGGTTTAGGGTTTAGGGTTTAGGTTTAGGGTTTAGGGTTTGTGGTTTAGGTTTAGGGTTTGTGGTTTAGGTTTAGTGGTTTAGGGTTTAGGTTTAGGGTTTAGGGTTTAGGGTTTAGGTTTAGGTTTAGGTTTGTGGTTTAGGTTTAGTGGTTTAGGGTTTAGGTTTAGGGTTTAGGGTTTAGGGTTTGTGGTTTAGGGTTTAGGTTTGTGGTTTAGGTTTAGGTTTAGTGGTTTAGGGTTTAGGTTTAGGTTTAGTGTGGTTTAGGGTCAGTGGTTAGGTTTGTGGTTAGGTTTAGGGTTTAGGGTCTGTGGTTTAGTGGTTTAGGGTTTAGGTTTTGTGGTTTAGGTTTAGGGTCTGTGGTTTGTGGTTTAGGTTTAGGTTTGTGGTTTAGGTTTAGGTTTAGGGTTTAGTGGTTTGTGGTTTAGTGGTTTAGTGGTTTAGGTTTAGGTTTGTGGTTTAGGTTTAGGGTTTAGGGTTTAGGGTTTAGGTTTGTGGTTTAGGTTTAGGTTTAGGTTTTAGGTTTAGGGTTTGTGGTTTAGGTTTAGGTTTAGGTTTGTGGTTTAGTGGTTTGTGGTTTAGGGTTTAGGTTTAGTGGTTTAGGTTTAGGTTTAGGTTTAGGGTTTAGGTTTAGGTTTAGGGTTTAGTGGTTTAGGTTTAGGTTTAGGGTTTAGGTTTAGGTTTAGGTTTAGTGGTTTAGTGGTTTAGTGGTTTAGGTTTTAGGTTTAGGTTTAGTGGTTTAGGTTTAGGGTTTAGTGGTTTAGGTTTAGGTTTGTGGTTTAGGGTTTAGGTTTAGGTTTGTGTTTAGGTTTAGGTTTAGGGTTTAGGGTTTAGGTTTGTGGTTTGTGGTTTAGGTTTGTGGTTTAGTGGTTTAGGTTTAGTGGTTTAGGGTTTAGGGTTTAGTGGTTTAGGTCTGTGGTAGTGGTTTAGGGTTTGTGGTCTGTGTGTGGTTTAGGTTTGTGGTTTGTGGTTTAGGTTTAGGGTTAGGGTTTAGGGCTGTGGTTTGTGGTTTAGGTTTAGGTTTAGGTTTGTGGTTAGGGTTTAGGTTTGTGTGGTTTGTGGTTTAGGTTTAGGGTTTAGTGGTTTAGGTTAGGTGGTTTGTGGTTTAGGGTTTAGTGGTTTAGGTTTAGGGTTTAGTGTTTAGGTTTAGGGTTTAGGTTTGTGGTTTAGGGTTTAGGGTTTAGTGGTTTGTGGTCTGTGGTTAGGTCTGTGGTTGTGGTCTGTGTTTGTGGTTAGTGTGGTTTAGGTTTAGGTTTAGGGTTTAGTGGTTTAGGTGGTGTTTAGGTTTAGGGTTTGTGGTTTAGGGTTTAGGTTTAGGTTTGTGTGGTTTGTGTGGTTTGTGGTTTAGGTTTAGGGTTTAGGTTTAGGGTTTAGGTTTGTGGTTTAGGGTTTAGGTTTAGGTTTAGGTTTAGTGGTTTAGGGTTTAGTGGTTTGTGGTTTAGGGTTTAGGTTTGTGGTTTAGGGTTTAGTGGTTTAGGTTTAGTGGTTTAGTGGTTTAGGTTTGTGGTTTGTGGTTTAGGGTTTAGGTTTAGTGGTTTAGGCTTAGTGGTTTGTGGTTTAGTGGTTTAGGTTTAGGTTTAGGTTTAGGTTTAGGTTTAGGTTTAGGTTTAGGTTTAGGGTTTAGGGTTTAGGGTTTAGGTTTAGTGGTTTAGGGTTTAGTGGCTTTAGGTTTAGGGTTTAGGGTTTAGGTTTAGGTTTAGGCCTAGGCTAGTGGTTTAGTGGTTTAGTGGCTCAGGTTTAGGGTTTAGGCTAGGTTTAGGTTTAGGTTTGTTAGGTTTAGGGTTTAGGTTTAGGTTTAGTGGTTTAGGTTTAGGTTTAGGCTCAGGTTTAGGTTTAGGTTTAGGTTTAGGTTTAGGTTTAGTGGTTTAGGGTTTAGGTTTAGGTTTAGGTTTAGGTTTAGTGGTTTAGGTTTAGGGTTTAGGTTTAGGTTTAGGTTTAGGGTTTAGGTTTAGGGTTTAGGGTTTAGGGTTTAGGTTTAGGTTTGTGTTTGTGTGGTTTAGGTTTAGGGTTTGTGGTTTAGTGGTTTGTGGTTTGTGTGGTTTAGGTTTGTGGTTTAGGTTTAGGTTTGTGTTTAGGTTTAGGTTTAGGTTTAGGTTTGTGGTTTAGGTTTAGGTTTAGGGTTTAGGTTTAGGTTTGTGTTTAGGTTTAGGGTTTAGTGGTTTAGGTTTAGGGTTTAGGGTTTGTGTTTAGGTTTAGGTTTGTGTGGTTTGTGGTTTAGGTTTAGGGTTTAGGTTTAGGTTAGGGTTTAGGTTTAGGTTTAGGGTTTAGGTTTAGTGGTTTAGGTTTAGTGGTTTAGGGTTTAGGTTTAGGTTTAGTGGTTTAGGTTTAGTGGTTTGTGGTTTAGTGGTTTAGGGTTTAGGTTTAGGTTTAGGGTTTAGGTTTAGGTTTAGGTTTGTGGTTTAGTGGTTTAGGTTTAGGGTTTAGGTTTGTGGTTTAGGTGGTTTAGGTTTGTGGTTTGTGGCAGGTTTAGGTTTAGGGTTTGTGGTTTAGGGTTTAGGTTTAGGTTTAGGTTTAGGGTTTAGGGTTTAGGGTTTGTGGTTTAGGTTTAGTGGTTTAGGTTTAGGTTTAGGTTTAGGGTTTAGGGTTTAGGTTTAGGCCTAGGTTTAGGGTTTAGGTTTAGGTTTAGGTTTAGGGTTTAGGTTTAGGTTTAGGTTTAGGTTTAGTGGTTTGTTTAGTGGTTTAGGTTTAGTGGTTTAGGTTTGTGGTTTAGGTTTGTTTAGGTTTAGGTTTAGGGTTTAGGTTTAGGGTTTAGGGTTTAGGTTTAGGGTTTAGGTTTAGGTTTAGTGGTTTAGGTTTAGGTTTAGGTTTAGGTTTGTGGTTTAGGTTTGTGTGGTTTAGGGTTTAGGGTTTAGGTTTGTGTTTAGGGTTTAGTGGTTTAGGTTTAGGGTTTAGTGGTTTAGGTTTAGTGGTTTAGGTTTAGGTTTAGGGTTTGTGTGGTTTAGGGTTTAGGTTTAGGGTTTAGGTTTAGTGTTTAGGTTTGTGTTTAGGGTTTAGGTTTAGGGTTTAGTTTAGGTTTAGGTTTAGTGGTTTAGGGTTTAGGTTTAGGTTTAGGGTTTAGGGTTTAGGTTTAGTGGTTTGTGGTTTGTGGTTTAGGTTTAGGTTTAGGGTTTAGGTTTAGTGGTTTGTGGCTTAGGTTTAGGTTTGTGGTTTGTGGTTTGTGGTTTAGGTTTAGTGGTTTAGGGTTTAGTGGTTTAGGTTTGTGGTTTAGGTTTAGTGGTTTAGTGTGGTTTAGGTTTAGGTTTAGGTTTAGGTTTGTGGTTTAGGTTTAGGGTTTAGTGGTTTAGGTTTGTGGTTTAGGGTTAGTTTAGGTTTGTGGTTTAGGTTTAGGGTTTAGGTTTAGGGTTTAGGTTTTAGGTTTAGGTTTAGGTTTGTGGTTTAGGGTTTAGGGTTTAGGGTTTAGGTTTGTGGTTTAGTGGTTTAGGTTTAGGTTTAGTGGTTTAGGGTTTAGGTTTAGGTTTAGGTTTAGGTTTAGTGGTTTAGGTTTGTGGTTTAGTGGTTTGTGTGGTTTAGGGTTTGTGGTTTAGTGGTTTAGGGTTTAGGTTTAGGTTTAGGGTTTAGGTTTAGGTTTAGGTTTAGGTTTGTGTCTGTGGCTCAGGTTTAGGTTTGTGTGGCTGTGGTCTGTGGTTTGTGGTTTAGTGGTTTGTGGTTTAGGTTTAGGGTTTAGGGTTTGTGGTTTAGGGTTTAGGTTTAGGTTTGTGGTTTAGTGGTTTAGGGTTTAGTGGTTTAGTGGTTTAGGTTTAGGTTTAGTGGTTTGTGTTTAGGTTTAGGTTTAGGTTTAGGGTTTAGGGTTTGTGGTTTAGGTTTAGGTTTGTGGTTTGTGGTTTAGGGTTTAGTGGTTTAGGGTTTGTGGGTTTAGTGGTTTAGGTTTAGGTTTAGGTTTAGGTTTAGGGTTTAGGTTTAGGGTTTGTGGTTTAGTGGTTTAGGGTTTAGGTTTAGTGGTTTAGGGTTTAGTGGTTTAGGTTTGTGGGTTTGTGGTTTAGTGGTTTAGGGTTTAGGTTTAGGTTTGTGGGTTTAGGTTTAGGTTTAGTGGTTTAGGTTTAGTGGTTTAGGTTTAGGGTTTAGGGTTTAGGGTTTGTGGTTTGTGGTTTAGGGTTTTAGGTTTAGGGTTTAGTGGTTTAGGGTTTAGGTTTAGGTTTAGGTTTAGGTTTAGGGTTTAGGGTTTAGGTTTAGGTTTAGTGGTTTAGGTTTAGGTTTGTGGTTTAGGTTTAGGCTCAGGGTTTAGGGTTTAGGTTTAGGTTTAGGTTTAGTGGTTTAGGTTTAGGGTTTAGGTTTAGGGTTTAGGTTTAGGCCTAGGTTTAGGTTTAGGCTCTAGGCTCTAGGCCTAGGTTTAGGCCTAGGGCCTAGGCCTAGGCCTAGGCCTAGGCCTAGGGCCTAGGTTCAGGCCTAGGTTTAGTGGTTTAGTGTTAGGTTTAGGTTTAGGTTTAGTGGTTTAGGGTTTAGTGGTTTAGGTTTAGGTTTAGTGGTTTAGGTTTAGGTTTAGGTTTAGGGTTTAGGTTTAGGTTTAGGGTTTAGGGTTTGTGTGGTTTAGGTTTAGTGGTTTAGTGGTTTAGTGGTTTTAGGGTTTAGGGTTTAGTGGTTTAGGGTTTAGGTTTAGGGTTTAGGGTTTGTGGTTTAGGGTTTAGTGGTTTAGTGGTTTAGGTTTAGGGTTTAGGTTTAGTGGTTTAGGTTTGTGGTTTGTGGTTTAGGGTTTGTGGTTTGTGTGGTTTAGGGTTTGTGTGGTTTAGGTTTAGGTTTAGGTTTGTGGTTTAGGTTTAGGTTTAGGTTTAGTGGTTTAGGTTTAGGTTTAGGTTTGTGGTTTAGGTTTGTGGTTTAGGTTTAGGTTTGTGGTTTAGGGTTTAGTGGTTTAGGTTTAGGGTTTAGGGTTTGTGGTTTAGGTTTAGGTTTAGGTTTAGTGGTTTAGGGTTTAGTGGTTTGTGGTTTAGTGGTTTAGTGGTTTAGTGGTTTGTGTGGGTTTAGGTTTAGTGGTTTAGGTTTAGGTTTAGGTTTAGGTTTAGGTTTAGGTTTAGGGTTTAGTGGTTTAGGTTTAGGGTTTAGGGTTTGTGTGGTTTAGGTTTGTGGTTTAGGTTTAGGTTTAGTGGTTTAGTGGTTTAGGGTTTAGTGGTTTAGGGTTTAGGTTTAGGTTTAGTGGTTTAGTGGTTTAGGTTTAGGGTTTAGGGTTTAGGTTTAGGTTTGTGGTTTAGGGTTTAGGTTTAGGTTTAGGTTTAGGTTTGTGGTTTAGGTTTAGGTTTAGGTTTAGGTTTAGGGTTTAGGTTTAGGTTTAGTGGTTTGTGGTTAGGTTTAGGTTTAGGGTTTAGGTTTAGGTTTAGGTTTAGGCTGTGGTTTAGGTTTAGGTTTAGTGGTTTAGGTTTAGGGTTTAGGTTTGTGGTTTAGTGGTTTAGGGTTTAGTGGTTTAGGTTTAGGCCTAGGTTTAGGTTTAGGGTTTAGGTTTGTTTAGTGGTTTAGTGGTTTAGGTTTAGGTTTAGGTTTAGTGTGGTTTAGGGTTTAGGTTTAGGTTTAGGTTTAGGTTTAGGGTTTAGGTTTAGGTTTGTGTGGTTTAGGTTTGTGGTTTAGGTTTAGGTTTAGGGTTTTAGGTTTGTGGTTTAGGTTTAGGGTTTAGTGGTTTAGTGGTTTAGGTTTAGGTTTAGGTTTAGTGGTTTAGGTTTGTTTTGTGGTTTAGGTTTAGTGGTTTAGGGTTTAGGTTTAGGTTTAGGGTTTAGGTTTAGTGGTTTAGGTTTAGGTTTAGGTTTAGGGTTTAGGTTTGTGGTTTAGTGGTTTAGTGGTTTGTGGTTTAGGTTTAGGTTTAGTGGTTTAGTGGTTTAGGTTTAGGTTTAGGTTTAGGTTTAGGGTTTAGGTTTAGTGGTTTAGGTTTAGTGGTTTAGGGTTTAGGTTTAGTGGTTTAGGGTTTAGGGTTTGTGTGGTTTAGGTTTAGTGGTTTTAGGTTTAGGTTTAGTGGTTTGTGGTTTAGGTTTAGGTTTGTGGTTTAGGTTTAGGTTTTAGGCCTAGGTTAGTGGTTTAGGTTTAGTGGTTTAGGGTTTAGGTTTAGGTTTGTGTTTAGGTTTAGGTTTAGGTTTAGTGGTTTAGGTTTAGTGGTTTAGGTTTAGGTTTGTGGTTTAGGTTTAGGTTTAGGTTTAGGTTTAGGGTTTAGTGGTTTAGGTTTAGGTTTAGGGTTTAGGGTTTAGGTTTAGGTTTGTGGTTTAGGTGGTTTAGGTTTAGGGTTTAGTGGTTTAGGTTTAGGTTTAGGTTTAGGTTTAGGTTTAGGGTTTAGGTTTAGGTTTGTGTAGGTTTAGGTTTAGGTTTGTTTAGGTTTAGGGTTTAGGTTTAGGTTTAGTGGTTTAGGTTTTAGGTTTAGGGTTTGTGGTTTAGGTTTAGTGGTTTAGTGGTTTAGGTTTAGGTTTAGTGGTTTAGGTTTAGGTTTAGGTTTAGGTTTAGGGTTTAGGTTTAGGGTTTAGGGTTTAGGTTTAGGTTTAGGTTTAGGTTTAGGGTTTAGGTTTAGGTTTAGGTTTAGGTTTAGGTTTAGGGTTTAGGTTCTAGGGTTTAGGCTTAGGTTTAGGGTTTAGGTTTAGGCTTTAGTGGCCTAGGCTCTAGGCCTAGGCCTAGGGTTTAGGCTAGGCTCTAGGCCTAGGTTTAGGCCTAGGCCTAGTGGCTCTAGGCCTAGGCCTAGGCTCAGGCTCAGGCCTAGGCTCAGGCTCAGGCCTAGGCCTAGGCCTAGGCCTAGTGGCCTAGGCCTAGGCTCAGGCCTCAGGCCTAGGTTTAGGTTTAGGCTCAGGTTTAGGCCTAGGCAGGCCTAGGCCTAGGTTTAGGTTTAGGTTTAGGGTTTAGGTTTAGGTTTAGGGTTTAGGTTTAGGTTTGTGTGGTTTAGGGTTTAGGTTTAGGTTTGTGGTTTAGGTTTAGGTTTAGGTTTAGTGGTTTAGGTTTAGGTTTAGGTTTGTGGTTTAGGTTTAGGTTTAGGTTTAGGTTTAGGTTTAGGTTTGTGGTTTAGGTTTAGGTTTAGGTTTAGGTTTAGGTTTAGGTTTAGTGGTTTAGGTTTAGGTTTAGGTTTAGGTTTAGGGTTTAGGTTTGTGGTTTAGGTTTAGGTTTAGGTTTAGGTTTAGGTTTAGGTTTAGGGTTTAGGTTTAGGGTTTAGGTTTAGTGGTTTAGGTTTAGGTTTAGGGTTTAGGTTTAGGGTTTAGGTTTAGGTTTAGGTTTAGGCTTAGGTTTAGGGTTTAGGTTTAGGTTTAGGGTTTAGGTTTAGGGTTTAGGGTTTAGGTTTAGGGTTTAGGTTTAGGTTTAGGTTTGTATTTAGGTTTAGGTTTAGGTTTAGGGTTTAGGTTTAGGGTTTAGGCTTAGGTTTAGGTTTAGGCTCTAGGCCTAGGCCTAGGTTTAGGTTTAGTGGCCTAGTATTTGTGGTTTAGGCTCTAGGTTTAGGCTCTAGGCCTTAGGCCTAGGTTTAGGCCTAGGCCTAGGCCTAGGCCTAGGCCTAGGCCTAGGCTCTAGGCTCAGGCCTGTGGTTTAGGTTTAGGTTTAGGTTTAGTGGTTTAGGTTTAGTGGTTTAGTGGTTTAGGGTTTAGGTTTAGGTTTAGTGGTTTAGGTTTAGGTTTAGGTTTAGTGGTTTAGGGTTTAGGTTTAGTGGTTTAGGTTTAGGTTTAGGTTTGTGGTTTAGGGTTTAGGGTTTGTGTGGTTTAGGTTTAGGTTTAGGTTTAGTGGTTTAGGTTTGTGGTTTAGGGTTTAGGTTTAGGTTTAGGTTTAGGTTTAGGTTTAGGTTTAGGGTTTAGGTTTAGGTTTAGGTTTGTGGTTTAGGGTTTAGGTTTAGGTTTAGGTTTAGGTTTAGGTTTGTGTAGGTTTAGGTTTAGGGTTTAGGTTTAGGTTTAGTGGTTTAGGTTTAGGTTTGTGTGGTTTAGGTTTAGGGTTTAGGTTTAGGGTTTAGGGTTTAGGTTTTAGGTTTAGGTTTAGGGTTTAGGTTTAGGTTTAGGGTTTAGGTTTTAGGTTTAGGTTTAGGTTTAGGTTTAGGTTTAGGGTTTAGGTTTAGGGTTTGTGGTTTAGGTTTAGGTTTAGGTTTAGGTTTAGTGGTTTAGGGTTTAGGTTTAGGTTTAGGGTTTAGGTTTAGGTTTAGGTTTAGGGTTTAGGTTTAGGGTTTAGTGGTTTAGGTTTAGGTTTAGGTTTAGGTTTAGGCTCAGTGGCCTAGGCTCTAGGCCTGTGGCTCTAGGTTTAGTGGCCTAGGCCTAGGCCTAGGCTCTAGGCCTAGGCCTAGGTTTAGGCCTAGGTTTAGGTTTGTGGTTTAGTGGCCTAGGCCTAGGTTTAGGCCTAGGTTTAGGGTTTAGGTTTAGTGGTTTAGGTTTGTGGTTTAGGTTTAGGGTTTAGTGGTTTAGGTTTAGGTTTAGGTTTAGGTTTAGGTTTAGGTTTAGGTTTAGGGTTTAGGTTTAGGGTTTAGGTTTAGGTTTAGGTTTAGGTTTAGGTTTAGGTTTGTGGTTTAGGTTTAGGGTTTAGGTTTAGGTTTAGGTTTAGGTTTAGGTTTAGTGGTTTAGGTTTAGGGTTTAGGTTTAGGTTTAGGGTTTAGGTTTAGTGGTTTAGGTTTTAGGTTTAGGTTTAGGGTTTGTGGTTTAGGTTTAGGGTTTAGGTTTGTGGTTTGTGTGGTTTAGGTTTAGGGTTTAGGTTTAGGGTTTAGGTTTAGGTTTAGGTTTAGGTTTAGGTTTAGGGTTTAGGGTTTAGGTTTAGGGTTTAGGGTTTAGGTTTAGGTTTAGGGTTTAGTGTTTAGGTTTAGGTTTAGGTTTAGGTTTAGGGTTTAGTGGTTTAGGGTTTAGGGTTTGTGGTTTAGGTTTAGGTTTTAGGTTTAGGGTTTAGGTTTAGGTTTTAGTTTAGGTTTAGGTTTAGGGTTTAGGTTTGTGGCTAGGTTGGTTTAGGTTTAGGTTAGGCTCAGTGGTTTAGGGTTTAGGGTTTAGTGGCTCTAGGTTTAGGCTCTAGGCCTAGGTTTAGGCCTAGGCCTAGGCTCAGGCCTAGGCCTAGGCTCAGTGGCCTAGGCTCTAGGCCTAGGCCTAGTGGCCTAGGCTCAGGCCTGTGGCTCAGGCCTAGGCCTAGGCTCAGGCCTAGGCTCAGGCCTAGGTTTAGGGTTTAGGTTTAGTGTTTCAGGTTTAGGTTTAGTGGTTTAGGTTTGTGTGGTTTAGGCTCAGGTTTAGGCTTAGGTTTAGGTTTAGGTTTAGGCCTAGGTTTGTGTGGTTTAGGTTTAGGGTTTAGGTTTAGGTTTAGGTTTGTGGTTTAGGTTTAGGGTTTAGGTTTAGTGGTTTAGGTTTTAGGTTTAGGTTTGTGGTTTAGGGTTTGTGGTTTAGGTTTAGGTTTAGGTTTGTGTTTAGGGTTTAGGTTTAGGTTTAGGGTTTAGGTTTAGGGTTTAGGTTTAGTGGTTTAGGGTTTGTGGTTTAGGTTTAGGTTTAGGGTTTAGGTTTAGGTTTGTGGTTTAGGTTTAGGGTTTAGGTTTAGTGGTTTAGGGTTTGTGGTTTAGGGTTTAGGTTTAGGTTTAGGTTTAGGTTTAGGTTTAGGGTTTAGGTTTAGGTTTGTGGTTTAGGTTTAGGTTTAGTGGTTTAGGTTTAGGTTTAGGTTTAGGGTTTAGGTTTAGGTTTAGGGTTTAGGTTTAGGTTTAGGTTTAGGTTTAGGGTTTAGGTTTAGTGGTTTAGGGTTTAGGTTTAGGTTTAGGGTTTAGGGCCTAGGCCTAGGCCTAGTGGCTCTAGGTTTAGGCCTAGGCCTAGGCCTAGGCTCTAGGCCTAGGCTCTAGGCCTAGGGTTTAGGCCTAGGCCTTTAGGCCTAGGCCTAGGTTAGGGTTTAGGTTTAGGGTTTAGTGGTTTAGGTTTAGTGGTTTAGGTTTAGGTTTAGTGGTTTAGGTTTAGTGGTTTAGGGTTTAGGTTTAGGTTTAGGCTTAGGTTTAGGTTTAGGTTTAGGTTTAGGTTTAGGTTTAGGTTTAGGTTTGTGTGGTTAGGTTTAGGTTTAGGTTTAGGTTTAGGTTTAGTGGTTTAGGGTTTGTGGTTTAGGTTTAGGTTTAGGTTTAGGTTTAGGTTTAGGTTTAGGTTTAGGGTTTAGGTTTAGGTTTAGGTTTAGGTTTTAGGTTTAGGTTTGTGGTTTAGGTTTAGTGTTTAGGTTTAGGTTTAGGTTTAGGGTTTAGGTTTAGGTTTAGTGGTTTAGGTTTAGGTTTAGGTTTAGGTTTAGGTTTAGGTTTAGGTTTAGGTTTAGGGTTTAGGTTTAGGTTTAGGGTTTAGGGTTTAGGTTTAGGTTTAGGTTTAGGTTTAGGTTTAGGTTTAGGTTTAGGGTTTAGGTTTAGGGTTTAGGTTTAGGTTTAGGGTTTAGGGTTTAGGGTTTAGGTTTAGGTTTAGGTTTAGGTTTAGGTTTAGGTTTAGGTTTAGTGGTTTAGGTTTAGGTTTAGGTTTAGGTTTAGGTTTAGGTTTAGGTTTAGGCTCTAGGTTTAGGTTTAGTGGTTTAGGGTTTAGGTTTAGGGTTTAGGTTTAGGTTTAGTGGTTTAGGTTTAGGTTTAGGGTTTAGGTTTGTGGTTTAGGTTTAGGTTTAGGTTTAGGTTTAGGGTTTAGGTTTAGTGGTTTAGGTTTAGGTTAGGTTTAGGTTTAGGTTTAGGTTTGTGTTTAGGTTTAGGTTTAGGTTTAGTGGTTTAGTGGTTTAGGTTTAGGTTTGTGTGGTTTAGGTTTAGGGTTTAGGTTTGTGGTTTAGGTTTAGGTTTAGGTTTAGTGGTTTAGGTTTAGGTTTAGGTTTAGGTTTAGGGTTTGTGGTTTGTGGTTTAGGTTTGTGGTTTGTGGTTTAGTGGTTTAGGTTTAGGGTTTAGGTTTAGGTTTAGGTTTAGGTTTAGGGTTTAGGGTTTAGTGGTTTAGGTTTAGGTTTAGGTTTAGGTTTAGGTTTAGGTTTAGGTTTAGGTTTAGGGTTTAGGTTTAGGTTTAGGTTTGTGTGGTTTAGGTTTAGGGTTTAGGTTTAGGTTTAGGGTTTAGGTTTAGGTTTAGGTTTAGGTTTAGGTTTAGGGTTTAGGGTTTAGGTTTAGGGTTTAGGTTTAGGGTTTAGGTTTAGTGGTTTAGGTTTAGGTTTAGGTTTAGGTTTAGGTTTAGGTTTAGTGGTTTAGGTTTAGGGCCTAGGTTTAGGGTTTAGGGTTTAGGTTTAGGTTTAGGCTCAGGTTTAGGTTTAGTGGCCTAGGTTTAGGCCTAGGTTTAGGCCTAGGCTCAGGTTTGTGTTTAGTGGTTTAGGTTTAGTGGTTTAGGGTTTAGGTTTAGGTTTAGGGTTTAGGTTTGTTTAGGTTTAGGTTTAGGTTTAGTGGTTTAGGTTTAGGTTTAGGGTTTAGGTTTAGGGTTTAGGTTTAGGTTTAGTGGTTTGTGGTTTAGTGGTTTAGGTTTAGGTTTAGGTTTAGGGTTTAGGTTTAGGTTTAGGTTTAGGTTTAGGTTTGTGGTTTAGGGTTTAGGTTTAGGTTTAGGTTTAGGTTTGTGGTTTAGGTTTAGGGTTTAGGGTTTAGTGGTTTAGGGTTTGTGGTTTAGGTTTAGGTTTAGTGGTTTAGGTTTAGGTTTAGGGTTTAGGTTTGTGGTTTAGGTTTAGGTTTAGGGTTTAGGTTTAGGTTTAGGGTTTAGGGTTTAGGTTTAGGTTTAGGTTTAGGTTTAGGTTTAGTGGTTTAGGTTTAGTGTGGTTTAGGGTTTAGGTTTGTGGTTTAGGTTTAGGTTTAGGTTTAGGTTTAGGTTTAGGTTTAGGGTTTAGGTTTAGGTTTAGGGTTTAGGGTTTAGGTTTAGGTTTAGGTTTAGGGTTTAGGTTTAGGTTAGGGTTTAGGTTTAGTGGTTTAGGCTCTAGGTTTAGTGGCCTAGGCCTAGGTTTAGGCCTAGGGCCTAGGCCTAGGCCTAGGCCTAGGCCTAGGCCTAGGCTCAGGCCTAGGCCTAGGCCTAGTGGTTTAGGCCTAGGCTCAGGCCTAGGCCTAGGTTTAGGCCTAGGTTTAGGCTCAGGCCTAGGTTTAGTGGTTTAGGTTTAGGTTTAGGTTTAGGCTTTAGGTTTAGGTTTAGGTTTAGGTTTAGGTTTGTGGTTTAGGTTTAGGTTTAGGTTTAGGTTTAGGCTTAGGTGGTTTAGGTTTAGGTTTAGGTTTAGGTTTAGGTTTGTAGGTTTAGGTTTAGGGTTTAGGTTTAGGTTTAGGTTTAGGTTTAGGTTTAGGTTTAGGGTTTGTGGTTTAGTGTTTAGGTTTAGGTTTAGTGGTTTAGGTTTAGGTTTAGGTTTGTGTGGTTTAGGTTTAGGTTTAGGTTTAGGTTTAGTGGTTTAGGTTTAGGGTTTAGGGTTTAGGTTTAGGTTTAGGTTTAGTGGTTTAGGGTTTAGGCTTAGGTTTAGGGTTTAGGTTTAGGTTTAGGTTTAGGGTTTAGGTTTAGGTTTAGGTTTAGGTTTAGGGTTTAGGTTTAGGTTTAGGGTTTAGGTTTAGGTTTAGTGGTTTAGGTTTGTGGTTTGTGTGGTTTAGGTTTAGGTTTAGTGGTTTAGGGTTTAGGTTTAGGTTTAGGGTTTAGGTTTAGGTTTAGGTTTAGGTTTAGGTTTAGGTTTAGGTTTAGGTTTAGGGTTTAGGTTTAGGTTTAGGTTTAGGTTTAGGGTTTAGTGGTTTAGGGTTTAGGCCTAGGCTCTAGGTTTAGGCCTAGGCTCTAGGCCTAGGCCTAGTGGTTTAGGCTCTAGGCCTAGGCTCTAGGCCTAGTGGCCTAGGCCTAGGCTCTAGGCCTAGGGCCTAGGCCTAGGCCTAGGCCTAGGCCTAGGCCTAGGCCTAGGTTTGTGCCTAGGTTTAGGTTTAGGGTTTAGGCCTAGGTTTAGGTTTAGGTTTAGGGTTTAGGTTTAGGTTTAGGTTTAGGTTTAGGTTTAGTGGTTTGTGGTTTAGGTTTAGGTTTAGGGTTTAGGTTTAGGGTTTAGGTTTAGGTTTAGGTTTAGGTTTAGGTTTAGGTTTAGGTTTAGGTTTAGGTTTAGGTTTAGGTTTAGGGTTTAGTGGTTTAGGTTTAGGTTTAGGTTTAGGTTTAGGGTTTAGGTTTAGGTTTAGGTTTAGGTTTAGGGTTTAGGTTTAGGTTTAGGTTTGTGGTTTAGGTTTAGGTTTAGGGTTTAGGTTTAGGGTTTAGGTTTAGGTTTAGGTTTAGGTTTGTAGGTTTAGGTTTAGGTTTAGTGGTTTAGGTTTAGGGTTTAGGTTTAGGTTTAGGTTTAGGTTTAGGTTTAGGTTTAGGTTTAGGTTTAGGTTTAGGTTTAGGGTTTAGGTTTAGGTTTAGGTTTAGGTTTAGGTTTAGGGTTTAGGTTTAGGTTTAGGTTTAGGTTTAGGGTTTAGGGTTTAGGTTTAGGTTTAGGTTTAGGTTTAGGTTTAGGGTTTAGGTTTAGGTTTAGGGCTAGGTTTAGGTTTAGGGCTCTAGGTTTAGGCTCTAGGTTTAGGTTTAGGGTTTAGGTTTAGGCTCTAGGCCTAGGTTTAGGCTCTAGGCCTAGGCCTAGGCTCTAGGCCTAGGCCTAGTGGCTCAGGCCTAGGCTCTAGGCCTAGGCTCAGGCCTAGGCCTAGGCCTAGGTTTAGGCCTAGGTTTAGGTTTAGGTTTAGGTCAGGTTTGTGGTTTAGGGTTTAGGTTTAGGTTTAGGTTTAGGTTTGTGGTTTAGGTTTGTGGTTTAGTGGTTTAGGGTTTAGGTTTAGGTTTAGGTTTAGGGTTTAGGTTTAGGTTTGTGGTTTAGGTTTAGGTTTAGGTTTAGGTTTAGGGTTTAGGTTTAGGTTTAGGTTTAGGGTTTAGTGGTTTAGGTTTAGGTTTAGGTTTAGGTTTAGGTTTAGGGTTTAGGTTTAGGTTTAGGTTTAGGTTTAGGTTTGTGGTTTAGGTTTAGGTTTAGGTTTAGGTTTAGTGGTTTAGGTTTAGGTTTAGGTTTAGGTTTAGGTTTAGGTTTAGGGTTTAGGTTTAGGTTTAGGTTTAGGTTTAGGTTTAGTGGTTTAGGTTTAGGGTTTAGGGTTTAGGTTTAGGTTTAGGTTTAGGTTTAGGTTTAGGTTTAGGGTTTAGTGGTTTAGGGTTTAGGTTTAGGTTTAGGGTTTAGGTTTAGGGTTTAGGTTTAGGTTTAGGGTTTGTGGTTTTAGGTTTAGGGTTTAGGTTTAGGTTTAGGTTTAGGGTTTAGGTTTAGGTTTAGGTTTAGGTTTAGGTTTAGGCCTAGGTTTAGTGGTTTAGGCTCTAGGCCTAGGCCTAGGCTCTAGGCCTAGGCTTTAGGCCTAGGCCTAGGCTCAGGCCTAGGCCTAGGCCTAGGCCTAGGCCTAGGCCTAGGCCTAGGCTCAGGCCTAGGCCTAGGCTCAGGCCTAGGCCTAGGCCTAGGCTCAGTGTTTAGGCCTAGGCCTAGTGGCCTAGGGTTTAGGCCTAGGTTTAGGCCTAGGCCTAGGTTTAGGCCTAGGCCTAGGCCTAGGCCTAGGTTTCAGTGGTTTAGGTTTAGGTTTAGGTTTAGTGGCTCAGTGGTTTAGGTTTGTGGCTAGGTTTAGGGTTTGTGGTTTAGGTTTAGGTTTAGGTTTAGGTTTAGGGTTTAGTGTTTAGGTTTAGGTTTAGGTTTAGGTTTAGGTTTAGGTTTAGGTTTAGGTTTAGGTTTAGGTTTAGTGGTTTAGGTTTAGGTTTAGGTTTAGGTTTAGGTTTAGGTTTAGTGGTTTAGGTTTAGGTTTGTGGTTTAGGTTTAGGTTTAGGTTTAGGGTTTAGGTTTAGGTTTAGGTTTAGGTTTAGGGTTTAGGTTTAGGTTTAGGTTTGTGGTTTAGTGGTTTAGGTTTAGGTTTAGGTTTAGGGTTTAGGTTTAGGTTTAGGTTTAGTGGTTTAGGTTTAGGTTTTAGGTTTAGGGTTTAGGTTTAGGTTTAGGTTTAGGTTTAGGTTTAGGGTTTAGGTTTAGGGTTTAGGTTTAGGTTTAGGTTTAGGTTTAGGTTTAGGTTTAGGTTTAGGTTTAGGGTTTGTGGGCTCTAGGTTTAGGTTTAGGTTTAGGTTTAGGTTTAGGTTTAGGGTTTAGGCCTAGGCTCTAGGCCTAGGTTTAGGCCTAGGCCTTTAGGCTCTAGGCTCTAGGCTCTAGGCCTAGGCCTAGGCTCTAGGCTCTAGGCCTAGGCCTAGGCTCAGGCCTAGGCCTAGGCCTAGGCTCAGTGGCTCAGGCCTAGGCCTAGGCCTAGGCTGTGGCCTAGGCCTAGGCCTAGGCTCAGGCCTAGGCCTAGGCCTAGGTTTAGGCTCAGGCCTAGGCCTAGGCTTTAGGTAGGCCTAGGCCTAGGCCTAGGCCTAGGTTTAGGTTTAGGGTTTAGGGTTTAGGTTTGTGGTTTAGGTTTAGGTTTGTGTAGGTTTAGGTTTAGGGTTTAGTGGTTTAGGGTTTAGTGTGGTTTAGGTTTAGTGGTTTAGGGTTTAGGTTTAGGTTTAGGTTTGTGGTTTAGGTTTAGGGTTTAGGTTTAGGTTTAGGTTTAGGTTTAGGTTTAGGTTTGTGGTTTAGGTTTAGGTTTAGGTTTAGGTTTAGGTTTAGGGTTTAGGTTTAGTGGTTTAGGGTTTAGGTTTAGGTTTAGGGTTTAGGTTTGTGGGTTTAGGTTTAGGTTTAGGTTTAGGTTTAGGGTTTAGGTTTAGGGTTTAGGTTTAGGTTTAGGTTTGTGTGGTTTGTGGTTTAGGGTTTAGGTTTAGGTTTAGGTTTAGGTTTAGGTTTAGGGTTTAGGTTTAGGTTTAGGTTTAGGTTTAGGGTTTAGGTTTAGGTTTAGGTTTAGGGTTTAGGTTTAGGGTTTAGGTTTAGTGGTTTAGGTTTAGGTTTAGGGTTTAGGTTTAGGTTTAGGTTTAGGTTTAGGTTTAGGTTTAGGTTTAGGTTTAGGCCTAGGTTTAGGCTCTAGGCTCTAGGCCTAGGTTTAGGCTCAGGCCTAGGCTCAGGCCTAGGCCTAGGCTCAGGCCTAGGCCTAGGCCTAGGCCTGTGGCCTAGGCCTAGGCTCTAGGCCTAGGCCTAGGCCTAGGCCTAGGCCTAGGCTCAGGCCTAGTGGCCTAGGTTTAGGTTTAGTAGGTTTAGGCCTAGGTTTAGGTTTAGGGTTTAGGTTTAGGTTTAGGTTTAGGGTTTAGGTTTAGGTTTAGGTTTAGGTTTAGGTTTAGGTTTAGGTTTAGGTTTAGGGTTTAGGTTTAGGTTTAGGTTTAGTGGTTTAGGTTTAGGTTTAGGGTTTAGGTTTAGGTTTAGGTTTGTGTTTAGGTTTAGGTTTAGGTTTAGGGTTTAGGTTTGTGGTTTAGGTTTAGGTTTAGGTTTAGGTTTAGGTTTAGGTTTAGGTTTAGGGTTTAGGTTTAGGTTTAGGTTTAGGGTTTAGGTTTAGGTTTAGGTTTAGGTTTAGGTTTAGGGTTTAGTGGTTTAGGTTTAGGTTTAGGTTTAGGTTTAGGTTTAGGTTTAGGGTTTAGGTTTAGGGTTTAGGGTTTAGGTTTAGGTTTAGGTTTAGGTTTAGGTTTAGGTTTAGGTTTAGGGTTTAGGTTTAGGTTTAGGTTTAGGTTTAGGGTTTAGGTTTAGGTTTAGGGTTTAGGGTTTAGGTTTAGGTTTAGGTTTAGGTTTAGGTTTAGGGTTTAGGGTTTAGGTTTAGGGTTTAGGTTTAGGTTTAGGTTTAGGTTCTAGGTTTAGGTTTAGGTTTAGGTTTAGGGTTTAGGTTTAGGCCTAGGTTTAGGCTCTAGGTTTAGGTTTAGGGTTTAGGCCTAGGTTTAGGCCTAGGCTAGGCCTAGGCTCTGTGGTTTAGGCTCTAGGCCTAGGCTCAGGCCTAGGCCTAGGCCTAGGCCTAGGCTCAGTGGCTCAGGCCTAGGCCTAGGCCTAGTGGCCTAGGCCTAGGTTTAGGGTTTAGTGGTTTAGTGGTTTAGGTTTGTGTTTAGGTTTAGTGGTTTAGGTTTAGGTTTAGTGGTTTAGGTTTAGGTTTAGGGTTTAGGTTTAGGGTTTAGGTTTAGGTTTAGGGTTTAGGGTTTAGGTTTAGGTTTGTGGTTTAGGTTTAGGGTTTAGGTTTAGGTTTAGGTTTAGGTTTAGGTTTAGTGGTTTAGGTTTAGGGTTTAGGTTTAGGTTTAGGTTTAGGTTTAGGGTTTAGGTTTAGTGGTTTAGGTTTAGGTTTAGGTTTAGGGTTTAGGTTTAGGTTTAGGTTTAGGTTTAGGTTTGTGGTTTAGGTTTAGGTTTAGGTTTAGGTTTAGGTTTAGGTTTAGGTTTAGGTTTAGGTTTAGGTTTAGGTTTAGGTTTAGTGGTTTAGGGTTTAGGTTTAGGGTTTAGGTTTAGGTTTAGGTTTAGGTTTAGGGTTTAGGTTTAGGTTTAGGTTTAGGTTTAGGTTTAGGTTTAGGTTTAGGTTTAGGTTTAGGTTTAGGGTTTAGGTTTAGGTTTGTGTTTAGGTTTAGGGTTTAGGGTTTAGGTTTAGGTTTAGGTTTAGGTTTAGGCCTAGGTTTAGGTTTAGGTTTAGGCTTAGGTTTAGGGTTTAGGCCTAGGCTCTAGGCCTAGGCCTAGGCCTAGGCTCAGTGGCCTAGGCCTAGGCTCAGGCCTAGGCCTAGGCCTAGGCTCAGGCCTAGGCCTAGGCCTAGGCCTAGGCCTAGGCCTAGTGGCCTAGGGCTCTAGGCCTAGGCCTAGGTTTAGGCCTTTAGGTTTAGTGGCCTAGGGTTTAGGTTTAGGCTCAGTGGTTTAGTGGTTTAGGCTTAGGCCTAGGTTTAGGGTTTAGGTTTAGGTTTAGGTTTGTGGTTTAGGTTTAGGTTTAGGTTTAGTGGTTTAGGTTTAGGTTTAGGGTTTAGTGGTTTAGGTTTAGGTTTAGGTTTAGGGTTTAGGGTTTAGGGTTTAGGTTTAGGCCTAGGTTTAGGTTTGTGTTTAGGTTTAGGTTTAGTGGTTTAGGGTTTAGGTTTAGGTTTAGGTTTAGGTTTAGGTTTAGTGGTTTAGTGGTTTAGGTTTAGGTTTAGGTTTAGGGTTTAGGTTTAGGTTTAGGTTTAGGTTTAGGTTTAGGTTTAGGTTTAGTGGTTTAGGTTTAGGTTTAGGTTTAGGTTTAGGTTTAGGTTTAGGTTTAGGTTTAGGGTTTAGGTTTAGGTTTAGGTTTAGGTTTAGGTTTAGGTTTAGGTTTAGGGTTTAGGTTTAGGTTTAGGTTTAGGGTTTAGGTTTAGGTTTAGGTTTAGGTTTAGGTTTAGGTTTAGTGGTTTAGGTTTAGGTTTAGGTTTAGGGTTTAGGTTTAGGTTTAGGCTCTAGGTTTAGGTTTAGGTTTAGGCTCTAGGTTTAGGTTTAGGCCTAGGCCTAGGGTTTAGGCCTAGGTTTAGGGTTTAGGCCTAGGCCTAGGCTCAGGCTTTAGGCCTAGGCCTAGGCTCAGTGGCTCAGGTTTGTGGCCTAGGTTTAGGTTTAGGCTCTAGGCCTAGGTTTAGGCCTAGGCTCAGGTTTGTGGCCTAGGCCTAGGCCTAGGGCCTAGGCCTAGGCTCAGTGGCCTAGTGGCCTAGGGTTTAGGTTTAGGGTTTAGGTTTAGGTTTAGGTTTGTGGTTTAGGGTTTAGGTTTGTGTGGTTTAGGTTTAGGTTTAGGTTTAGGTTTAGGTTTAGGGTTTAGGGTTTGTGTTTTAGTGGTTTAGGTTTAGGTTTAGGTTTAGGTTTAGGTTTAGGTTTAGGTTTAGTGGTTTAGGTTTAGGGTTTAGGTTTAGGTTTTAGGTTTAGGTTTAGGTTTAGGTTTAGGTTTAGGTTTAGGGTTTAGGGTTTAGGTTTAGGTTTAGGTTTAGGTTTAGGTTTAGGTTTAGGTTTAGGTTTAGGTTTAGGTTTGTGGTTTAGGTTTAGGTTTAGGTTTAGGTTTAGGTTTAGGTTTAGGGTTTAGGTTTAGGTTTAGGTTTAGGTTTGTGGTTTAGGTTTAGGTTTAGGTTTAGGGTTTAGGTTTAGGGTTTAGGTTTAGGTTTAGGTTTAGGTTTAGGTTTAGGTTTAGGTTTAGGGTTTAGGTTTAGGTTTAGGTTTAGGGTTTAGGGTTTAGGTTTAGGTTTAGGTTTAGGTTTAGGTTTAGGTTTAGGTTTAGGTTTAGGTTTAGGCTAGTGGTTTAGGTTTAGGCTCAGGGCCTAGGTTTAGGGCTCTAGGCCTAGGCTCTAGGCCTAGTGGCCTAGGCTCTAGGCCTAGGCCTAGGCTCAGTGGCCTAGGCCTAGGCTCTAGGCCTAGGCTCAGGCTCAGTGGCTCAGTGGCCTAGGCCTAGGCCTAGGCTCAGCCTAGGCCTAGGGCTCAGTGGTTTAGGCCTAGGCCTAGGCCTAGGCCTAGGCCTAGGTTTAGGTTTAGGTTTAGTGGTTTAGGTTTAGGTTTAGGCTTTAGTGGTTTAGGTTTGTGGTTAGTGGTTTAGGTTTAGGGTTTAGGTTTAGGTTTAGGTTTAGGTTTAGGTTTGTGTGGTTTAGGGTTTAGGGTTTAGGGTTTAGGTTTGTGTGGTTTAGGTTTAGGTTTAGGTTTAGGTTTAGGTTTAGGTTTTAGTGGTTTAGGTTTAGGTTTAGGTTTAGGTTTAGGTTTAGGGTTTAGGTTTAGGGTTTAGGTTTAGGTTTAGGTTTAGGTTTGTGGTTTAGGTTTAGGTTTAGGTTTAGGTTTAGGTTTGTGGTTTAGGGTTTAGGTTTAGGTTTAGGTTTAGGTTTAGGTTTGTGGTTTAGGTTTAGGTTTAGGTTTAGTGGTTTAGGTTTAGGTTTAGGGTTTAGGTTTAGGTTTAGGTTTAGGTTTAGGGTTTAGGTTTAGGTTTGTGGTTTAGGTTTAGGTTTAGGTTTAGGTTTAGGTTTAGGGTTTAGGTTTAGGTTTAGGTTTAGGTTTAGGTTTAGGTTTAGGTTTAGGGTTTAGGTTTAGGGTTTAGGCTAGGTTTAGGTTTAGGTTTAGGTTTAGGCTCTAGGCTCTAGGCCTAGGCCTAGGCTCAGTAGGCCTAGGCCTAGGCCTAGGCCTAGGCTCAGGCCTAGGCCTAGGCTCAGTGGCCTAGGCCTAGGCTCAGGCCTAGGCCTAGGCCTAGGCCTAGGCCTAGGCCTAGGTTTAGGCCTAGGTAGTAGGTAGGTTTAGTGGTTTAGGTTTAGGTTTAGGTTTAGGCTAGGTTTAGGGTTTAGTGGTTTAGGTTTAGGTTTAGGGTTTAGTGGTTTAGGTTTAGGTTTAGGTTTAGGTTTAGGTTTAGGTTTAGGTTTAGGTTTAGGGTTTAGGTTTAGGTTTAGGTTTAGGTTTAGGTTTAGTGGTTTAGGGTTTAGGTTTAGGTTTAGGGTTTAGGTTTGTGTGGTTTAGGTTTAGGTTTAGGGTTTAGGTTTAGGGTTTAGGTTTAGTGGTTTAGGTTTAGGTTTAGGTTTAGGTTTAGGTTTAGGTTTAGGTTTAGGTTTAGGTTTAGTGTTTAGGTTTAGGGTTTAGGTTTAGGTTTAGGTTTAGGTTTAGGTTTAGGTTTAGGTTTAGGGTTTAGGTTTAGGTTTAGGTTTAGGGTTTAGGTTTGTGGTTTAGGTTTAGGTTTAGGGTTTAGGTTTAGGTTTAGGTTTAGGTTTAGGTTTAGGTTTAGGTTTAGGGTTTAGGTTTAGGTTTAGGTTTAGGTTTAGGTTTAGGTTTAGGGTTTAGGTTTAGGTTTAGGTTTAGGTTTAGGCTCTAGTGGTTTAGGTTTAGGCTTAGGTTTAGGCCTAGGCTCTAGGTTTAGGCTCTAGGCCTAGGCTCTAGGCCTAGGCTCTAGGCCTAGGCTCAGGTTTAGGCTCTAGGCCTAGGCTCTAGGCCTAGGCCTAGGCTCAGGCCTAGGCCTAGGCCTAGGCCTAGGCCTAGGCCTAGGTTTAGGTTCAGGCCTAGGCCTAGTGGTTTAGGGTTTAGGTTTAGGCCTAGGTTTAGGTTTAGGTTTAGGTTTAGGTTTAGGTTTAGGTTTGTGGTTTAGGTTTAGGTTTAGTGGTTTAGGTTTAGGTTTAGGTTTGTGTTTAGGTTTAGGTTTGTGGTTTAGGTTTAGGTTTAGGGTTTGTGGTTTAGGTTTAGGTTTAGGTTTAGGTTTAGTGGTTTAGGTTTAGGTTTAGGGTTTAGGTTTAGGTTTAGTGGTTTAGGTTTAGGTTTAGGTTTAGGGTTTAGGGTTTAGGGTTTAGGTTTAGGTTTAGTGGTTTAGGTTTAGGTTTAGGTTTAGGTTTAGTGGTTTAGGTTTAGGTTTAGGGTTTAGGTTTAGGTTTAGGTTTAGGTTTAGGGTTTAGTGGTTTAGGGTTTAGGTTTAGGGTTTAGGTTTAGGTTTAGGTTTAGGTTTTAGGTTTAGGGTTTAGGTTTAGTGGTTTAGGTTTAGGTTTAGGTTTAGGTTTAGGGTTTAGGTTTAGGTTTAGGTTTAGTGGTTTAGGTTTAGGTTTAGGGTTTAGGTTTAGGGTTTAGGTTTAGGGTTTTAGGTTTAGGTTTAGGCTCTAGGTTTAGGCCTAGGCTCTAGGCCTAGGGCCTAGGCTCTAGTGGCTCTAGGCCTAGGCTCAGGCCTAGGGCCTAGGCCTAGGCTCAGGCCTAGGCCTGTGGCTCAGGCCTAGGCCTAGGCCTAGGCTCAGTGGCTCAGTGGCCTAGGCCTAGGTTTAGGCCTGTGGCCTAGGCTCAGGCCTAGGCCTAGGCCTAGGTTTAGTGGTTTAGTGGTTTAGGTTTAGGTTTAGGTTTAGGTTTAGTGGTTTAGTGTTTAGGGTTTAGTGGTTTAGGGTTTAGGTTTAGGTTTAGGTTTAGGGTTTGTGGTTTAGGTTTAGGTTTAGGTTTAGGGTTTAGGTTTGTGGTTTAGGTTTAGGGTTTAGTGGTTTAGGTTTAGGTTTAGGTTTAGGTTTAGGTTTAGGTTTAGGTTTAGGTTTGTGGTTTAGGGTTTAGGTTTAGGTTTAGGGTTTAGGGTTTAGTGGTTTAGTGGTTTAGGGTTTGTGGTTTAGGTTTAGGTTTTAGGTTTAGGTTTAGGTTTAGTGGTTTAGGTTTAGGGTTTAGGTTTAGGTTTAGGTTTAGGTTTAGGTTTAGGTTTAGGTTTAGGTTTAGGGTTTAGGTTTAGGTTTAGGTTTAGGTTTAGGTTTAGGTTTAGGGTTTAGGTTTAGGTTTAGGTTTAGGTTTAGGTTTAGGTTTAGGTTTAGGTTTAGGGTTTAGGTTTAGGTTTAGGTTTAGGTTTAGGTTTAGGGTTTAGGTTTAGGTTTAGGTTTAGGGCCTAGGGCTAGGCCTAGTGGCCTAGGTTTAGGCCTAGGCTCTAGGCCTAGGCCTAGGCTGTGGCTCAGGCCTAGGCCTAGGCCTAGTGGCCTAGGCTCAGTGGCCTAGGCCTAGGCCTAGGCCTAGGCCTAGGCTCAGGCCTAGGCCTAGGCTCAGTGGCCTAGGCCTTAGGTTTAGGTTTAGGTTTAGGTTTAGGTTTAGGCCTAGGTTTAGGTTTAGGGTTTAGGTTTAGGTTTGTGGTTTGTGGTTTAGGTTTAGGTTTAGGTTTAGGTTTAGGTTTAGGTTTAGGGTTTAGGTTTAGGTTTAGGTTTAGGTTTAGGTTTAGGTTTAGGTTTAGGTTTAGGGTTTAGGTTTAGGTTTGTGGTTTAGGTTTAGGTTTAGGTTTAGTGGTTTAGGTTTAGGTTTAGGTTTAGGTTTAGGTTTGTGTGGTTTAGGTTTAGGTTTAGGTTTAGGGTTTAGGTTTAGGGTTTAGGGTTTAGGTTTGTGGTTTAGGTTTAGGGTTTAGGTTTAGGTTTAGGTTTAGGTTTAGGTTTAGGTTTAGGTTTAGGGTTTGTAGGTTTGTGGTTTAGGTTTAGGTTTAGGTTTAGGGTTTAGGTTTAGGTTTAGGTTTAGGTTTTAGGTTTAGTGGTTTAGGTTTAGGTTTAGGTTTAGGTTTAGGTTTAGGGTTTAGGTTTAGGTTTAGGTTTAGGTTTGTGGTTTAGGTTTAGTGGTTTAGGTTTAGGTTTAGGTTTAGGTTTAGGCTTAGGTTTAGGTTTAGGGTTTAGGCTCTAGGTTTAGGCTCTAGGTTTAGGCTCAGTGGCCTAGGCTCTAGGCTCAGGCCTAGGCCTAGGCTCTAGGTTTAGGGCTCTAGGCCTAGGCCTAGGCCTAGGCCTAGGCCTAGGCCTAGGCTTTAGGCCTTTAGGCCTAGGCCTAGGCCTAGGCCTAGTGGCTCAGGCCTAGGCCTAGGCCTAGGCCTAGTGGCCTAGGCCTAGGCCTAGGTTTAGGTTTAGGCCTAGGTTTAGGTTTAGGTTTAGGTTTAGGTTTAGGTTTAGGTTCAGGTTTAGGCCTAGGTTTAGGTTTAGGTTTAGTGGTTTAGGTGTTTAGGTTTAGGTTTAGGTTTAGGTTTAGGTTTAGGTTTAGGTTTAGGCTTAGGTTTAGGTTTAGGTTTAGGTTTAGGTTTAGGTTTAGGTTTAGGTTTAGGTTTAGGTTTAGGTTTAGGGTTTAGTGGTTTAGGTTTAGGGTTTAGGTTTAGGTTTAGGTTTAGGGTTTAGGTTTAGGTTTAGGTTTAGGTTTAGGTTTAGGTTTAGGGTTTAGGGTTTAGGGTTTAGGTTTAGGTTTAGGTTTAGGGTTTAGGTTTAGGTTTAGGTTTAGGTTTAGGTTTAGGTTTAGGTTTAGGTTTAGGTTTAGGTTTAGGTTTAGGGTTTAGGGTTTAGGTTTAGGTTTAGGTTTAGGTTTAGGGTTTAGGTTTAGGGTTTAGGTTTAGGTTTAGGTTTAGGTTTAGGGTTTAGGTTTAGGTTTAGGTTTAGGTTTAGGTTTAGGTTTAGGTTTAGGTTTAGGTTTAGGTTTAGGTTTAGGTTTAGGTTTAGGTTTAGGCTCTAGGTTTAGGTTTAGTGGTTTAGGTTTA
>CM056489.1:0-5000 GCA_029783415.1 Anisodus acutangulus | reverse complement strand
CCTAGGCCTAGGCCTAGGCCTAGGCCTAGGCTCAGGCCTAGGCCTAGGCCTAGGCCTAGGTTTAGGTTTAGGCCTAGGCCTAGGTTTAGGTTTAGGTTTAGGTTTAGGTTTAGGTTTAGGCCTAGGTTTAGGTTTAGGGTTTAGGTTTAGGGTTTAGGTTTAGGTTTAGGTTTAGGTTTAGGTTTAGGTTTAGGTTTAGGTTTAGGTTTAGGTTTAGTGGTTTAGGTTTAGGTTTAGGTTTAGGTTTAGGTTTAGGTTTAGGTTTAGGTTTAGGTTTGTGGTTTAGGTTTAGGTTTTAGGGTTTAGGTTTAGGTTTAGGGTTTAGGTTTAGTGGTTTAGGTTTAGGTTTAGGTTTAGTGGTTTAGGTTTAGGTTTAGGTTTAGGTTTAGGGTTTAGGGTTTAGGTTTAGTGGTTTAGGTTTAGTGGTTTAGGGTTTAGGTTTAGGGTTTAGGTTTAGTGGTTTAGGTTTAGGTTTAGGTTTAGGTTTAGGTTTAGGGTTTAGGGTTTAGGGTTTAGGTTTAGGTTTAGGGTTTAGGTTTAGTGGTTTAGGGTTTAGGTTTAGTGGTTTAGGTTTAGGGTTTAGGTTTAGTGGTTTAGGTTTAGGTTTAGGGTTTAGGTTTAGGTTTAGTGGTTTAGGTTTAGGGTTTAGGTTTAGGTTTAGGGTTTAGGTTTAGGTTTAGGTTTGTGCCTAGGTTTAGGTTTAGTGGTTTAGGTTTAGTGGTTTAGGTTTAGGTTTAGGCTCTAGGGTTTAGGCTCTAGGGTTTAGGCTCTAGGGTTTAGGCCTAGGCCTAGGCTCTAGGCCTAGGCCTAGGCCTAGGTTTAGGGTTTAGGCCTAGGCCTAGGCCTAGGCCTAGGCTCAGGCCTAGGGCCTAGGCCTAGGCCTAGGCCTAGGTTTAGGTTTAGGTTTAGGTTTAGGGTTTAGGTTTAGGGTTTAGGGTTTGTGTTTAGGTTTAGGTTTAGGGTTTAGGGTTTAGGTTTAGGTTTAGGCTTAGGTTTAGGTTTGTGGTTTAGGTTTAGGCTTAGGTTTAGGTTTAGGTTTAGGTTTAGTGGTTTAGGTTTAGGTTTAGGGTTTAGGGTTTAGGTTTAGGGTTTAGGTTTAGGTTTAGGTTTAGGTTTAGGTTTAGGTTTAGGTTTAGGTTTGTGTTTAGGTTTAGGTTTAGGTTTAGGTTTGTGGTTTAGGGTTTAGGTTTAGGTTTAGGTTTAGGTTTAGGTTTAGGTTTAGGTTTAGGTTTAGGTTTAGGTTTAGGTTTAGGGTTTAGGTTTGTGGTTTAGGTTTAGGGTTTAGGTTTAGGTTTAGGTTTAGTGGTTTAGGGTTTAGGTTTAGGTTTAGGGTTTAGGGTTTAGGGTTTAGGGTTTAGGTTTAGGTTTAGGGTTTAGGTTTAGGTTTAGTTTAGGTTTAGGTTTAGGTTTAGGTTTAGGTTTAGGGTTTAGGTTTAGGTTTAGGTTTAGGTTTAGGGTTTAGGTTTAGGTTTAGGTTTAGGTTTAGGTTTAGGTTTAGGTTTAGGTTTAGGCTCTAGGTTTAGGCCTAGGCTCTAGGGTTTAGGCCTAGGTTTAGGTTTAGGTTTAGGCTCTAGGCCTTAGGCCTAGGTTTAGGCCTAGGGTTTAGGCCTAGGCCTAGGCTCTAGGCCTAGGCTCTAGGCCTAGGCTCAGGCCTAGGTTTAGGTTTAGGCCTAGGCCTAGGTTTAGGGTTTAGGTTTAGGTTTAGGTTTAGGTTTAGGCCTAGGCCTAGGTTTAGGTTTAGTGGTTTAGGTTTAGGTTTAGGTTTAGGCCTAGGTTTAGGCCTAGGTTTAGGGCTAGGCCTAGGTTTAGGGTTTAGGTTTAGGTTTAGGTTTAGGTTTAGTGTTTAGGTTTAGGTTTAGGTTTAGGGTTTAGGGTTTAGGTTTAGGTTTAGTGGTTTAGGTTTAGGTTTAGGTTTGTGGTTTAGGTTTAGGGTTTAGGTTTAGGTTTAGGTTTAGGGTTTAGGTTTAGGGTTTAGTGGTTTAGGTTTAGGGTTTAGGTTTAGGTTTAGGTTTAGGGTTTAGGTTTAGGTTTAGGTTTAGGGTTTAGTGGTTTAGGTTTAGGGTTTAGGTTTAGGTTTAGGTTTAGTGGTTTAGTGGTTTAGGTTTAGGTTTAGGTTTAGGGTTTAGGTTTAGTGGTTTAGGGTTTAGGGTTTGTGGTTTAGGTTTAGGGTTTAGGTTTAGGTTTAGGTTTAGGTTTAGGTTTAGGTTTAGGGTTTAGGTTTAGGTTTAGGTTTAGGGTTTAGGTTTAGGGTTTAGGTTTAGGGTTTAGGTTTAGGTTTAGGGTTTAGGTTTAGGGTTTAGGTTTAGGTTTAGGTTTAGGTTTAGGTTTAGGTTTAGGGTTTAGGTTTAGTGGTTTAGGGTTTAGGTTTAGGTTTAGGTTTAGGTTTAGTGGTTTAGGTTTAGGTTTAGGTTTAGGTTTAGGTTTAGGGTTTAGGTTTAGGTTTAGGCCTAGGTTTAGGTTTAGGGCTCTAGGTTTAGGTTTAGGTTTAGGTTTAGGCCTAGTTTAGGTTTAGGTTTAGTGGTTTAGGTTTAGGTTTAGGCCTAGGTTTAGGCCTCAGTGGTTTAGGTTTAGGTTTAGTGTTTAGGTTTGTGTTTAGGTTTAGGTTTAGGTTTAGTGGTTTAGGGTTTAGGTTTAGGTTTGTGGTTTAGGGTTTAGGTTTAGGTTTAGGTTTAGTGGTTTAGGGTTTGTGGTTTAGGTTTAGGTTTAGTGGTTTAGGTTTAGGGTTTAGGTTTAGGTTTAGGTTTAGGCTCAGGTTTAGTGGTTTCAGTGGTTTAGGTTTAGGTTTAGGTTTAGGTTTAGGTTTAGGGTTTAGGTTTAGTGGTTTAGGTTTAGGTTTAGGTTTAGGTTTAGGTTTAGGTTTAGGGTTTAGGGTTTAGGTTTAGGTTTAGGTTTAGGTTTAGTGGTTTGTGGTTTAGGGTTTAGGTTTAGGTTTGTGGTTTAGGGTTTAGGTTTAGGTTTAGGTTTAGGTTTGTGTGGTTTAGGTTTAGGTTTAGGTTTAGTATTTAGGTTTAGGTTTAGGTTTAGGTTTAGGGTTTAGGTTTAGGTTTAGGTTTAGGTTTAGGTTTAGGTTTAGGTTTAGGTTTAGGTTTAGGTTTGTGGTTTAGGTTTAGGTTTAGGTTTAGGTTTAGGTTTAGGTTTAGGTTTAGGGTTTAGGCTCTAGGTTTAGGGTTTAGGTTTAGGTTTAGGTTTAGGCCTAGTGGTTTAGGTTTAGGCCTAGGTTTAGGCCTAGGCTTAGGTTTAGGTTTAGGCTCTAGGCCTAGGCTCTAGGCCTAGGCTCTAGGCTCAGGGTTTAGGTTTAGGCCTAGGCCTAGTGGCCTAGGCCTAGGTTTAGGCTCTAGGTTTAGGGCCTAGTGGCCTAGGTTTAGGCCTAGGCCTAGGGTTTAGGCTCTAGGCCTAGGGCTCAGTCAGGCCTAGGTTTAGGCTTGTGGTTTAGGTTTAGGGTTTAGGTTTAGGTTTAGGTTTGTGGTTTAGGTTTAGTGGTTTAGGGTTTAGGTTTAGGTTTAGTGGTTTAGGTTTAGGTTTAGGTTTAGGTTTAGGTTTAGGTTTAGGGTTTAGTGGTTAGGTTTAGGTTTAGGGTTTAGTGGTTTAGGTTTAGGTTTAGGTTTAGTGTTTAGGTTTAGGTTTAGGTTTAGGTTTAGGTTTGTGGTTTAGGTTTAGGTTTAGGTTTAGGGTTTAGGTTTAGGGTTTAGGTTTGTGTGGCTTGTGGTTTAGTGGTTTAGGGTTTAGGTTTAGGTTTAGGTTTAGTGGTTTAGGTTTAGGTTTAGGTTTGTGGTTTAGGTTTAGGTTTAGGGTTTAGGTTTAGGGTTTAGGTTTAGGTTTAGGTTTAGGTTTAGGTTTAGGGTTTAGGTTTGTGTGGTTTAGGTTTAGGTTTAGGTTTAGGTTTAGGTTTAGGGTTTAGGTTTAGGCTTTAGGTTTAGGTTTAGGTTTAGGTTTTAGGTTTAGGTTTAGGGTTTAGGTTTAGGGTTTAGGGTTTAGGTTTAGGGTTTAGGTTTAGGGTTTAGGGTTTAGGTTTAGGGTTTAGGTTTAGTGGTTTAGGTTTAGGTTTAGGTTTAGTGGTTTAGGTTTAGGGTTTAGGTTTAGGTTTAGGGTTTAGTGGTTTAGGTTTGTGTGGTTTAGGTTTAGGTTTAGGGTTTAGTGGTTTAGGTTTAGTGGTTTAGGTTTAGGCTCTAGGTTTAGGCTCTAGGCTCTAGGCCTAGGCCTAGGCTCTAGGCTTAGGCCTAGGTTTAGGCTCAGTGGCTCAGGCCTAGGCCTAGGCTCAGTGGCTCAGTGGTTTAGGTTTAGGCCTAGGGTTTAGGTTTAGGTTTAGGCCTAGGTTTAGGTTTAGGTTTAGGCCTAGTGGCCTAGGCCTAGGTTTAGGGTTTAGGTTTAGGCTTAGGTTTAGGGTTTAGGTTTAGTGGTTTAGGTTTAGTGTTTAGGTTTAGGTTTAGGTTTAGTGGTTTAGGGTTTAGGTTTAGGTTTAGGTTTAGGTTTAGGTTTAGGTTTAGGTTTAGGTTTAGGTTTAGTGGTTTAGGTTTAGGTTTAGGTTTAGGTTTAGGTTTAGTGGTTTAGGGTTTAGGTTTAGGTTTAGGTTTAGGTTTAGGGTTTAGGGTTTAGGTTTAGGTTTAGGGTTTAGTGGTTTAGGTTTAGGGTTTAGGTTTAGGTTTAGGGTTTAGGTTTAGGGTTTTAGTGGTTTAGGTTTAGTGGTTTAGTGGTTTAGGTTTAGGTTTAGTGTTTAGGTTTAGGGTTTAGGTTTAGGGTTTAGTGGGTTTAGGTTTAGGTTTAGGTTTAGGTTTAGGGTTTAGGTTTAGGTTTAGGTTTAGGTTTAGGGTTTAGGGTTTGTGTTTAGGTTTAGGTTTAGGGTTTAGGTTTAGGTTTAGGTTTAGTGGTTTAGGTTTAGGTTTAGTGGTTTAGGTTTAGGTTTAGGTTTAGGTTTAGGGTTTAGGTTTAGGTTTAGGTTTAGGTTTAGGTTTAGGTTTAGGGTTTAGGGTTTAGGTTTAGGGCTCTAGGCCTTAGGCTCTAGG